>JANBXI010000004.1:97825-601098 GCA_024271845.1 Cryptococcus sp. VH57_BW
GCCAGCCACCCACCTGCAGGTGTGTGCTCCCCCCCCCCCCCCCCCCTCCCCCCACCCCTTGACCCGACTGTCCCCCCTGACACATATACACAGGCCAAGGAATCCCTCCTGCACCACACGCTCAACCTCCCCGGCTCGTTCACCACCTTCTCCACCATGTCTGCGCCAATCTCCTGCTCCCAGGCGCTGCTCAACACCATCCCGCCCAAGACGCCCACCACCTGGACCGAAGCCTTCGACAAGACCCTCCGCGACGTCCTCGAGCAGTGCCGCCCGGGCTACGTCGAGATCCCCACTGACGCGTTCCACGCACTCGTTTCGGCCGAGGGACTGAAACAGAAGCTCGTGAGTCACCCCCCCCCCCCCCCCGCCAAGCCGCCGCCATGAACCGACCTCATGGCCCTGAGACAGCGCGCATGCACTAACAGTTCCTGCCCTATCCTGCCCGCAGCCCGACCCCCACTCTGCGCCGCCTCCCGAGTCGGTCGCCACCTCGCTCTCCAACAAGGAAGCCTCCGCCTCTGCCCAGACGCAGGTCTCGCTCGCCGCGGGCCCGATCGATGCGCCCGCCCGCCCCCCCTCGGACGAGGTCACCGCCACGGTCGTCCAGGAGATCGCCGCCAGGTTCAAGGCCGCCACGAAGCCCGTCGTGCTGGTCGATGCGTGTGCCGGCAGGTTTGGCATGGCCGGCGAGGTCAGGAAGCTTGTTGAGCAGAATAGCATCAGGTTCTTTGAGAGTGAGCTGCCCCCCCCCACCCCCCAACACCCAAGGACCCTTGCTGACATGTTCCCTCGCTCGCGGACAGCGCCGATGGGCAAGTCGTTGATGGACGAGCACCACCCCCTCTTTGGTGGCTGCTATGCCGGCGCCAACTCGCTCCCCGCCGTGCGCGAAGAAGTCGAGTCGGCCGACTTTGTCCTCTACGTCGGTGCCCTCAAGTCCGACTTCAACTCTGGCTCCTTCTCGGTCAACATTGACCCCAAGATCATCGTCGAGCTCCACTCGTTCACGACCAACATCGGGTACGCAGCGTACCCCACCACGGACCTGCGCCACGTCCTGCCTGCGCTCGCACCCGCGTTCAAGGCGGCCGGCACGCCCGTAGGCGAGAAGAGCGAGGGGGACTCTGTCCAGGAGAAGCTCGTGGCGAAGCGCGTGCAGGGCACCGTGCCCGAGCCCGAGGGCGACGAGATCAAGCATGCGTGGCTGTGGCCCAGGGTCGGCAAGTGGTTCCACGATGATGGTCAGTCTCCCCCTCCCCCCCCTCCCCCCCCCCGTGCATGCCACACCACGCTGACACCTGCCGCGTAGACATCATCATCACCGAAACTGGCACGTCCTCCTTCGGCCTCACCAACGTGATCCTCCCCTCGCACTCCACGTACATTGCGCAGATCTTGTGGGGCGCGATTGGCTGGTCCGTCGGCGCGTGCTTGGGCGCAGTGTTGGCCGCCAAGGAGGACGGGAGGAACAGGAGGACTGTGTTGTTTGTCGGCGACGGCAGCTTGCAGCTTGTGAGTACCCCCTCCCCCCCCCCCCCGCGAGCCACGGGCGCCCACTGACCCCGACCCTCTTGACCTCCACCTCGGCACAGACTCTCCAAGAGATCGGCACCATGCTCCGCCGCGACGTCCACCCCTACATCTTCGTCCTCAACAACGACGGCTACGAGATCGAGCGCCAGATCCACGGCTGGACCGCCGCGTACAACGACATCCAGCTGTACGACCACCAGCTCCTCCTCCCCTTCCTCGCGGGCAAGAAGTGCAAGACCCCGTACCAGAGCTACGCGATCCACACCCCCGCAGAGCTCTCGGCGCTGCTGGACGACGACGCGTTCAATGTGCCAGACAGGCTCAGGCTCATCGAGGTCTTCATGCCGAGGGGCGATGCGCCCGAGGGCTTGGTCAGGCAGGCAAAGCTGACGGCCGCAGCCAATGCCAGTGTGGACGCTTAGGCAGGGAGAATCTGTATCGTATAGTTCTGCTGTGTGTGTGTGTGTTCCGAGTCAATAGTGTACGCAACAAAAAAAGAGAAGAGCGAGTACCATAGATGGAGGAAGGGAATCAATCGGTTTGATAAAACAATGCATCACTCATGTTTCCTATCTATTCCCTCGTGGTTGGAGGTCTGTCCGTCTGGCGTACAGAGGCAACGTACCGGGTGTTGTTGAGCTTGTTGGATTGCATGGGGAGTAAGTAACACAGCAACGCACGAGACTCACTTGAAAGTATGAACGGCCGCTTCGAGGTCCTCCCGCTCCGTCCTTAAAGAGCCAAGATTGAGCGAGAAGGGCTGTCCTCAGTTCACACAGAATTAACATGTATCACCTACCCAAAGATTGCAGGCGGGCCCTGTATCACGTTGCACAGATGCCACAGGACATGTCGGCAGGCTTCTTCTCCCTCATCATGTTGTCACTCCAACAAGCCCGTGTGGGTATATAGCGGTTTCTATTACAGTGTATTTCATCCTCGTTCATAGCGCCTCTGAAATTTCCGCATCCCGTCCGATCTGCGCAGACAAGCAGGGCAGCGCTGGGTTAGTACCGCGGTGGGGGACCACGTGGGAATCCCCAGTGACGAGGTTGATTTTTTTCTGCTCTTGCTTATTTTTGGCGGTGCTGTTTGCTTGAAGCAGTCAGTGGGTGGGGCAGGGGAGGGGAATGGGGAGCGTGACTTGTGTCCTGTGCCATGTTTGCTGTCCCAACCATAAAGGAGGGGATTGGCGACCCGATGGCCTGTTCGGCCTGAGTTGTCAGAGGCATACAAAGGGTATGTCGGGGGAGTTTTCGGAGTCTTGACCATCCTCCCGATAGAAATAGCAGCCACACAAACCCAAGTATGTCGTCACCATCATCTTTGCACCGCTACACTGTCCTTCCCCACCACCACCACCATTCCCAGCACACACAAACATCACCTGGTAACCACCATCCTACTTGGAAAAGACGTATAGACTGTCCAGAATGAAGCATGACAACGGCCACAGGCAGGTTGAAGCCGGTTCGGACGCCGACTTTTCCCACCCCAAGGGGAGCAGGGCCCAAGACACCCTGTGATAACAGCTGGCCTCCTTCCACTCCTACGTCATATAACTCCCAGGGTACCACCCGGGCGGGTTCTTTCGTGGACTCGGCCTCCGAAGCGCCCTCTGTTGTTTCGAGAGACGCCGTCTTAGAGGGCAGACAAGGTGATCCATCATTTCCGCTTCTCCTACTGTTCTTCTGTGAAATTCCGCAAACACCGTTGACATTCTGTGATTATCCTGCAGACAACCTGGCATACGAGGTCCCCCACACGCATACAGCGAGAACCGGGGTCGCTGCATTGTCAGCACAATCGGCCGATACGACCAGTCAATTCGAATCTGCACTGTCCGAGAGTGATCTGGACGGATTTCCAAAGTTGATCAGAACTAATGCAAACACTGGTAGACACCAGACCGAGAAGGTGAGCGGAAGGGTCGAGAGTGGCGTCCAGCTTTGCCACAGCCGACTGACAACGAAAGGGATCGCTTGCAGCAGAGTGCAGAGACCAGCTGTAAATGTTCCGCAAAGATGTGTAGTAGAGGACATTGCTTACCCTAATCACCATTGTTCTCAACGTCGCCCTTTCGATCCACCATGATGCAGATGCTGCCGGAACGAAGGCGATATTCAGTCGTGTGTTCGAGAAAGTAGCTCTCCCGCGTCGAAGGGGAAGATAAGGAGCTGGCGGAACACAAACAGGTTCTGTTGGAACAGGAGAGGTTCTGGAGAATAAGCTATGGATGCCCTGCACAACATAGTTGTATGGATGCGCCCTGCCCAACATGGTCAAGTTTGTGGACAGCTGTTGTTCGTGATTCCTTCCCCCGTATTCTGTACCAAATCTGTTATTCGCCAACGCCAACGGGTTCTGAGGCGTCCAATCGCGATGTTCTCGCGCAGAAGACACTCCCTGGACCTTAGTCTGGAGCAGCATTATCAGAGGTTGCAGTAACAGACTCAAGTGTGGTGTTGGTTACCTCTAGGAATCCAACCAGTGCACTCCCTGGCAGACCAGGCCTTGTTCCGTCTTGCTTCTGTGCACCACATCGTGTAGTCTCAATGGCTTCTTCATAAGCACTCCTCCCTATATACTCATCTATTATGTGCGAAGGGTGAAAGAACATGGGTCATAACGGTGGGAGTTGAGGGGGGTAAAAGTAGTAGGGGAGGGAAGGGGGAGAGGGAGGCACGCGGGATTTAGAAGAACGAGGGGTGGTACGTCCCCGAACGAAGAAAAGTCCTATCTGCACGAACAACTCATCACCAAGGCTGCGGCCGCAGCGCCGCGGGCTTGCTTAGTTGGACCCGGGTTGGAAGACGACACGCTCCTGCATCTAAACCACGGAACAACCATGTCAGTTCATGCTGCTTGCCACACGCGCGCAGTGTTCGAAACAAAACTCACGTTGATGAAGATGTCGTCCGCGGGGTGACGGTACAAGGGCTGCTTGAGCAACCTCTGGTCGAGGTAGTGGCCGATGAACCCGATAGACCTACCGAGCACGAAGAGACCGTTGAGGGTACCGCTCTTGAGGTACTCGGCGGCCTCCTCCTCGGTGAACGCGCCGCTCCCGCTGAGCAAGTCGCAGAACGATGCGGCGATGGCGCCGTCGACGTTGAGGATGAGCGAGCCCGACTTCTGGGTGGTGACCTCCTCGACGGCGAGGGCAAAGTCAAGCGTCTTGTGGTTGGGGAAATGCTTCTTGACATAGTCGACGACGAGGACCACGCGCAAGTCCGGGTTGGTCTTGGACTTGATCTTGTGGCCGATACCGGGGATGAGGCGGTTGGCCTTGCGCATCGAGTCGACAAACTCTCGCGGGGTTGCGCCCGATCCGAGCCCGCGCGAGAACTCGGCAGCGGCACCGTCAAGGGCACCGCCGAAGCGGTCACCGATAGTGAGCAGACCGGCAACGAGGGACGAGATGAGGTCCTTGCCCGCACGCGCGGTGATGATGGTGTTCATCGCACCCGACACGGCGGGTCCGTGGTCGGCGGTGAGCTGGAGGACCATCTCGATGAACTTGCAAGCGAAGCTGGGGAGACGACGCTTGAACCAGAGCAGAGAGATGACACCGCCGATACCAAGCTCCTCCTTGAAAACGTCCGAGATGCGCATCCCGGCGTACATGAGCTCCTGGCCACGCTCGTCCGAGATGGTCGAGATGAACGCAGCGGGCTTTCGGATGAGACCAAGTTTCTGTGGCCGCCCCTGGATGTCAGCGCCTTACTCTATCCCAAACCCGAACAAATAACAACCACTCACGGATGCCCACTGGTAGTCCATGGGGATCTGAGGAGGCTCGACCTCGGCGATGGGCTTGATGGTACCGATGCTGACGAGCTTCTGGTACACCGCCTTCAAGGTCTCGGGGAGGTCCTCGAACGTGTCGGGCACAATAAACCCGGCGGCCCTCATCGCCCTGTTCTTGGCGTCGGCCGTCTCCAAGTCCGAGTTGGCCATGGACCCGGCGTGGCCGAACTGCACCTCGGAGGTGAACATCTTGGCGCACGTGCCGATCGCCCAGGCCACGATGGGCTTCTTGATGAGGCCCTTCTTGACGGCCTCGATCACGCGGTACTCCTCCGTACCGCCAACCTCTCCCAAGAGCAAGAGCAGCTTGCAGTCCGGGTCGGCCTCGTACCTCATGAGGTGGTCGATGAACGACGTCCCCGGGTAACGGTCACCGCCGATGGCGACACCCTCGTAGACACCGTTGGTAGTGTACGAGAGAATGTTGTTGAGCTCGTTCGACATGCCTCCCGACTTGGAGACGTAGCCGACGGAGCCGGGGCGGTAGAGCTTGCACGCGATGAGGTTGTCCATCATACCACCAGTGTTACCGATCCTGAAGCACCCAGGCTTGATACCACCGACGGTAGCGGGGCCGATGATGATGACGTTCTTCTTCACGGCGAGGTGGAGGAGCTCGCGCGCATGCCTCTCGGGCACACCCTCGGCGATGATACCGATCGCCTTGATCTGGGGGAAGGTGAGGATGTCGAGGGTGGACGCGTAAACGGAGCGCGACGAGGAGAAGTTGACGACGACGTCAACGTCCGGGTGCTTCTTGATCGCCTCGGCGACCGAAGTGTACACGGGGAGGAGAGTCTCCTTGGTGCCCCAGTAGAACTTTTGGATGTGGTGGCCACCAAAGGGGTAGATCATCGCTGCGACCGAGGGCGTCTTGCGGCCGCAAGAGAAGTCAAAGTCGAGCATCCCCTGGATGGCACGGGGCTGGAGCCCAAAGACGAACGAGCGGGTCTGGTCGTCGAAGGGGCGGAACCAGGGGCGCGAGCCCTTGACCTCAGTCTCGAACCTCACAATCTGGTCGTTGGGCTGCTCGCGAGAGCCATTGGCCTTGATGGAGCCAACACCGCCGGCCACGCCGCCTGAGGGGGTGTCGACGGCACCGTTGGGAGGGGTGCCGGGCGCTGAGGGGATGGGGGTGACGTCGCGGGTGATCGCGGACGCGGGGCGGTCGATGCCGAGAGCCATGGGTACGATGGCCGTGATGGGGGATTCGGGGCCGTAGACCTTCATGGGCACGCCGATGGACTCGCCGCAGAGGCGCATGGCCTTGAGACCCTCCTGGTAGTTGGGACCGGCTCGGCGCACCCAGATCTTGACCTTGTGGCGAATGAGGCCCTCCTGGAACTGCTTGAGGGCACGAATGATACCCTTGAAAGTGGCAGCGACGTCCGAGAAGTTGGCGGCACCTACATGTTGGTCAGCGCGGTGTGAGGGTCGGACAGACGAGAGCAGACGTACCACCACCGATGATGAGCACTTTGCCCTCGGGGTGAGGAGCACCGCGGGTGATCAAGTCAACTGCAAGGTTTTGTCAGTTGACCGTTCCGCTTTCTGGAAGTTCGCCAACTCAACTCACTGATGGTCTTGGCGTACTCGTACGTCTGGCCTTCAGTGGGGGCACCAGAGTACTCGCCGTAGTTGGCCAGCTCGTGGGCGAACCCAGCAGCAGCGATTGCGTCAGAGTAGACGACCGATGCACCACCTAAGCATCGCGTCAGCCACTGCCCTGCGATCCAAGGAAAAGGAAACGTGACTCACCACCAGCGACCATAGTCCAGACACGACCCTCGGCGTTGAGCACCGTCAACTTGAGGGAGGCACCGGTCGACGCGTCGAGCTTCTGGATGTACGCCTCCTCCTTGGTGAGGTCACGCCCGAAGGGCGCAGGCCAGACCATGGGAGGCCCACGGTCGGCCTTGATAGCGCCACCGGCACCGTTGGCGGCGGGACTGGCAATGTCGCGCGCAACGGCCCACTTGGGGCCACAGAGGAAGTCGGCGGTCTGGTCGAGCTTGGCGGCCATGTCGAGGTAGTGGATCTCGGCAGGCTTGCCGTCGACGGCGTCGAGGCAGACAAGGGGGTTGATCTCGAGGTAGGCGACTGGCGGGAGTTGTCAGCGATGCGCTCGAGATATTGCGTGGCTCGGGGAGGGATGAGGGATGACTCACAGTGAAGGTCAACGTAGACGCCGTACAGCCTGATCAAGAAGTCGCAGAGGACATCCTGCTTGGCAGGGGCGACATGGGTGAGCAGGGTGCTGATGATCTGCTCGCGAGTGGGGAACTATATATGGAGCTGTGTCAGTGTGGTGCCCACAGCTGGCGTTCAGATTTGATCTTACCTCCTCGCCCACGGCGATGAGCAGCTTGAGCGCCTTGGCGTCAACGTCCCCAACATCCACACCACCCTCGCTGCGAAGCCGCACATCAGCAAACGTATTCCCAGCACACACCAGGTGACTCACTGAGTGAAGAGGATCCAGTCACCCTCCCTCGCCGAGTTGATACAGACATAGTACTCGGTGTCCGCCGGGTGGGGGCAGAAGGGCTCGAGGATGAAGGTGTTGAGCGTGCCGGTAGTCTTCTCAACGGTGACGGGCTTGCCGGCACGCTCTGCGATCCAGGCGCCAGTCTCCTCCCAGCCTTTGTTGAGGCAGAGGAGGCCGGCCTTTCCTCGGCGCTTGATGAGCTGGTCGGGCTTGCCGACGAGCTTGGAGGTGAAGACCCAGTCGGGGAGGCCCGCACCCGGCTGGATGGGCGGGGAGAGCTGCTTGGTTACGGGGTCCCTACACGGCAGGTCGTCAGGCTCGTGGCGGCGGCGCGGGGGGGGGGGATAACTCACCACTCGACCTGAGCGACCTTGACAGCGGTGAGGGAAGACTCGGTGGTGCACTTGATCGGGGTGGGGGAGCGGTTGAGCCAGTAAGAGACGAGCTGCTTGGCATCGTACTCGCGGATAGCTGTACGAGGCGGCGCGGGCGGTCAGCGAGACCTCTTGGGGAAGGAAGGATGTGGAGAGAGGACCGCGCAGAAGACGGTAGAGCCGCCGGGCGCGGTCGCGCGAGCCACAGGCTTCGGCCGACCGGAGCGGAGCGGTGGGACGCGGGCGCATGCACGAAAATAAGAGAGAGAGCTCACCCTTGGTAGACATGGTGAAGAGGGGGTGGGAGGAGGTGTGTGCGTGCCGGGGTCTGAGTTTTGGGGAGCTGCGTGGGGTGAGAGACGCGTGTGAGGAGGGATCTTGGGAGAGGGAGGCCCGCAGAAGTTTCGGTGGGGGGTGGGACGGTGGGGGGCGGCGGGTGTGGGGGGCGGGGCGGGGGTGTGGGGCGGAGAGGACACTCACGGAGGGGCGAAGAGAGCGGGGGGTGGCGGGTGGGGTGTGGGAAGCAAAGACTATGAAAAGCCAAGGGAGAGGGGAGAGAGAGAGCGGGGCTGCGATGTTCTTAAGAGGCTGGGGCTGGCTGGGCTGGGGCTGGGGACGGTGGAGGACCGTGCGCGCTGCCCCCGCCTCGCTCGCCTTCCTTCCCTCCCCTTCCCTGCCCTTCCCCACCAGCTCCGTCCCTGGCCCCCACCGGATTCACAGGCGGAGGCGCACCCGCGTGGCAGCCGCGTGCGGCGCACGTGGAACCACGTCACGTGACACCCAGAGCAGGCGAGCAGGTGGAGGGCAGCGGCAGCCACAACACCGGCCATCCATCCATTCTCGCTCTGCCCGGCTCGCTCTGCAGCGCATCTACTCGCCGCCCAGCCCGTCAACATGGCAGGCGACATCCCCATAGACCCAGCACTCCTCGAGCTGGACGACGAGTTCAACTTCCACCAAGCCGCATCCGGCAGCGGGGACTCGGACATCTACGATCCCGACCAAGACAACTCGGACGACGAGTACCGCCCCGACGAGGACGAAGAGGAGGCGCCGTTCCAGGAAGAACAGGAAGAAGACGGCGTACAGGCCGGCGACCAGGTCTTTGAGTGTGTCCCTGCAACCGGCTACCCGTGGAAGTGGATGGGGTCGCGACGCTGACTTGACGGCCAGTCGGCTAGCGGGGTTCGTGTCCCACGCTGCGCCGGGGGAGCTCGGTGGGCAAGAGTTCCAGCGAGAGCTTCAGATAGCGAATGACGATGACCAGGACGGCGGAGAACCCAGCCGCGCTGCTTCTGCCAAACCCGCACGGGCAAGTCTCTTCATCTCCTGCCCACCACTGACGGCCCCGCTGACTGACTGCCTGCCTGCCCTCAAGGCCAAGCGCGTGCACAGAGTCTCCCACGAAGTCCAGGTCGTCCTCGGCCAAGCCAACGATCTGTACCTCGATGGACAGACCCACAAAGCGATCGAGCAGTTCCTCGAGGTCCTCCGCTTAGACCAGTACGTCTCTAGCGCGTGGACGTCCCTCGCGAGCTGTTACCGGGAGCTGGACGATTACGACAAGGCGCGCCAGATCAAATTCCTAGGGGCGCATGTGGATAATGAGGAGGAGACCTGGAGGGAGCTGGCCGCTGAATTTATGTGAGATTGCTATGGCTTGTTCTGCATATCGGCTGCAAAGCTCACGAGAGCTGTACTGCAGGGAGATCAACTCGCTCGACCAGGCGGCGTATTGTATCCGAAAAGCCCTCAAAACAGCTCCAGAAGACCTGAACCTCCTCTGGGATCTGGGTAACATCTACCGCCAGCAGGACAGGAAGAAAATTGTAAGCTATCTGCAGCACTAGTGCACCCTGCCCCAAAGCTCACACCGCTTCTTCCAGGGCTGCAACGTCCTCCGCCAACTCCTCAAAGCCGACCCCACCCTCCGGCACGACTTTGACTTTCTCATCTCGTACCACCCTCTCCTCCTCGCCTCTTCCCTGCGTTACGAAGCCGCCGCCCACCTCCGCACCGCATTCGACTACCATCTCGCATCCTACCCCGCTCCCACCGCGCGTCCCACCTTGCCAGGCGCGCCCGCCCATCCCATGACTCTAGACAATATCCTTCTGCTCGCGGACGACTACCTCGCTGAGCAGGCGTACGAGAGCGCAGTGGAGGTGGTACGCCGCGGGCAGCGCTGGCTCCAGGGAAGGGCCGCACAGAGATACTGGGATGCGTGCCAAGATGATCGGGAGTATGACCCGCCGGGGACGGAGCGTGCGGTGGAGGGAGGGGGGGCGTTTCCGAATGAGGGGGCGCAGATGGATCAGGCGATGCGGTTGAGGCTGGCTATCGCGAGGATCCATCTGGGTGATCGGGAGGACGCGAATGTGAGCTGTCGTGACCCTGTCTGATCTGATTCAGCTGACAGGGCGGGGGGTGCTGGTGGTAGATCCACGTAAACGAGATCCTTTTGATGGGGGATGTGCTCGTCAACAGAGAGTACTTTCAGCAGATTGGGGATGCCCTCATGCAACACGAGGATTGGGAAGGTGCGCTCGAGGCGTTCTGCACGATACAGGACTGTGAAGAGGTGAGCCGCTGGGTTGCGCGAAACCGCCATCGCGAGCTCGTCAGCAACATGAAATGCTCACGGCTAAAACGTTCGTGTAGCTTCCTGACGAGCCAGAGCTCATCAAGAACATCGGGGAATGTCTCTTCCAGCTCAGGCGATACGAAGAGTCTATGGATTGCTACAAGTGGGGTACGTCGCTCCCTCTTGCACTTCCGCACACTCACTCGCCGGGGCGCACGTTTCTGATGTCCAAATGCATGATGTAGTCGCGGAGAGGGACGAAGAAGAATGGGAGGCGCGAATGCGTATGGCGGCGATCCTGGAAGAGATGGGCGATACGCAAGCCGCGTACGAGCTCGTGTCTGAGAGTCGGTCGTTTTCCCTTTTTGTTTTCCTGCCCCCACGTCGGACTTGAGACAAACGCTCACCACCCCTTACCGAAACTCAAAACAGTCATTCGCACCCGTGCCCACGCCAATAAGGACGCCGTCCGCTCCCAGCGGACAGGTCCCGACACCGACCCCCTCTCTGCGGACGGCGCCCTCGGGCCCTCGGCCAAGGCTGGTGGCCGATTGTCGAGCCACGCGCTCGCAGGCCAGACACGCGCAGAGATGCGCGAGCTGTACGCTATCGTGCAGAATGCCGAGAGGGGGATCGACGAGCAGGAGCCTGGCGCGGTGGAGAATTATGTGGATAATGCGGCTTTGATGATTGAGTACTTCAGGTTGAACAAAGGGAATTTCACAAAGAGTCGAGTGAGTCGCTCACTTGGCGGCGTGGGGTGGGGCTTAAAACGGGATCGGGGCTGATGATTTGGGGATAGGGTGTGGTGAGGATCTTGAGGAGCCGGAAGAGTAAGAGGAAAGATGATGTGCTGGGACGGGCGTATGAGATGCAGCAGCGCCTCGAGCGCCTGCTCGGCAGTGAGTACTTGTAGAGATCTACCCCCGCGATCCTTCTTCCCCGCCCACGTCGGCTGACCCCGCACCCGCTCTTCTTCAGTCGAGGACAGCGACGCCGAAAATGCCGCCCCCGACGTCAAGTGGGCTGTCTTCCGCCGCACCGAGTTCTACGGCCTCAACTACGAGCAGTGGCTCCTCATCATCCTCAAGTACTCGTCCGTGATGACGGTGCGCGGCGAGCCAGAGATCGCTCTAGATGTGCTGGAGCATGTGGTCTGGTCGGGGCTGTTCCATAATCGACGGTGCGAGATCGCTATCAGACTGGCTATCATCGGTGCGTTCTCTTTCTGGGAGATGTTGGCTGTTCCTTAGACAGACCGACAGTGGGGTCACTTAAAAGCGAGTCTTGACTGATACCCCGGATCGCCCGCCCTCGCTATCTCCCACTCGCAGGCGCCGCGCTCCGCACAAAGCAATATGTCAAGATCCACGAGTCCTGCAAACGTCTCGTCCTCCTCACGCAGTTCACCCCCGCCCCCTTCCTCCTCCTACTCGCATGCTTCGCCTCTGCTGGCCTCCCCGCGCGCAAAGCGTGGAACAGTCTCGTCATGCAGCATTTTCTCGGGCGCGAGCTGCGCCTGTATGACGATGCAGTGCGGGCTGGCGAAGCGGGGTTGCATTACAATGCCGCGACAGGGAGGTGGACGGTCAATAAGGGGAAGACGGTGAAGGAGAAGATGATGATGGGAAGGGAGAAGGTGGCGGCGGAGGAGCGGGAGAGGGTGAGGGAGAGAGAGAGGGAGCGCGAGCTGGAGGGACGGGGCGGGAGAGCGAGGAGCGAGGACGAGGAGGACGTGCCCGAGATGGAAGATGCCGAGATGGAAGATGCCGAGAGGGGGGACACCTCGGCCAAGGTTGCCAAGGAGCAAGAGAAGGAAGCGCGCCGCCGCGTCAGGGAGGCAAAGAAGCGCGAGAAGGAGCTGGAGAAGGAGGACAAGCGTAAAGAGCGGGAGAGGAAGAAGGAGGAGGCGGCGAGAAAAAAGGCGAAGGCGAAAGCGGCCAAGGCGAAGGCGACGGGGAAGGGGGAGAAGGACAAGGCGCTGAAGGAGGACGAGGAGAGAGTGTTGTCGCAAGGGGAAGAGAGCGCGGGTGGGGAAGGTGCAGAGCCCATTGAGGTTGACTCCCCCGTGCTCTCCACCCGCGGGATGGATATCGACGCCGACGACGATGCGTACCCCAATCCCACCTCATCCCACTCCCCATCGGCCCCCGAGCTCGGCGACCTCTCGGACTCTGCTCAGCAGCTTGCGAGGGGCGATGGCCTGGACGAGCAATACGGCGAGACCGCGTACAAACCGTTGATCCCGACCAAAAGCTCGCCTTATTGGAATGTTTTTTATGGGCAGCAAATGCTGTCCAACAAATCGTACCAGGGTGCTATATGTGAGTCGTTTTCGCAGCTTAAGAATGGGTATGGTGTGTGCGAGCGGAAATAAATGATGGGCACGACAGTCTACCTGCTGAGGGCGTACGCGGCGTGCCCGTATGAGCCTCTCATATGTTTGCATCTCGGTCAGGCATTCTTGAGCCGCTCCACACAGAGGCAGGCCGATAACAAGCACTACCAGATCGCTCAGGTGGGTCCGCTGCATATCCTATCACCCCTGCACCCCACTGACTTAGACAAATACACCAGGGCCTCGCCTTCCTCGCACGCTACCGTCGTCTCTCCTCAAAAGACCCCGCCGTGCAAGAAGAGGTCGAGTACAACTTTGGACGCGGGTTCCACTCCATTGGGATTTACCACCTTGCGGCGAAGCATTATGAGAAGGTGCTGGAGAGCGTGGAGGCACGGATGCGGGAAGAGGAGGAGAGGGCAGTCTATGCCGAGGATGAGGGGGATGTGAATGGTCCGGAAGTGAGTCGTGTGTTTGAGTATACCAGAGTGTTCACTGCGGAGAAAGCAGAGAGCAGTGCTGATGGTGTTCGACAGGCGGTGAGAACGGGCTCCCTGGCTTACGAGGCGGCACACAACTTGATGATGATCTACGCGACGTCTGGAAGCACCGCGCTGGTGAAGAGGGTGTCCAAGTGGATGGCCATTTGAGGGGGACTATGCGACCAGAAAGCAACCGGCTATGTATTTGTTGTTTGTCATGCGTCATTGTATGCAGAGCGAAGATCTACGCACCGTTGTATATCCACTTTAGACAGACTTCCGGCGGGAATGCCTCATCCTTCAGACTTGTCGCAGTTACCTTCGAACTTATGTCCCACCAGTATTCAGCTGTTCAGCATGATCACTACCACATGATGCCGCACCGCGTGCTAGCCCAATCTGGCAAGCCAAATCTGCCGTCACATCCCACCAGTCAATATCCAACGCTTCCTACGCTGGCTGTGAGCAAAACTTGAAGTCACCTAAAGCGGGGCTCGTTTCGACTCCCCCAAACCAACCATCCTTTACAGAAGGAGAACCAAGACTCAAATCTGTGACGCGATAAGCATCCCGAGCCCTCCGAGGAGCATCTAGTGAACCTTCGTGATTGAGATTCATACTGTACCGGTAATAAAATAAGATACTAGCCATACAACCTGTCCCTTCTACGGGCCCAAGTTCACAGATCTACCCCAGATCTCGACGGCCTCCACGCCACGCCGCCTTACACAGGCAGAAGTAGATTGTCGGTCATACGCTTAGCAGATGAACAGGAGGTTGGTATCCATGGCTGCGACAGTTCATGTCAGCCTGCCGACTTCCGCGGGCGTGATACGATTTGTTGCACTCACGATGGCTCGCTGACAACTGCGGCTTCTGGTCGTACTTGCCCTTGAGCACATCTCGGATCGAGTTTAAAAGCTGGAGATACGATCTACAGCCCCGTCCTGTCAGCCTTGCTCTCCGGATCAACCCCACTCCGTGGCATTTTAGACCTTCGACTCACTGCTGCGGGTTCATATTGAGCGCCGCAATAAACGCATAGCTCATCGCCCCCGTCGCCTTGCCCGCCTCCTGAGTATCCGCACTCGTCTGCGAGTCCTTGCACCCGCTCCAACTGATCACGTCGGCCGGGGACGTCTTGGTCTGGCGCGTCTTTGCAACCGCACCGCTGTTCTGGTTCATGAGATTCTTGCCGAGGCCCACGATACCCTTGATCATACCGCTGGTGTCTCCGCGGAGGTACGAAAGGCCTGCGCCGAGGAGGCCCTGGCCGGCCTCGGCGAGGAGGTTGGGCTCCTTGATGGTGCCTTCGGTGGAGTAGACGTAGGGGAGGTCGAGGGCGGTACCGGAGTGGCAACTGGAGAGCCGTGGGAGAGCCGAGTCAGATTTGCGAGAGAGCTTCTCCGGAGGATACGTTCAGCTTACGAGTCGAAGATGGCGGTGAGACGACAACCAGCCGGGAGAGGTCGGACCATGATCTCGTGCCTGCGACACTTCCATATCAGCTTGCATACCCACAGCGCGACCACTGCATCTTTGAGCAGAACGGACGTACACTATCAGGGCACCCATAGCGTCAGCCTCCAATTCTTTTGATGCACTGGGATGAAGACTCACTCTCGTCATCCACGATATGTCCGGCCTGCTTGAAGTCAAGCGGGTAGATGACCTCGTCGTTCCCATCGTCCTCATCGCCATTAAGGTCCGCCGTCTGGCCACCGTGCCCCGAGCTGACCCAGCACCCCCAGCGAAGTCAGCTGTATGACTCCACCAAGCAGAACAGCAGGGGGAAAGAGCGGAAACGCACTAGTGGAAGAAGAGCGAGTCGTTGGCCTGCGCACCCTGGACGAGCCATTTCATAGCAGCGATCATGTTGGCACGCGTGGGGATCTGGCGGGAGTTGCGGGCGTCGTCGGTGAGCATGACGATGTCGTCCGTCTTGTACCCGTGTCTATCTGCGAGTCTCTCTTTATGAGCCGATCATCCAAAGTACAAACGGTGATCGAAGCGAGCGTAGGAAAGAGGGGGTGGGGGTGAGACTCACCGATGAGGAACTTTTGTACGTTGTGGGCATCGTTGATGCACCCAGCGAGCGCGCTCGATGTACCGATGTAGTTGATACCGATCTACCATCGCGTCCGACCACTATCAGCCCCGAGCTCATCACCACGTGGGTACCCCAGCCGCCCCCGGTCACCCATCACTGCCCAAGACTTACACAAAGCGCCTTCTTCTTACCCGTACCTACCCGCACACAGACCAAGCGTCAGCTATCCGCCCTCGCCCTCCGCCGCCTACGGTTACAAAGAAGGAAGCTCACACTGGGAGTACTGGAAGTACGGCTGGGAGTTCTTACCGCCCTGGCCTTGGAATTGCGGGCCGTAATGCTGCTGAGCCGTTGGCGGCCGCACTGTAAACCCCCGTCTCGTCAGCTCATCCACTATACGGCGCCCCCTTATATCCCTCTAGCAACGCCACAGACAAAGGGCCCAGACACTTACTAGGCGTAGCCCCGCCACCATACCCCGCCCCGCCGCTCTGGTAGCCCCCGCTGGGCGGCGCATACCCCGCCGCCGTCTGGTGATAGCTCTGCTGGACAGGCGCTCCCGTGGGGGGTTGATATGAGCTCTTGGTGCCGTACCCTCCGCCATTGTTGGACTGGTATTGCTGCGGGGGAGGGGGGTTGTTGTAGTAGCCTTGTTGCTGCGGAGGTTGGCCGCCATAGCTGTCGAGGTGAAGGGGCGGGAGGTGGGTTTGTTAGCGTGGGGTATTTCGTACATCGGCTGAGGAAATTTGAGTGCGGCGAGGGAAGTGTTGGGAGGGGGCATGCAGGAGCGACTTACCCCATAGGAGGAGGAGGAGGGTGTTGACCCCATTGAGGGGGAGGAGGACGGTTATAGCCCCCTTGCTGGTTGCCGCCCCCGGGGTACTGGTTCCATGACATTATTGCTGGATGGGTATGAAAGATGTATACAAGATGGGGTTATTAATGGCAGGAGGGGGTGACAAAAAACACGAAGGAGTTGTGATAAGAATTGGATGGAAGTGGTGGATGATGTGACGATGGAGGGCGCGACGGGCCGGGGCTTTGTTGAAGCGCGGCGGATGGATGCGATGATATTCGATGGCTCGGCGCGATGGCTCGGCGATGGCGGGCGGGCTTGAGATGGGGCATACGACAGAGCCAGGTTACAACGCCGAATCTGTACCGGAATAGATGGCCGGAAGCCATATGGGTCAGCTATGGAGGCCATGACACACTATACTCGCAGAAGAGCTGTGCTTGCGGAGGCCCGCATGGTGCTTGTAAGGATAGCGAGCGGTGCAGCGCAGGTGCACCACACCGCCTGCAACCCTCACCCCACACCACCTTCTGAGCGGGTCACACCAGCAAAGGCCTCAGCATGGCAAAAACAGTAGTCATGATGCATAACCATCTGCTCTCGTGCAGAGCCTCCGACCGACCAGCTATGTATATATGAGTGGCTGGTTGGTCGCCCACCCTCGTATCTGTCTGTCTGGGCTTCACCTCCCCGATCTACCAAAATACACCGGTCTGCTGCTGATTTACTTCTTCTTGGGGTGCAAAGGCGTCCCGATGAGGTTCTTTGCTCCCCGGAGCTTGATGCCGAGCTTCCTCTCCAGCTTGCCCAGGAGTTGTTGGTCGGGCACCGCCCGGCCAGCCTCAAGGTCACCAATCTGCGAATGAAGACATTGTCAGCATCTCATTCCGGATGTGCGTGGCGACTAGTTGGGGGAAGGGAACAAGAGGCAAGACTCACGTCCTGGGGCTTCGCGTTGACAGAAGTAGCGAGATCCTTCTGGGTCATGCTCTTCCCCTCAGCGTTCTTGATCGCCAGACGGGCAGTTGCCACCGCGTGCCCGACACTAATGGCCATCCTCGTCAGCATTCATCTCAATATCATGCGGGCAGCCGCCAGATGATGTACATATTCGTGGAATAGACTCACTCATGGCTGACCTTCTCTGGGGGCTTGGGGGCATCGTCCCTGTCGAGCTTGGCGATCCGTTGGTGATCGGCGGCTGTCACGTAAATGGTCAGCAATTCATACGCGACATTCAGTTGCGTCATTTACTCACGGCCATGGGCCTGGCCGGCGCCCTTTGACTCGGACGAGATGATGGACCCAGAACGCTGAGCGGCTGTAGCGTGAACAAGGTATTGAATGTATCAGCCCGATGCTCGGAGACTCTTGGGCATGCACTCACCGTTGAGGGCTGATCCCTTGGCCACGGTAGGCCTCTGCTGACGGTAGCCGATGATTTGAGGTTTGTCGTCCCAGCCAGACTGTGGTGTGAGGTGGGTCGTGATGGGCGTGTGATCGTCAGATGGAGGATGAGTAGGATGGGGGAGTGGAGGTTGGGGTGGGATGTGGTGAGATTTGGGATAATGTCAGCCGGAGTTCTGGGGGAAGCGACGGCAGTCAGAGGACAGCCAGCGCACCATGATAGATATGTTTTGATTTAAGGTAGTTTTTGAGAGAGTCGATGACAAGTGATTGAAGATGGAAGTGGATGGAAAGAACCAAATTGGACGGTGAAGTGACCGCGACTCAAAGCCGGAGATGACGTTTCCCGCAGAATCACGTGGAGACCACGCAAAAGCCACGCGGGAGTCACGCCGGTGCCGCCCTTCTCCCACCATCTGTCCATCTCTCCGAAACACCAGCAGTCTCCTTCAACACCGACGCCCAGACTTCTCCCTATATGTCATGCACAGTGCCCCGCCGCCTGCTTGCTCTCCTCTCTTATTCACCGTAGCCGACCACCCTCACCACCCCCTCTGGCTCCTCGCAGCAGCGCCGCCGTCCTCATTCCTCTTGCTCTCTGTCTGTTGGTAGAGCAATGATCCATCCAGTCACGCCCCCGCCCCGTCTATGACCACCTCTACGCTCCAGGCTGACTGGATCCACTAGCCGTCAACAGAGGATCGCCTGGTTGTCTGACGGGGACCCTTGTGAGTGTCCCACACCACAGCCGGATCACAGCTGCCTCTCTGTCGGCACCACGCACACACCCCCAGTACCTTTGCCAAGACGCTTGGATCACTTGGTGCATTGCTGATGAGTGGTGGGTGATCAGCATCAGCATCAGCATCAGCATCAGCATCAGTATCAGCATCAGCATCAGCATCAGCATCAACGGCGATTTGCTCATAGCACGGTCCAGTACCGCCTCTGATGCTGATGTTGCACCCGCTTCCCTGCGATCTGCCTGGCTGGAACTGATGACGATGCAGGGGTGATGCAAGGGAGAGCGGGACAGAGGGAGAGTGAGTGAGGGATGACGATATATAACCCAGCAGCCCTCGCAGGTCCTCCACTCCACCCTTCACCTCAAAACGGCATACAGCATCACCGTACATCCACCTCAGCCACCATGTCCTCTCCATCCCCTCACCCCGTCCCATCTCACACCTCCCCTACCCTCACAGCTGACTCCCACTCTTCCTCTACCGCCTCCTCCGTCCCCATTACTGCCTCCACGACCTCCATCGCCACCTCTCACACCTCTCACTCGGACAGCACACCCTTCCCGCCGCCCGGCTCCGAGAAGAACCAGGCCGTCTCCACCGCCCGATCCTTTGGCGCAGGCTGGAAGTCCTCGTCGACTCCGACTCACAGCGTGCAGTACGACCTTCAGGAATCGCAGCACGACAGCTTCCTACCCGAGGCGCAGGCTGATGCTGACGCCGACGGCGCGTCCCCATCAGCACTCGATGCGCTTCTCCCGCTTCGCGGCCCTCCACCAGGACGCGCCCGCTCACCCAGCCTCCCCGTCCTCCCTTCCCATGCGCTCCGCCCGTCACACTTCCGTCATAACAACCTGTACCACCCACCGCCTCTCCCTCTCTCTGCTGCACCCACCCACTACCTCCCAGACTATGAGCTTTACGGGCTAAGCAACGCGAATACCCTCCCGACTTCGCCATTCGACGCGCTCCCTTACGCAGCGTACAGGTCCCCCTCCTCCCACTCGGCGCTGCACCACCATCCTTCGCTATCATCACTTGACATGGAGATAGAAGATAACTATACCGCCGCTCAAGTGCTGGCTGACGCACAGCTGCATACGCTCGGGCACGGGCACGGTCTGGAACTCAGCAAGCAGCCGCGATGTTTGTCGTACCAAGACCGTAGCTCGCTCCTCCACCGGCAGTCAACTCCCAACCTTCAAGGTGCGCAGCGCCCCCCTCTGGCTACGCGGGGTAGCATGCACTCGGTGAGGTTCAAGGTGGACGAAACGGCAGAGATGGCGGTCAAGCAGGGGGAGGAGACCGAAGGTGCGGCATACGGGGGGGGGCACTGGCGTGCTCCCGGGCAGGGACATGGGAAGGCACCGTCGATGGGTACTGGAGGTTCGTGGGGCGGCGCAAGAGGGCATCTGGCGTCGTCGGCTAGTATGCCGGTGTTGCCTATAGTCGGGCAGGGGCGGAATGGTAAGTCTGTGCATCAGCAAGGTGCTGGCAGTGCAAAGAGTATAGTGCTCACGAGAGACCACTCCTCTCCATCCAATCTAGTGTTCATCCACCGCGTCAATACGACTCTCACGGAGGATGAGCTTCGTCAGATCGCTTCGTCCTTTGGGGAGGTTGTGTCTGTAAAGATCCCCACTCATACCGCCAAGCCGTGAGTGTGGCCAGTCCCCGCTCGGCCCTGTGAAAGAGAGTGCTGACGAGATATATGTCAACAGACATGCTTTTGTCATGTGAGTTTCCCACCACGGTACTGCCTCAACTGCGGTCTTAGCTGACACCCTTGTGTAGGTTCAAGAAGCCCGAACAGGCTCAAAAGTTCATTGCACATCTCAAGCAGTGCGACGTCGATTGCGAGTATGGCAAGGTGAGATACCCTCAAACTTATATAGCGGACTATCGACTGACATATCACTGCTCCCCCGCCACCAGGAGGACTATCAAGTACAGAATAAGGCGCTCGAGGACCCCAACTCGGCCAACATGTACATCTCCGGGTTGCCACCTACCATCACTTACGATGTCAGCTCTGCAGTTATTTTACGATTGCAGATGAAGAGAGTACTGACAGACGTACATACAGGAGCTCGCAGATTTGCTTTTGCCGGGCAAGATCTGTTCTTGGAAACCCTTGGTAGACGAGGCCGGCAACCGTCGCGGCCCGGTCATGGCTGGGTAGGTGTCCCACGGCGCATTCATAATATTCAGTCCACAGCTGATCCCCATGACTCAATCCATAGGTTGCAGACTCGCGCTCAGGCAGATGCGGTGATCAAGAAGGTGAGATAAGGATGAGATGACAGAGTACAGCGCCCAGGCTGACATCAACGCGTAGTTGAGCGGCAAGTACTACCACGGGATGAGCGAACGACTGCAGGCTCGGATCGCCGATTCGGATGTGAGTCGTCGCGTCTTTGGGGCTGGCGCAACAATGGGTAGTGAGTCAGTAGCTGAACCTCCCGAGCACAGGAACAAAAACTCTTCAAGCGCCAACAGATGCGAGAGCGCATCCCACTCGCTATGGGCTTTGGCCAGGCTCGCCGACGTGCAAGCATGCCTGCAGAGTAAGCTACTTTCGCAGACCGTCATAGAGTGACGGCTTACCCCCATACCACAGTGAGATGGGTCACGACATTGACGACCTCCCCGTCCTCCTGCAGAAGCAGAGTCTCCTCGCCACCCAACTCAGCGCTATCAACGAGAAACTCGCGCGGACCTCCCTCGGACCAGCAGACAGCTCCCCACCCACGCCCGCCCTGCGGCTCCGCAGCGTACCCTTCCCCTCCCGGCCGTCCACCATACCCATCAACAACCCCGCCTTCGCCGCAGATGTGCACTGCCCCGTCATTTCCCAGACCTCCACTAGCTGGCGCCACCGTCACCTGTCCTCCAATGTCTCGCTCTCGCATGGGCTGATCTGGGGCTCACCAGTGCGGCACAATGCAGAGCCTTGGACGATAGACATCGGTTCCGCCGGGTCACCGTTCATGCCCGCCATGCTTCGTCGCGGTTCCATCCCTGCGGGGGTCGGGCCCCGCAATGATGGCTTTGGCGGCGGGTACGACCAGATGGAAGAATGCTGGCAGGGGCACGCGGACTTGCGCTCGGGCAGCAACGGCCAGAAACGCGATGGGGTGGGCGCTCGTGGTGGTGGAGGTGGGGGGCTGCATCACGTGAAGTCGTCGCCTGAGCTGGGGTTAGGGAAGGACGGGTGGTCCTCCCGCGAGGCCATGGAGGGTTGATATGAGTGCGTTGATATGTGTCGACCCCTCTTCTCTTATGCCTTTTGTTCCTTTCTGCCCATGCTCCCTTCGATCGCACTCATCTTCAACGCCTCTATCTGTGGACCCTTTCATAACCCTTTCCTTCGACTCACTATACCCTACACCAGCATACGCCTACCTTGCATACGTTATCGCTATCGCGTGTGCCCACCTTACACTCCCCATATCCCGATATATATATATACCCTTATCATATAGCCATCCCATCTCCACCTCAGCATATAAAGCAACTGCTCCTTCCTTATTTGATCTTCACCTGGACCCTAGACTTTCTGCCCCTCTTTCTCGCCGGCCGGACCAAGGACGGTGCATTCGGTTGCAACCTATAGGCTAGTCGAGTTGATATTTCTATGTATGCCACATACAATGTAGTATTCCCAAGTACAGCCTCTCCGATCGCCGCGGTGTTAGAGATGGGCTCTACGGACTCTCCTTGCACACTGTCGGGCGGTGCTCCGCCCGATGGCACGCCCGATGGCGCAGGCAGGGGTTTTGCCGACGGCGATGGACGGCTGCCGCTCATTCCCGTTGCGGCATGATAAGAGTGTCCGTCCTGTAAGATGCCTATAAAAGCGCGGCAAAAGATCCAAGGGCCTGGCCGCGATATCGGCTTGCTCCGCCTCAGGCGCGTGCGGATAATCCCTATCATCTGCCGTTGCAACTATGATCGCCCTCCCTGAGAATCGCTCGAGCTGTCCTCAACACGGGACACGCTAGAGAGCGCGAGTGAGGATAGCGGGCCGGACGGGGGGGCAGCGGGTGCACAGGGGTGGGGGTCACAAGAGATAAGAGACAGAGGATGGGCGAGCGTCTGTTATATATTGGTCTTGGCTTCTCCCAGTAGTCTCTGCACTACCGTAAGTCTACAGTCGCGCTACTACCTCAGCCCTCCCCCTGCTCCCTCTCGGCACTCGAACAAATCTCTGTCGAGCGCGATGTGGAACCCGACAGCCAACTGGTCCAAGCCCAACCCCCGACAATGGCTTACACACGAGTACTGGGTGCTCGACACGCCCGACGCGACGTTTGCGGATCGGAAGGGGTGGAGTAACTTGGACGTGGACGTCACGCCCCCAGAGAAGAGAACTTGGAATGCGTGAGTTAGATGCTGTTCATACGACGACTGTCTGAAAGTGGATGGTATGAGGTGGGGGATGGCGTGCTGATAAGGACATCCCTTGTGCAGCTTCAACTTCATGTCCTTGTGGATTGCCGGTGAGCTGCCCTCCCACTAGCTGTGCTGTCGGTGACGGATGACGTGAAGCTGACGTGAACGGGCGTGCTACAGATGGCGGGAACATCGGCACCATGCAGATATCTGGTACTATCATGACGGCCGGCCTGGATTGGCGTCAATCCATCGGCGTTCTGTAAGTCGTCTCAGACGGCCCTTGAGACCCCGGCTTGATACTTGTAGGACATGGATGCTGACATGATGTCTTCAAGGGTGATCGGAAACATGCTCAATGCCTTGGCCACCTCCTTCAACGGTTACATTGGATCTCGCTACCACATACCTTTCACTATGGCCACGCGAGTGTCCAATGGCTTCTATTTATCCTACTTTGCTGTCGCGTCGCGACTGATCCTGGCCTTCTTCTACTTTGGGTGAGCCACTCACACCTGAGGCAGCGAGGACGCCGTTAAATGAAGGACCGATGACTGATTACAGCGACAAAAATGCAGAACGAACACATACTTGGTCGGACAGTGCACTCAGATCATGATCGGGTCAATATGGCCTTCTTTCCTGGACATCAAGAACCATATTCCGACCAAGGTTGGTATCTCAAGCGGACTTCTCATCTCTTTCACGATTGGATGGATCAGTACGCCTTTTTCTTCATCTTCATCCAAATACGTATCACCATCTACACCTACTGACCATTTACTCCCTTCCAACAGTCCAGTTCCCTCTCTTGATGATCCACCCTTCCAAGATGCGTTGGCTCTTCTTCATCAAGTCTCTGTGTGCTGTCGGTGGTACCCTTGCCATGGTTGGCTGGGGTGTCCAGACTGCTGGTGGTGGCGGGCCTGTGTTTTCTCAGCGCGGTACCCTCAAGGGCCAGGAGCTGGCGATGGCATATATTTCGGGCATCTGCCTGACCACGAACAGTCGTCTGACGTTGGCCATCAACATCGTGCGTTGACTGATATGGACGGCTCTGCTGCGTTGAGATATACTGACCCGGAGAGTTCTTGCGCGCAGCCGGACATGTCACGATACTCCCGCCGTCCGTCAGACACCTGGTGGCAGATGGTCATCATCCCCATCGTTTACATCTTTTTCGGCATCTGCGGCGTTTTCATCGCGTCCACATCCCAGATCATCTATGGGGAGCTCATCTGGTCGCCGCTCCTCATCATCCCTCATTGGGGGAGCCGCGCGGCAAGGTTCTTCATTGCATTTGCGTTCATGATCACCACCGTTGGGACCAACATGTACGTCAATCACCCTCCGAGCTCTGAGAAATAAGAAGAAGACGTAGACTCACGGCACCACCCTCTCACAGTGCGAGTAACTCCGTCGCGGCCGCGAACGACTTGACGTTCCTCCTTCCCAAGTACATAAACTTGAAGAGAGGTGCTTTCATCACAAGCGTTCTGGGAGCATGGGCGGTGCAGCCGTGGCAGATCCAGGCCAACGCCAAGACCGTATCGGCGTTCTTGGGGGGCTACACTGTAGTCCTCGGCCCAGTGCTGGGCATCATGGTGAGCCGCACAGCTCTCATGCCTGATGTCGTATCTTCATCTCTGACGCTGCGAGCCGGTCTAGCTGGCCGACTTCTGGGTCGTCCGACGCGGCAACATCGACGTCCCGTCCATATACCGTGTCGGCGGTATCTACTACTACACCAAGGGCGTTAACTGGCGAGCTGCCGTCGCGTATATCGTCTCTATCCCCATCAATCTCCCGGGCTTGGGGCACGCAGTGAACAAAAAAATCAAGCTACCTGCCGCATACATTAGGTTCTGTAAGTCTCACTTGTTCTCGTCCAACTCGTCTCGCAAAGCAGTGGCTGATGTTTCATCCTTAGACACTGCCTCGTGGTTCACCGGTATCGGCATCGCAGCATTCGTGTACCTCGCATGCTCTCTCGCCTTCCCTCCCCGCGAGTCCATGGTGGACCACCCGATCGAGACGGACGACACGCTCCCCATGTTCGAGAGCTCAGGCGCAGTGACGCCAGTGGAGGAAGATGAAAAGGCTGTGGTGGATGGGAAGGGAGATTATGCGACGACTGTACAGGTTAGGGAGATTTAAGTATTTGCCAAGGCGCGGGGGGGGGGGGGGGGGTATATGGGCGGTTGAGGTGTTGGATATTGAAGACTAGGTTTTGCAACTGTCTTCGGTCGCTTTGGTAGAATTTAGAATCGTTGTCTATAGATTGCAAAAATCCGTTGTCTCTCATGATTCCCAGTTGTCAGTGCAAAGTCCCGTCTTTTTAGTTGCTCTTTATAGATTCTAGATTCTCAAATGCTACGTTGCTCTTATGCATCAGACGATCGAAGGTCAGTATATCACATTTCATAGAGTCCCGTATGCCATGTCCGCCGTCCTTCCCATGATTGGTCCACAGCGCCTGAACCTTGTATCACCCGATCCCTCCCCCATATCCGATCTAGTATCACTCCTCATCAAGCACCCCCACCCTCGCCTTCCACATGTTCTCCTTAAGCCTCAACACCCCCTTCCAGGTCTTCTCTTCCCAGCTCTCTCTCTCCCCACTCTCACTCCAGAATACCGTCTTGGTCGTGCCCTCCGCGGTAGCGCCTGCTCCGCCACTGCTAACAGCGCCTTGGTTGGACACAACGCGCCGGCGAAGCGGAGGCGGCAGTGGGGTATGCGGGTTACGCGGGGGAAGAGGAGGGGCGTGGAGCTCGGTCGCAGACAGGGCGGGGTGGCGAGGGGGAGGTGGGGGCGCTGGAGGCGTGCCGGGAGGGGCATCGAGGTCTTTCGGGAGAAGTTCAAGAATTTGACCCTCGTCCTCGCCTTTCGTATCCTCGGGCTCGACCTTCTTCTCCGCCTGCTCCTTAGACGCGTCTGCCTCCTTGACGTCATCATTCAGCAAGCCCAGGCTCGCCGTGCTTCCGCTCGCGCTGCCGCCAAGCTGAGACAGCCTGTTCCTTGCAGCAGCGCGCTTCGGCACGGGAGGAGGGGTCGGTTTGGAGGCCGGGTTGAGCTGGGAGGTCTGATCGACGACAGGCGAGGAGATGCCAATGACCTTCTCACTCTTCTCTACGTCTTCTGTCTTTTCCTCGTTCTCCTCAGCTTCCTCCTTCTTCTCCTCGTTCCCCACAGCTTCCTCCTTCTTCTCATCGTTCCCCACAGCTTCCTTCTTCTTCTCCTCGTTCTCCACAGCTTCATCCTTATTCTCTTCGCTCGCCGCGAACCCGCCAGGAACATCAGGAATGGAATCATCGGCAGCTGGCAGCTCGTGGTCGACGCCCTTGGGGGTAGAGAACGATGCACCGTCGTCAACGTCCGAGTTGGGGTTGGACGCGGTGGAGTTGGACCGCTTGAGCGAAGGGGGTTTGAGAGACGGCGAGCCAGGGGCAGAGGTCTCCTTCGTCACTGCCTCATCATCCTCCTCTTGTGCCTGCTCCTTTTCCACCTTGTCCGACTCCTCAAGCCCCTCCTCAGCTTCGAGCGCCCGGCGCAGCTTCTCCATCTGGCTATCAGCCGCCGTCGTCGCCTCCTCCTCTTCGCCCAGCTCCAGCGGTTCGCCCAGCCGTTCCCCAGCCGGCGTGTCCGTCCCACCCGACTTCGGCACCTCCTCCTCCTCGTCCTTTTCGCTCTTCTCATCCGTCTCGTCCTTCTCAGCACCTACAGACCCTACCGAGCCACGCTCCGCTGTCTCCCCCGGGCTCGCCGGGCCACTACCCACTCCCCACCCGGCCCATCCACTGCTGGACTTGTTGAACCCCAGCCCCCAAGACTTCTTGCGGGGCGGCAAGGGAGGGGGCTTCATTTGCGTGGTCGATGCAGTCACAGGGCCGGCGGTTGTGCTGCTCACTCCCACAGCGAGGGCCTCCTCGGGCACCTTACTCGGCTCAGACGTATTGCTGGAGTCGACGCTGGTAACGCCCACCTCGGCGGACCCGTCGTCCCCGTGCCATACCACATGCACAATACCCGTGCGCACGAAATGCCAAAGCTCGCATGTAGCTCGCATTCGCTCGAGGCACCAGCCGCTCTGGCACAGCGGGTACAGCTTGGCGTTGTCCTTCTCCGTGGTACCGGGTTGGGTGCGCGCAATGCGGAAGATGTAGATGGATGTGGGGGCTGAGTGGGATGGGAGGGCGGGGGAGGTGATGGGAGAGGCGGAAGGGGACGGGGCGGAGACGGCGTGTTGGTGGGATGGGGAGGAATTGGTGGTGGCGAAGAAGGGCTTTAGAGAGAAGCGTGAAGTGGACGAAGTGCTACTCCTCTGGGGGAGGTGGGGGTGGGTACCGAAGTGCCCTGCACCGGCAGGTGACGGGGGCACACCGACAAACACCCGCTTCCCACACAGGCTGCACCCAATATCTCCCATCGCCGATCCCGTGCTCGCGAGCACCTGCGCCGGTGAAACTGGCTCAATCACCAGGTCGCCCGAGATTATCGCGTTCGCCACGCTACGCCTCGACAACCAGCTCAGATCAGGAGCCGTGTCCAGCCGAAGCGTGGGGTCGTGGTCCTCCACGATAGTTCGCGCAAAAAAGGGCTGCGCGAGAATGCTCGTCAATGGAGGGGGAGGGAAGGTTTGTTTGGACATCTCGCCAATCGGCCGAAGAGCACGGAGGTGCTGAATGAAGGTGATGAACTCCGAGTATGGGACGTGGGAGGCGACGTATTTCCGCACGACCGCGGGGCCAGCGGCAGGGAGGGAGCGGCGAGTGGGCGTGGTGGCGGCAGGTGCGAGGGCAGTTATGGAGAGGGTCTGGAGCTGAAGCTGCATGGCTTGCACGGCGGCCTCGGCGTTGGCGAGGTTCTCCTCAGTAGACTTGAGCCGGGCTTCAGCCTGCGCACGAGACATGCGCTCGGTGGCGACCATCGTGTTGGCCTGTTCGCTGTCAGCTATGAGGTAGATTGAGTAGAATAGAATCAAAATCTCACCTGATCAAACAACTTAGCCGTCAGATCGTCCACCTCATTCTCCACCTGTGCCCTTTTCTCCTCTGCGCTACCTCTCCTCGTCTCCTCCTCCACAAGTCCCACAGCCAGCCTCTGCATCTCATCCCTGATTTGATCCCGCTCCACTAGCAGCCCTGTCTTCATGCTGTTCTCCCATCTGTCCCGCTCCTCCTCCAAGGCCTTAGCCTTCAGGCCCAGCTCCTGATGCTGCTCGCGCAGGGCCGTGAACTCGTCCTCCAGGTCTGCCGAGCGTGAGATGGACGCGATCAGCTTGGAGTTGAGGGCGTGCGTCTGGTCCGAGAGAGAGAGGAGTTGCGAGCGGAGAGAGGATATGAGAGAGGTAGTGGGGGAGTCAGGTGGGTGCAAGGCATCGGCAGGATGAGGGGCGGTGAGCTCAGCCGCGGTGGGGATGAGCAGAGGAGAGGGCTGAGCAAGAGGTCCCATGTCAGCGCGGGCGCTCGCCTATTTGACGCTCCGGTCGACCTAGCCAGCTTACCGCCAAGTTCCGCTTTACAGGCTCCTTCACCTCCTCCACATCCTTCGCAGCCTCACCATCCACTTTGGCTGTCGGAGCCTCAGCCGCAGACACCTCTTTCTGCTCTCCACTCCCAGTCTCGCCTTGACCGTTGCTCGGGGTACCGGTCTCTTGCTCGGCCACCGGCGACGGCGAATACGCGCGCTCATCTTCTTCTGCTACGCCGTCGTGGGCCTGTGTACCCTCTTGGTGTCCCGACATGGCTAGATGGTGGGGAGCGGGTGAGGGTGGATGCTGGTGGATGAAAGATGTGGGGTGAGTAAAGTGTGGTTCCAGCGCGTCAGTCGCCAACAGGCCTCCCTCGCGGAACCAAACGGGACATCTCCTGGAGCTGAGCGAGCGAGACATACGGCGTTGTACTCTGCACCATGTCCGCCACTGGCATCACTGAGTCTGAGGGATTTCGAACTAAACTACGAATGCGTACTGTGCTGTAATTCATTCGTGGCTCTTTATCATTCCTCAGATGTGTTCTTTAAAGGTAAGACAATCTCTGACTGAGCGCCAGCCTCATCGTCGGCCTCCTCGTCGCCATCTCATCGTCTGCCTCCTGGTCTGGAGGCACATCGCCTGCCTGCCTCCACCCGTCACCCCCCTGCGGCCTCTCGGACTCCCCCCCCGTCCACTGAGCACTCGGTAGGCTCCATTGTTTGGCCCTCAATATTCCCATCGCCTCGGCAACGTGTTCAACGTCGGGTCCGATCGGCGGGCTGTAGCGGTGTATGGTGTTGGGTCGGCTCGACGCATGAGCGCTGGAGCCTTGGACCTTCGCGTCGAAAGATGCAGGGGCCTGTGTTTGTGGGGGCCCATGGGTTGAGGCATTGTTACGATAGTCAGACATATTGGAGTGTGTCAGATGCAGTAAGCTAAGGCTTTTATTTGAGGACGATGGTACCCATCAGGGGCACATTTATATAGCTTACAGTTCTCACCCTGCGGAGGGAAGGCGCAATACTCTCTGCCTATTGAACGTCCGACATCCGACACCAAGGACACTGACCGTCACAGCCCCGCTTTGATCGGCTGCCTGATTGTGTCAGACATGTACAGCACGCCTGCGTAGCATCCGGGGGCGGTGGGTTGATCACCCTACCGCCTGGGTGGCACCCGGCTGCTGAGGGAGTCACTCGGAGGTGGCGGTATGAGCGATGTGGTGTTGTGATAGGAGGGTGGAGTAGATAGGTGTGGTCTGAGGGTGTTATACAGACATAGGTATAAGAGGTATAGCTGTATAAGACAGGTGCCCGGCCTGACAATATGTCCCCATGTCCAGATGTCCTTTTCTCCGGGTCCAATCCTCTTCATCCCTCTTGCCGTATAATCACTTCCTCCTCTATACTACCACCCACTTATACATCCAACTCGACTTCAAGCACCACACCGTCATGAAGAATGGTGCATCTGTAGCCCCGCAGTATACCAACTCAGTACTTCAATTCAAACAGACGACTGTCTGTTGCTTTAACAGGGCATCATGTATGTCGATTGGGTCAAGAGAAAACCATCTCGAGATCGCATCTTGCATCCTTCTTTGTGGCATCTCGCTGGGCTGGGATGATGTCTGAAGACCATGTCATACTGGTGGCTGACAGGCACACCAGCGTAAATACATCATGGCCACCAGGCATACAGGGTCGACTCGTGGCCACTGCGGACAATTCCCTCCCCGAAGGTCTCGTTCAATCTTCTATCCGCGATGGATAGATGGGAGGATCGCGGATGCATCCCACCTTACTTCTATCCGACTCAGTGACTGCTGTATATAAATGGGGAGCTGTCACGGACAACTCCATTCTGCTAACATACGTCCCGCAACCTCAACATCACCTTCTCCAGGCCCTTTGCCACCCAGCTCACGAGCCGCACACCATTGCCACCCTTCCCACCACCCCGTCAGATATCGCACCACCCTACACCAGTAAGATGTCCTGTTGCAAGGACAACGCCGGGGGGGCGGGTCCCATCAACATCAGTAGCGGCACCGACGCCAGCCACAAGTTCAAGAGCAGCCCCTACGGGTCGTATACGGGCGATTACATCGAGGTGAGTACATACAGTACCTGGCACAGCCGCCGAGGTAGCAACTCAAAACAGAGAGCTTTAGAGCTGACAACGACCTATCCAGATCCCGAACTACACAATCAAGCTCAGCAATCTCGCTGTGCTTGACAGGTTCAGACCGGCCGACCAGCTGAAGGCGAACTTTATCGTCCGCCCATCTCCTTCAACTGGGGCGTCGTCGACTTCCTCCTCCCCCTCTTCGTCACCATCCCACAGTTCTCGCGGCTTACCTCCGTGAATGGGCCCCTCTCGCTCACGCTCGAGGACTAAAGACTAGGTCAACTCCAAGATTGACCATCATCACCGCCTGTTCCACCACCATCTCTCTTGGTACTGGACTATGGCCCGCCTCATTCCCTTATTGTCACCACCCCTTCATTAATTACTTTTCAACATCTCTAGACATCTTTCTGTATAATATTATACCATGTTTCAATTTCTTTATTCCATGTACTCGGAAAAAAATATGCATGCATCCTTCAAGGCGCATTCTATCTGATTTGGCATGTCATCGGTACATCAGCAACACGCGCAGCAATGTACTCCTCAAAACTACTATTCAAAGATAAAAACTCCACCAAAACCCAGTGAATATTCAACGAAGCGAACACAACCCGTCCTCCCCAGAGCCCTAAACCCACTCGCTCAATCACTCTCATCCTCCGCATCATCCACATCAACCACCTTCATCTTCTCTTTCTTCCTCCTCTCCTCCTTCCTGCCCTTCTTCCCCACTGCCCTATTCGCTTTTATCTTCGCCCCCCTCTTCCCGCCCCTCCCGAGAGTTGCCGCCCTCGCCCCTTCCTCGCCTTCTTCGCCACCGTCCTCAGACCCTTGATTGTCCGCATCGCCGTTAACAGTTTCAGACTCGTCAGATTCGGACCCGGATGAGGAGTCGCTGGACTCGTCTCGCTCGGGGCGGCGCTTTTTGCGGGTGCCCTTGGGGGCCGAGCGGACGCGCTTCCGTGTAGGGGAGGCGTTCGGGTCTACGGCTCGGCGCTGCACAGTCGGGTCGCTACATCAGCCTCCCACCCAGTCTCTACCACATAAAACGAAGCAGAGACTCACCACCGCCGTCCCAACACTTCGCCCCTTCCCCAAGTTCTTTGCCCAGCTCCGTACCTCCTCAGAGAGATACTGTGTCATCTGCACCTTTGTGCGCGCTTCGGGGCTCTCTGGCGCGTGGAAGATGTCTCGCGGCATAAGTATCTTGCCAGGGTAGACGGGGATGGACCACGCGTGTTTCTCAGCGCGGTTGCGGATGATGATCTGGGCGAGCTCGGAGAGGGAGTACAGGGGCTGCGGAAGGAAATAGGTGAGCAGGGAGAGAGAGAGGAGATAAGGTGGAAAGCCAGGTGAGCAGGGCGCACCTTTTGGTTGTCGGAGAACCGGTCGCGCACAGCCTTGAGATGCCCCGCGATAGTGTACAACAGACCAATGTTATCCCGGTTCGCCACGCCCTCTAAGAACATCTCGATAAACCTTATCACACTTGTCAGCTGGCAGCTCCGTCATCTGGGTGCCAGGCATAGACAGGAGCTTACTTCGCAACGTCCTTCAAGTTCTGCACATTAGTGATCCCTTCCTCGCCGTCCTCCTCATCTCTCGGCTCGTGCCATGCAAAGTCCGGGTGGTGGGTGATGAGGTGCAGCAGTCGTGCGAGGGGCATCTCGACTCGCTCGATGCGCTCATCTGCGTGTTCAGAGTTATGTCAGCGTGGACCAAGTGGGGTCTTCCACAGAGGGTGCATAAACTAACTTTGTGGGAGGCGCGAGCATGTGCGGATGATTGTGGACATGACACTCTTCGCCTTCGATAATTCATCAGCTTTGCCTGCAACTCATCGAGAAACAGCTGATCTACTCACAAGATCGATGTTCTCCTTGTCCGGGTCCATTGCTGCCAGCGCCGGCATCAAATTCCATCTGGGCAGCAGCCTCTGGATTGCCAATACATCCTGGAGTTTCTTGAGCCACAGCTGCCGCACCATGTAGCATGGGTCCTGATTTGACAATGGGCTATAGTCAGCTTGGTCCGTTTTGAGGAGGAACACAAGACAAAGGGAGACACACCTGCATGGTGCCTGCGATGAGTTCAAAGTGGAGGGGCTGGGAGATAGCCTTGTCATACGCTCTCACACCCGCGAGCTTGAGCAAGCACAAGCTCGCCCGCAGCCGCATATGGCACCTCGCGCTCCCTCTACCAGTACCCCATCTCGTCAGCTACATCCACTCTTGCAGACATACAAAAGGGACCCGGTTTACTCACCCTTCGCTGGTATTCGCGCTAACAGCCCCGTCGTTCCCAAGCACAGTAACAAGCAGTTTGAGGGTTGGCTGCAAGAGCTGCACGGCATCCACCGCGCGCGCAGATGCGAGGCACCAGTGTGTGCACACGCGGAGCGCGGTGAGCTTTGCCTGATCTTCTGGCTCGAGGTCCTCTCGTGTTACCCATTCGTCGCCCTCCACCTATCATCCCACGAGGGGAAGCCGTCAGCCCCTGCTACCCGCATACGTCCTGGATACCACGATAGGAGTGTCGATACAGTTAGATGACTCACGCCGGACGAAGGTGACGGCTTCAGAAGCACGTCGTCCATCACCCACTTGATGATATCCTCGCTCCGGGCCTCGAACGCCTTTGGCGACGAGAGGGCCAGCTCAGCAAAAGCAGACAGGTACGTCAGCCTCTTCTGGTCGTCGAGCTTCTTGGCTTTGGTCGCCTTGAGGATGCCCTGTAACACATGCATGTCAGGTTCGCTCCCTTTCAGAGCCGACGGACAGGCATTGCCGAAGGCTCACATTGATCAGCTCGTAGCATGCTTCAGGCTCTTTGGAACGTGCAAGGAAGCGCGCAGCGTGCTTGGCGGCCTTTGGGCTCCCTTCCAAACCAATGCTGACTGCCCTCTCGACGATACGGCTGTTTCCATGTCAGCTCGATCGATTCTCCCATGTTAGAGTCGGTGATCCAGCTCACTGGTCCGCCGGCGCCACCTCCGGGTAAATCTTACAAACCGCTGCCAACCCTTGCACACCCACTTCCACCAACCGCATGTTCTTCTTATCCCCAATGACAATCGCCAACTCGGACACATGGGTCTTGTACATCGGTGCACCCTCTTTGGCGATCAGCGTGAGCAGCTTGGCGGCTGTCGCGGCTTTCGTGTCCGACTCGGGGCGTTGGAGGCGCTTGATGAGGGGCGGGATGGAGGAGTGGTTGATGATGTTCCAGGAGGAGAGGTCGATGAGAGAGGTGAATGTTTCAAGAAGGTCTTCGTGGGATTGGTGGATCCGACGGAGGAATTCGTTCTTAGGGGAGGGAGGGAGGTAAGCATCATTTGTGTCGCGTGTGACAATATTCCACACTCACGCGGGCTTTGATAATCGCTGCGAGGCCAGAATTGATGTCCACGCAGGTCTTGTACAGCTTATACAGCCTCGGCTCGTTGACGTTGGCGAATGCCATCAAGTCCTTCTTCGCTTTATCCGGTTCGCCCAGAACGCCTGCATCACCAGGTCAGCGGTCTGCCGACCACACGTCATATCCGCGACTCACCAGCAATAGCGCCGACAATGAAGTTGAGCGCCTGCGTGACTTGCTCCCCCTCCTTCTCCATCACACCTCCCTATAGTACACGCATACCCTTGTCAGTTACACTTCACCCTGTACCGCCCCTGGCAATGAAGAGGATCTGCCAACTCACATTGTACCGCTCGCATGTCTCAGCGAACGCCATGAACGGCAGTGCCCCTTGCTTGTACCCCTTCAAGTTCGCAAGCCGCTCCACTGCTAGGAACGCATTGTCGTCCAAGCGGGACACGACCAGCAAGAGGCGGTCGACCCATGCTTGCTCGTCATCAGTATCCTTGGGGAGGGGGAAGATGGTGTTCTTGATGATTGTGGTGATTTGCGTACTATTGCAGTAAAGCGCTGTCAGCAGGTTGGATCGCACGGAGACTTGACGAACACGGGGGAGCTTACCGTGATTCGGGGGAGGCGTCACGCATGCCGATACAGTGGAGCACGTCCTGGGGAATCCACGCGAATTGGCTGACAGCTTCCTCATCGCCTGCCTCACTATCATGCCATGCAGGGAGTCAGCGCCCCACCGTCGCGGGATCACGAGGACGACTCACATCTCCGAATAGGCGAGATCCCACAGCTTAGCCAAAGACCCAGCCGCTTCTGCGCGTACGATGGACTACGCCAACTATGTCAGGAATATTCGTCACCAGTTGATTTGGGTCACGGGTCGCTCACCTTCTTGTCGATCAGACGTTCACTGACTGCCTTGAGCGTCTTCAAGCTGAGGTGATGGAGTGCCGTCTCATAGTCCAGCGAGCCGACCACCTTGCACACCGCGGCGCGAACTCTCTCGTCTGGGTCGCCCAGACGGCTAACCAGATTATCTATGCCCGTCCGTCAACATCAGATCGATATTCGCACGAGTGACGCGCGGAGAAAACAAACCTTCGAGCTCTTTCCGGATCTCTGGGTGCGCCACCAAGATCCTCTTCGCCCCTTCCACCCAAGTCAGCCTAACCTGCACCGACAAGTCCACTTTCCTGCCTAACCACGCCCTCCATGCCGACGGGTACCTCTTTGCCGGATCGTCTGCCCCTGGCCACTGAGAGAATAGCGCGCCGAGAGTTTTGACCGACATCTGGCGCAGGGGCACTTCGCCGGCTGCTTTGAGGTTCTCCTCGAGGAGGGGCACGACGTTGAGTAAGGTGTCGGGACAGAAGCGGTTGATGGTGAGGAGGAGGTCGTGTGATTCAGAGAGAATTTTGAGGTCACTGGGGGAGGGGTCGCGGCCGTGCGAGAGCTGGATCTCGGAAAAGTGCTAGTGTGGGCGTGTTTAGTGGGGGGTTGCTATATCCGGAGGCAGAAGGCTTACAGCGTAGAAGGGGCGCTTCAGTTTGTCAGCGACCTCGTTACAGACGTCGACTGTCAGTTGGAACGAAGGCGTGTCCGGTCTCTACAAGAGTTTCGTTAGCACGTTTTCACAGGCGACAGAGAGGCATCGTGACAAACCGAAGCGTAATTCTCAAACTGGCTGATGAGGCAGTCCATCACTCCCGCCGGCAACGATGATGCCTCCTCAATGATCGCTACCAAAATATCCCGCATGAACCTCAAGAGGGTCTTGTTCATATCCGGCCTGCCGCGTTTCCTGTCAGGGTCACCATCCACAGCACGCACAAACAGTCTGCAGCACGAGGCACGCGACCAGCTGCACCCACCTAGCCATCTCCATGAACCCAGTAAAGTACCCCTCCATCAGCTCATCAGAGCCGGGCACATCGCACACCAGAACTACGCTCTTGATCGTCGCGAGATTTTCGATGAGGTGATAGTACTCGGTGTAGTACGGCACGTCCGTGATCCGCTCAGAGATGGTCGTCTGCGATGCGTCCGCCGTGGGTTTCTTGCCTACTGGGCGGGTTTGTGTCGAGGGTCTGATGTTAGTGGTGAGTTGGGTGAGGAAGAATTGAAATATATCCTGGGACCAGAAAATACTTGTGTGAGCTTCTGAAGAACATTGTATATCTCTCGGAAACTTACCCGGAGCTGCACATCACTGTATGGCGCGTCGGGAGCGTACAACCGCAAGAGATCGGCGAGACAGCAGGCCGCGTACGCCTTGACTCCCCGGCTAGTAACATTCCATTGTATCAGCTCCATATCCCGAGACATTTGAAGTTGGAGATGAAGCCGCTACACACTCTTTGTGGTGCAAGATTGTCTGGTGAATCAGCGGTTTTCGCACGGCATCGAGCGTTCGCGTGTCCGTGAGATCCTGCTCCAGCGCCGCGAGTTTCTGTTGTAACGTCTACTCTCCCCACCCCCCGTCAGCCATAACATTCCGTTTACCCAAAACACGCTGAAATATGCCACGAGGTGCTGCGTGTCGCGTGCAGGATAGACATACCTTGAGTCGCTTGAGAAGCGCGTCGGACGTGTTGCTCTTCCCTTGCTGGATGAGGGGCTCTTTGAAGTCAAGTCTGGCAAGAGCGGGGGCCAGCGGGGCCATGGTGTGTGCAAGGTGGGGCGTGAGTGAGGGCGGACGGAGAGGATGGAGGGATAAATAGATGTAGGGAAGGTGTATTGAACGATTGAACTGTGAAGTTGCGGTTGCGAAGTTGACTGGATGTTCACGACGCGTCGCGCAGGAGGGATCATTAGATCACGTGATCAACGCAGCTCGGGTGCGTGGATGGGCTCATCGTCTCGTGGGTGCATGCAGTCAGCATCTTCTACTTGAGTCCCTCAAGACCACACCTGACGCCACTCCGCCATGACCATATCGATGTCCACCCCACACAGTTTCAACCACCCTCACTCCTCATCACCCCTCAACCCCAACAACCCCAACCACGCCACGTCATCCTCCCCGCCACTCTCCTCGCCGACCCCTTACTCCCACCCCCTCCCCTTCACAGCCCGAGCCAGTGCTAGCTCCCCTACCTTCTCCCACTCGCCTAAACACTCCAGTTTTCCTCCGTCACTCACCGCCCGTCACTCCCCCAACGCGCATCTCCCACGCCAGAAGATTTCCACGCGCTACCAACGCCCCGCTAAAGCCTCCGCGCCAAGTCATGCCGGCGCGACGCGTGATCTTTTCACGGACGGGACCACGCCCGTGACCGGTGCGTTGTGGCGCGAGAACCTGTCGCGTCGCTTTGAGGAGCGCGAGCGGCGGCAAAAGCAGTGGCGGGAAAAGGATATGAGTCGGCGGAGAGGGCTGGAGGGAGCGAAGGAGAGCGTGGATGAAGAGGAGGCGGAGAGGAAAGAGCTAGAAGAGGACGAGGAGGTGCGTTGTCCCGCAGTACCGGTCGACCACCTTGAATTGCAGCTGACTGATGCGTGCATATCTACTGCAGATCTTCCGCAGGATCATCATCCTCCAAAGGAAAAGGGAACAACACGCCATCCTCGTCTCAGAGGAACAAGAGACCGGCGGGGTGGACCCCAACCTTCCTGAGTTCTGGGAAGAAGAGCTCGATGCGCTACGCCGCGAGGAGCTAGACCTCCTCCAATGCATAAGCGGCGGCCAGTCCTTCGGTACATCGGGTACGTCAGGTTCTACCGCGTCGGGCCCATCCCGGCTGGCGAATACACACGGCCCGCCGCGCGAGGGTGAGGAAGAGATCGAGTGGGAGGACGAGCTGGCGTGGGAGGCTGCTCAGGCGGAAGAGGCTGAGCGAGCCGCGGAGGCGGATATTGCCCGTGCGCTGGAGGATGCCGAGATGGCGCAGATGCAGGCGCGGCATCTGCAGCGGGGTGCTGGGATGGAGGCAGGGGGAGGGGGCATGGACCTGGATATGGACATGGAGGTGGATTGGGAGGCGTTTGATTCGATGGAGATTGAGTAGCACGAAGGTCTGGGTGCTCTCTCGAAACTTCTTCTTGTACAAGAATCCGTATTTATTTGTGCTTCTCTTGACACCTTATTACAGTTGTATATATGAACGTTGTATTATACCTTGGACCGGATCCAGAGCGCCCCCCCGATATCACCTGAACACACATGAGTAGTTCTTGAAACATGCATGCAGCTCTCTGATTGATAATGGACACCTCCTTCTCCCCTCCTCCTCTCCGCTATATGAGCGATCCACGGCTTAGTAGACCTTCACAGATATTTGTCAGCTTAGATTTACGTTGTAGTGTTTGGATGCAGGAGTAAAGCTCACCTTCTTCTTCTCGTCCACTGAGAAGCCGCCGGGCCCGATGTTGACGAGCAGGAGGAGACCACCAACGATAGCTATGAGGGGTGCGACATGTCAGCTGGTGATTTAGACCAATTGTAGATGTGGTAGCTTACACAGAGTCTGGAAGCTACACATTCACATGCCCGTGTCAGTTTAACCCCATCACCGCCACCCAGAACCCACGCCCCACACTTACAAGTCATACTTCAAGAAGTCCCTCTGCGGGTGCGCCGCATGCACGCTCCACCAATTGTTGATAAACACATTGAAGATGCTCAGCAGCGCCACGAGGAAGCTCGCGCTCCACTTCGCCTTGAATCCCACTGCAACCATGACGCACGCGCCGAGGCCGACGATGGAGACGAGCACACGCGCAAAGGACCAGCTGCCCTGGAAGATGAAGCCGATGAAGAGGAAGACGAGGAGGATGCGGCCGGCGAGCTGGAAGCTGTACGAAGGGGGGGGGGGGGTTTAGCCGCTCAGTCCGTCGGCCCCGCGTCTTCTCACAGAGCGACTTACTACTTGCGACGGTCGGTCTCGCTCAGCGAAGGGATCCCCGCAAACAGCTTCTTGTTCTTCTGCAGCGAGTCGGAGAGCACCATGAGAAGACCACCCACGACGCTCAAGTTGCGCAGGAAGAATGAGAGGTCGAAAAGGAGACCGTAGCCAAGGCCTGCGACATAATGGTCAGTTCCTCGGTTCCCGATATCTGAAAACGAGCCGGCAGACGAACCTTGGGCGACAACGACACCGAGGAGGCAGAAGACAGAGTATTCCGAGAACCGCTTCGATATAACTCCAAACGACCCGGAAAGCATGGCCTGTAGTATCCGCGTGAATAAGAATAGCTTCCTAAACAGAGCAGGAGCTAGCAGTAACACTCACCACCACATTGAGCAAGAGGAAAATGTGCGACAAGCCCCACGGGAAGTGTCGGTGTCTACCGCATTGTCAGTTTTGACATTCAAACGGTCCCCAGAAGAGGGAGATAGATATCAGAAACGCACTTCTGGAGGTACCACAGCTGGTCGCCCCACTGGGTCAGGATCCTCAAAGCATCTGTGCGACCATCAATCAGCCTCGTGGCCCGCATTGATTGAAGTGTAGGAAAGCGGGCTCACCTTCGAGGAAAGTGACAACGATAAGGAACCTCGCCATGGCGGGCACATATGGTCGGATCGGCTACCCAGACTCTCGTCAGGACATCTGATGCATCCACTTTCACAGCTCGGTGCACATCAGGGAGCAGCAAGACTCACCTGGGTATAGGCTTCAATGATGTCCTCCGCCTTGCTGCTCCAGGCTTGCACCTTCGCCAGCAGCTCGTTATCCCCCGACGCACCAGGCGCAGAGTAGCTGGAGATAGGGTCGGGTGTGTAGCCACCGCCCAGACCACCCATGGCGGGCTGCTGGCGAGGGAGATTAGGGTTGAGGTGGATGCGCTGGGACATGACGGGCGGTGTAGTTCGGCTCTGGGCTTGTATCGGGGTAGCCTGGAGGGGGAGTGATCTTGAACCAGTGGATGCGCGAGCTGGGTGGGAGTGGGTGGAGTAAAGGGCCGGTGGATGTGATGAAGGGGAAAGAGAATGCAAGACGGAGTGCAGTGGAGAGAGATGGTTTGTCGCGTTGGCAGCGAGAGCTCTGAGCGTCATTGACCGGCAATCTTTTCAGGGTGCAGGAGGGCCCAATGTGTGGCAATAAATAGTCGCATCTCGCGCCTCATTCTTCTTCAGAGTCTGCTGTCGGCGGCTGTCGAGCGGGTATGCATGCACCCCAGAGCAAGTAGCCTGACGCATGCATGCTCCGTGCGCCTGCTCTGACTGTATGGCAACACGGCATCGGGCCTCCCTACAGCCCTCCCAGTCCCATCGCCCTCCGCCGTCTCCCACCCCAATTCCCGCTCGTCACCTCCTCCTCCTCCGCCCTCTTCTTCCCTCTGCCCTTGCCTGACTTCGTTTCCAGTCCCATCGCATACCGCCTCTCCCGCTCATCGTCGCTCAGATCCGCCCCGCCCTCACCGCTCGTGAAGCCCGGTGGGTCGATGTTGTACGCTGGCCCGCCGAATCGGCGACGGCAGATGGAGGAGCCGTGCTCGAGGTAGTCGGCGCGGGTGACGGGGTAGGTGGAGTGGTAGATCTCGGCGGATGCGAGGACGGCGGCGGATATGTATGGGGGACTGATGGGACTGGGGCGAGTGTTAGGTGGTGCAGGAGGCTCAGGAGGAGTGACGGACTCACTCGAAGGCTTCGAATATGCCTATCTCGTAGTCGACGGGACACAGAGCTTGGAGGTCGCGTTCTCTGAGACGTAGTGTCAGAGCAGGGCACGGATGGATGGAGGAGTGAAGTTACCCACAATCTCTCGCCTAGATTTGGGATGTTGCCCAGCCCTCCAAAGATGCCAATATGCGCCCAGAACATCCCCCTCAGCTCCTCTGGCATCATAGAGATGACATACGCAATCGTCTCTGGTAGTCCCGCTTGCTTCAAACCTGCCACGTCTGGTCAGAAAATCCCAGCTCTCTCTTGTAAGGGACCAGGATGAGAGCTCACCAATATCCGAAGGGTGAAACAGAAGCTCCGGCCCAGAGAACCTCTCGTTGCCAATCCACAACTCCTGCTCATCCTCGTCCTCATCCACCTTGGACTTGCCCCGTCGGTTCCCGTTCACGTCCCCCGGCCTCTCGGTAATATCCTCCGGGATGGAGGCCCCTGGACCACGGCGGATGTACCCCGGCCGGCCCGAAAAGTCAGGGAGGACGTATTCCTGGACGATGGGATTCTTCTTTGGGTTTGCTCTGTGCGACCACCGAGTAAGCTTCGCGGGCTGGATGACCAAGGGACAGACTATTACTCACTTGCAGATCTCGACGTCGCCTTTCCAGTCCATGCTCACGTAACCACACGCCTCCCTGATATCATTGACGATGTGCGTCTGTTCCATCATGTTCCACTGGCGGAAGGAGAGCTGTTGCTTGAGGTGGTTTGTCAACAGCTTACCGCTAACGTCAATCCTATGGGTAACTTCTGGTCAGATACCTGTTCGGCCTGTACTGTCGTACGCTGGATCTCACCTCTTGACATGTTCCCAGATGATCTGCCCATCCCTCATCGGAATAACATGGGAATACGAGTACCCTAAGTCCACCACGATGGTGCACTCTGGCGCGATGCCACGGTCATTGTCAAAGAGGCCGCCGTAGGGGATCAATGAAGCAGCTGGGAGACGGGTCTGTCAGTCTTGGCTGGCAGCGTTCAACGCATGATGTCTAGTGCTCACGGGTACAGCGATAGTAGCTTGTAAACTCCCATTCCTCAAATATCATCTGATCGTAGGTCTCGGCAATATTGGGCAGATTGAAGTACGGCTCTGTAACGAGAAGGGATGTTTCTGGGGGGTTGATCTGTATGCGCAAGGCGTAAGGGCGCAGGTCAGTCGAAGCCAGCTTGATTACCGAGGAGACACTTACGTTCATGACCGAGGGGGAGAACAGCCTATCCCATATAACCCGCTCTGCGTCCCAGTTCACCAGCATCCCCTTCATGAGATGTCAACAATAGTCCAACCAAAGGTCGAAACCGCTCACCTTCTCGAACGGTCGCCGATAAACTATATCGGATATGCTGTCTTTATAGCCATATATCTCATCCCCAACAAGGATCTTCTTGTCTGTCCGTGACCGTGCGATCGAGTTCGGCGATACCCTGCGTGCAAGCTGGGCGTCAGCACACGAACACTCGTCTCGCGCAATAGCTCGCAGCGGCACTTGCCTCGGCTGCTCCCAGTCGACACCAGCGATTCCCGCCTTTATGTCGTACGCGCCATTGTCGAGAATGAGTACTGGTGGATTTGTCATGTTTTTGCTATACTGAGAGCATGCTGGGAGAGTGTGTGGATATGCAGCTGGTTCAAGTCCAAGTTGCGAACGACTGCCCATTATACAACATGACCCGGCGCGCACGACGAGCTTCGAGGGAGGCGGCGAGCGCCGGAGCCGGATTCAAATGCTCTGTGCGCCAGCTTCCATATGGACCATCATCACGATTCACTCCACAGATCATCATGAGTATCTATTGTCTATCATCTTCTTCATCATCACACGGATAGATCTGCTTAACGTACATAGCTCACTCAACCCTACCTATACTAGCTCTACCGCTGCAACCCCTAACCGTCGCAACCTAAACAGCAGATCCAGACGCTGCGCTGCTCGACCCCCCCTCGCCCCACCAACCCCTCCAGTTTCCCTTCACTTTCCCCCTATACAGCTTGTCCAGCTCATACACCACATAGCCCATCGCCCCCATCAGAGACATGAACATGAAGTTCGCACCAGCGATGATGACGTTGCTGTTACTTGCCCACTGACCCGCCGAGTCGGTGATATACGACGCAATCTCCCGGAAGTAGAGTACGCCACAAGCGAAAGCCAGGACGATGACTATGATGGCCATCCACTTGAGGCTGGAGCGTACGCCAGGGAGTCTCCACTTGCCCTTTCGACCTTCGTTGTCGCCGTCCTCCCTCTTGGGGATGGTTCGGCGCTTCGGGTGGAGGAGGGCGTACCAGGAGGACGCGAGAGATATGAGCATGAGCAAGAGGAGAAAGTTGATAACGGCGAATACGCTTTCGGCCGTGAGCAACTCAGCGACTTCGGCGAGCGTATTCTCCGACGACGCAACGTCCGGCAGAGTAGAAAACGATTTGGAACCCCCGGTGCCCACCATGAAGGCTAGACTCAGGGCCTGGCGTATGACAAGCACTGACCCGATGAGCTGGGCAGAGAAGACCAGACCTCTCAAGGCCGTCCACCAAGTAGCCCGGCGAAAGAACCGTCTGGGGCCCAGCAGATGCCTACCTAGGATGAGTACCCGAGTCGCACCTCGGCAAGCAGCCTTGATCGCGTTCCAGCCATGGCTTCTGGCGGTGGCTGGGTTGCGCCACCAGGCGTCGGGATTCTTCTCAGACGGCCGGGAAGCGCTGTCAAGGGTCTTGTGGATGACGAGGCCAAGGATAGGTATGCAGATGATACTCCACATACTGATGAAGGCGAAGAATGCGGTGGGGTCGATGGCCTTATCTCTGACAAGGTCCGAGAACCAGCTTTGGGTGAAGGAGAGGTCGATGGGTGTACTGTCAGAGCTTGCGCGCTTGCTGAGAAGAGTTGATGTTCCCGCGGATACGGCGAGCATCTCGTACAGCTGGCGCAAGACCTCCACGTAGAGGACTAGCATGCCAGCGGACAGGACAGACCATAACGGTGCGTTCTTCAAGATACTCCAGCCGGCCCGAAGGTTTGTCATCGGACCAAGCGAAACGGTGGATTGGTTCTTATTGGAGCTTGCCGGCTTATTATCTGACGCCTGTGTTTCACTCTCTTGATTCTCCTGTCCGTTGTGTCTGGCATCTCTTCTCCCATTCCTTCCCCGCTCTTCTGCAGACTTCTCCTGTCTTTCTTTCATATTCGCCTGCTCCTTTTCTCTTCCTACTGCAGCATCATCGTTTCGCTTCCTTTCCTCTTTCATCGCCTCCCGCCTTTCATTCTTCCGTTTCTCAAGTTCTTCCTTGCCTACCACCTCCATCTCACCGGCACCCTTTCCGTCCCTCCTATCTTTGTTTTCGTGATTGAACCTGTGTTTTGTGCCTTTTTCATTACTCCTCTTCTCTCCCTCCCCCTTCCCCTGCGCGTCTACTCCCAAGTCCCCATCTCCAGGTCGCCTTGACATTTGACCCGCCTCCTCCCCTGCCCCAGGACTTGTCCTACCATCTCCGTCCAGCTGTCGATCTCTCATGTACGTCTGCTCTTGCAAGCCGGTGCGAGTTTCCTGGCTCACAACCTGTCTCTCTCCCCTGTCTCCCTGGGGGTCGGTAGCACTTGCAGGTGAAGACAGCGGGGAGACATCCACCTGTGCCGAAATTCTACCGTGAAGACGCTCTAGTGCGTTCTGGGCTACAATGTCCTGGCTGTAGGGTGAGAGGGGTGACACTTCTCCGCTAGCAGGCCGCCTGCGTCCGCTCCTCTCGTCTGGGCTGGTCGTGGCTCCCTGAACCTGAGGCTCTGGTACCCGCTCCACAGGAGCAGTGCTACCCTGCTCTCTGACTAGCTCGCCACGGTCTCTTTGGGATCTTGGGTCCTTTGCTTGCTGTTCCTCCTCTTCGACCGGTGGGGCCGATGTGACAGCAACTTCTGGAGCTGGTGGCTGTCGAGGCGGGAGCGCTGGGGGCACTGACCTCATGGTATGGATGACCTGATATTCTGGTCTGCGTCTTGCCTCGGTGGGGCTTCCCGCAGCAACTGAGTAATCGCTGACAGTGTCATCAGAGCCATACCCAGAGTCTGGACGTGACACAGGTGCTGGCGGTCGCCTGCCTCCACTTCCCTGCCCTGGTCTGTCATCGCCAGTCCCCTCCCAGCGGTTTCCCTGTTTCTGCGACAGAGCCTCAGGTGAATCAGCCTGGTCTTCGAAGGCGGCCGCCTTCACCTCAGCTCGCTGTCTCTGTCTTTCCGCATCGATCTCCACCACCGCGCGTGCGAGCTCGGGGTCCCTTTTGACAGCCTTTTGGATGGCTACAGCTTGTGCATCGTGCATATCTTTGACGTTCTGAGCCTCTTCTTCTGAGGCAGCGATGGTAGACCCAGATAGGGGAGGGTCTTCACCATCATACGATGAGGGTCCGCGATAGGTCACAGCACGAATAGGGGCAGTCTCTTGCTGGTGCTTAGCAGTCCCCGTCCTGATGCTCTCAGCAGGTAGTCTACCAGTCCTCTCGTACTCTGCAGCTTGCTCATCGGTGAAGTCTGCGAGATCAGCAACCTCAGTGTTATTCCCCAGCCCTCCCTCCTCTAGCTGTCTCTGCCTCCCGCGCTGTCGCAAGAGGTCGGTTGATATCTCGGTACTCGAAGACTCTTCGTTGGCGCGTTCGTGGAAGGGTACAGACTCCAGTTCGGGTCTGGAGCGATTCCTAGGGCTGCGTTTGGCTCTAATCATTTCGCTGCTTTGGGTCGCGGCCTCTTCCTCTTCTACCACCTCCTTAGGAGCCTCGTTTTCATGCCCATCTTCTCGGGTCTGCCCCTCCCTTCGACTCCTCTCATACTCTCCCGCCCGCCTCAATGCAGCCTGTCTAGCCGCTTCTCGAGGCGTGGTACCGGCAACAAGAGGGAAAGCAGTAGCCTCAGCCTGTGGAAAAGTGGGTCATCAGCTGTCTGACGATGTGTAGAGAGGGGCTTTTATGTACCGTCTTCGTGTCGTTCCCCTCCATCTGCACTTCGGGATCCCTTTCCTTTTGCTGTTTACGGTCCTCCTCATAAGAGCCATTTACCCATCCCCTTCTACGGGTAACCTGGCCCTCGGCTTGCCCGGCCGACCGCTTGGACGGATCTTCATTGAGCGCCAGGGGCGCGAGGCGTTCTTTCACGAGAGGCGGATTCGTGGTAGGAATCTTCCCGGTATTCTCATACACCTTGACCTGCTCATCGGTCAGGTGACTGAGGTCAACGACCTCATCATCCCCTACCACTCTCTCCTCTTGCTCTCGGGCGCGCTGTGGCAGAGGCCGCATAGACGCGAGCTCGGTGCCGGATGATTCTTCGGGGCTGGAACGCTCATTGAAGGGTGCAGAGTCTAACTGGGCTCTTGACCGCCCCCTGGAGTTTCCCTTGGGCCTGACCATTTCTGATCCGATAATTGGAGGCGGATTCGTGGTAGGAATCTTCCCGGTATTCTCATACACCTTGACCTGCTCATCGGTCAGGTGACTGAGGTCAACGACCTCATCCTCCCCTACCACTCTCTCCTTTTCCTCTCGCGCGCGCTGTGGCAGAGGTCGCATAGACGCGAGCTCCGTGCCGGATGGTTCTTCGGGGCTGGAACGCTCATTGAAGGGTACAGAGTCTAACTGGGCTCTTGAACGCCCCCTGGAGTTTATCACGGGTCTGACCATTTCTGACCCAATCAAGTCCTCCGAGGGCTGGTCGTTGTATCCGGTCGAGTCCACCGCCAGACGTCGCCTCCCTTGGATCTCCATGGCGGGATGAGGGGCGATACCAGGGGGATCGTCTACGCCTTTGCGGACGGGCGGCAACATGCCGGTACGTTCATACTCCTCAGTTTCTTCATCCGCAAGCTCCGAGAGGTCAAGCACCTCGTCTTCGCCCATAACTCTAGTCAAAACTTCCGCCTGCGAACGACGTTCGGTGGCATGAATGCCACCGATCGACAGACCTTCTGTTTGCTCTCTCTGACCCCTGCCGGGCATGGTAGAGACCACCCCCGATGGCGGAGCCTCACCATTGGTTGGTCTCTTGTTTTGACCCTTAGACCTGGCCACCTCGACCTCGTTGCCTTTGACTTTGCTCTTTTCAGTCACCTGCGTCTCTTGCACGACCGACTGTACGCGCTCCGGAAGGGTGATGGAGGAGGAAGTCTCATTTATGGGCTGCAAGGACAGTGAGTATGGAACATCCTCTTGTTGAGGGGCCACTTCGTTGTTGAACCGGACCATGTCAATACTGGTCCCTGGTTGTTCGGTGTTCTCGCGCCTCTCCCCCCGACGCTGTGTTTCCAGTTGTCTATCCGACATTTCCCTTCGCTGAATGGCAGCCTTTCTGGCCGCATCACCGGCCGTGTTAGTTTCGGATTCGGACGAGCGACTGTCTTCAAGAGGGTTGGGGGGTCTGGCGTCACTGAAAATCTTGGGAATCTTAGTGACTCTCTGTTCCTCTTGCATGCCCCCTTGCTCGAGCGGCTCCCGTTGTTGTTGATCAATTTCCCGTCTGCGCCTACGGGATGTGCCCCCTGCAGCATCTCCAGCGGAGACATTGTAGGGGTCCGAGCTGGTTCGATCGTCATCCAATGTTTGACCTTCTTCGATGAGAAGAGGAGTCCTGGCGATATGAACGGGGCCGGAAGTAGATGAAGCTAGCTCCTCGGTATCGGCGGGGGGCACGATATCGGCAGCATTCGAACCGTATTGGCGCCTATCCTCATTATACGCCTCCTGTCGATGACCGGCGGCTGATCCGGCCGCTTCTGCAGCATTCCTAGGTTGTATAGAGGTATCTGGTGGGTTTAACGAGCAGGAAATCGGTCAGATCGAATGGCAGGAACCAGGTCGTTCCAGCATGTGCTTACCAATTGGCTTTGTATCTCCTTCACCGGCGGGTTCGCCAGATGCAGCTTCGTCATTCTCCTCTTCACCCTTAACTGCGAGAAAGAATAAGTGGAATGTTATTAGTGTCATCGAGAGTTGAATGCACAGCAATGTCCCACCTTCTTTCGGTCGTTCTGGCGACCAGTGTCTCCGGTTAGCTTCCAGCTCTTTTCGACTCTTCTTGCTGGGTCGTGCAGGTCGAGGAGGACGGCGAATCACTATATCCAGTGGTTAGAGGTTGCTATAACTGTAAAGCTGAACTCCAACGGCGACTCACAAGGCGGGTCATCCATCTGTCCAGGTGTTCGTCGTGCCATTACATCCAGCTGTGGGTCCAATTGGTGCTCTTCAGGCTTATCTTCTTTTGTCTCATCAGATGAAACCTTTTCTCTTTCTTCGCCTTTGAGCTCGGATCCGTCCGCTATGCCATTGTACACCTCTTTGGCCTCAGTATGGGAGGTGGTAGGAGGGTGTCGCGGTCGGGTAGGAAGACGGCTCCCGTTCTTGGTTAATTCTGGCTTGGATTCTGTCGTACCCTCAACTTCCTCCGCTAAGCCATCCTCCCCGGCAGCACCACCTATTGATCTACCTTTGCCATATAGGTCACTCATCCACCCTTTCAAGCTCTTGCCTTCTCCATCCTTCTGCCCATTTTCTTCTCTCTCGTCCACAGCCAGCGTGTCATCGGCCCGCTGTGTATGTGGCTTTCTCTCCCATCTTGCACGGCCATGCCCCGCACCGTTCATGTTACGGTTTGCCAAGTTGCGCCAATCGGCTGAAGTCAGGTTGGATGTCTCTTCCTCCTCTTCATAGACATCGGCCCGCTGTCTATGTGGCTTTCTCTCCCATCTTGCACGGCCCTGCCCCGCTCCGTTCATGTTACGGTTCGCCAAGTTGCGCCAATCGGCTGAAGTCAGGTCGGCTGTCTCTTCCTCCTCGTCGTCCCAATTAGCTCGGGGATCACGCCACCGGTCAGGGTGGTCTTGCTGATGCATGACGTTCCAACGGATAGAAGCTTGTTGGTTGTCTGGTTGCTGCTGTTGTGGGGCAATGGCCACTCTACGGCGGGTTGTGACGGGACGGCCCCAGGCATCTATGGTATCCTCATAGATCTCTTCCTCGTCGTCCTCCTGATCTCGACGTATAATTTGGTTGTTGGCCATCTGCAGACGCTGCCGTTCCGTCCGCATCTGGGGCATCTGCTGGCTACCGCTGACCATTGGCACTTTGCGCATGCGCTCTTTGCCATTCTGGTACTCATAGACGGCTCCATTTTCCACTTCCACCTCATCGTCGTCAATGCTTGACTTTTTACCTTTATTTCCGGTCTTGACGACTTGCTCCAGGCCGACAGTTTGCCTCGAGTTATTCTTCCTCTTTCCCTGTGCATAGACCTCCTCATCCTCACATTCTTCCTCGGCTATGGTCTTCTTCTTCCTCTTATTCTTCGTTTTCTCTCCTCTCTCCTCCTCTGCCTCTTCATTCTCATCCCTCATGGTAGCCTTCTTATTGGTTCTCTTCCTTTCTTTCTTATCCTCCTCCTCCCCCTCTTCCTCCTCCTCCTCCTCTACCCCCTCCGTCCTCTTCTTCTTTTTCTTTTTCTCCTTCTCCTTCTCCTTTTCTTTCTTCTTTTCATTCTCCTCCTCGGTTTCATTGTCGGTAACGAGAATTATTTCTCGCTTGACCTTTTTGGTTATAGGGCTTTTCACGAGGGCTACAATCTCTTTCACTTTCTTCGGCTGCTTCTTTGGCCGATTATTCGAGCCCGGCTTGCCGTCCTTCTCTGAGCCCTTCTCGTCCTCCTCCTCTGACTCTTCAGCAATCTTGGCCTTCTTCTTGATCTTATCGTTCTTTTTACCGGTCTCCACCTCCACCTCCACCTCCTCCTTCTCCTTCTCCTTCTCCTTCTCCTTCTCCTTCTTCTTCTCCTTCTCCTTCTCCTTCTCCTTCTCCTTCTCCTTCTCCTTCTCCTTCCCTGTTGTCTTCACCTGTTGCTTCTCCTTCTCCTTCTCCTTCTCCTTCTCCTTCTCCTTCTCCTTCTCCTTCTCCTTCTCCTTCCCTGTTGTCTTCACCTGTTGCTTCATCTTGCTCCACTTCCTCATCGCGGCCTGGGAAGGTGTTTCCTCACTCGCAGCCTCACTAGCTGCCTCAATGTCGGCAGTCCTGACGGGTGTCATAGGGTGAGAAACTGTATCGCCGAAGCGAACTTTAGACTCCTTAACTTTAACTTTTGTGGCAGAGGGAGTGGACGGGAGGGAGGTGGTGCTGCGAATCCTGTTCTTCTGCAGGACCTAAAGCAGTTGAGCATGACTTGAGCCAGAGTCAAAAGGGATAGGATTCTAGGATGAACCTACGGGGGATACCGGATTCTGGAGGGGAGAGAGTTGGATCTGGGATTGTTGGGCCTCCTCAGCAGTGGGGCTAGTGAGGTAGATGGACCTCAAATCCTGTAATATAGAAGGTCAGATGCAGCGAATGCCTGTCTTGTTCTATCCACTCACAATCGGGCTGATCTTGTCCCAAGCTCCTGTTCTCTCCATTTGCGGGCTGATCATCTCTCTCCCACCGTTCCCGTGTGAAGGTGTTTGCTGCAGATCCCCAAACATCGTTGGTGCGTACTTATTTCCTGGGTCCAGTCCAGGACCTAGCGTGTCTCCCAGTCCGGGTACACCCAGCACGCTGGACAAACGTCTCGTCTTTCTAGTTTCGGGTTCAGGATCGAGCTCCTCGGATGAGAACCGAGTCTTGAAAGGCGCAGCTGATGAGTGCACCCACAGCGCCGGTGTTCGAGGCAGGATATCGTCTGCGGCAATACCGCCGGGGGTGATGGGTGTCGCACCCCCAAACGAGGAGAACGGTCGCCAATGACCAGCGTCTGCGGCGACTACCACGCCACCACCACCGCCGGGCCCGCGGGGCCGGCCATCGTTGCCCCCGTAGTCGGATGGGCTTGAGCCTCCTGAGGAAGAGCTACTGTCGTAACTGCCTGGCACGAGGTATGGGTTGACCCAGTCCGCACTTCCACCTCCTCCTGTAGCCCCACCACCACCACCACCGCCACTGCCACCGCTGGATGATTTGTCGATCAATTCAAATTGGTCGTCTGGATCACTTGTAATATCGAGGTCAAGATTATTAGGGAGGCGGAACCTGGTAGTCAGTGCGTCACGCGACCCAGGGGGAGAGGGTGAGGGATTGCTGAATGTGGTTATGACCGTTTCGGGCTGTGAGAAGCCTGAGGTGGGATTATACGACGAGGCAGACGGGGGGTATCCCCCTCCCCCTCCCCCTCCCCAACCATGTCCATCCCCTCCGTCACCCTCCCCCTTATCACGCTGCTCTTTCTTCTTCTTGTCCTTGTCCTCTTTTTTCTTCCTCTCCCTCTCCTTGTTCTCCTTCTCATCTTTCCTCTCCTTCTCATTATCCCGATCTCTCTTCTTCTTATCATCTCTCTCCCCACCCCCCTTGTCACCCTGATCTCCACTGTTGCTACCTGATCTGTCTCCCCTGTCCCCACCGCCACCATCAAGACCGCCCCCACCCCCCCCACCCCTATTTACTTTACCGCCAAACGCGCACCTGAGCAACGAAGCCGCAATGAGAACTCCGACAATGAGTACGATGTAGGTCGCCTCCCGCGCAGCTGTATCTGGGTTAGTCATGTTGGGTTTACCGGGTAGCGGCGTATGTTCATGAGGTCGTCGAGAAGGGGATGCGGATCAAGGTGTCGTAGAGGTCGAGATATGGAGCAGACGCACCGCTGGGCGGTACGAGCGGTGAAACATGGTATCGAGTGGTGATGTGGTGCCCTGGGAGGGGAAAGGCAAAGGAGGATGGGGGGCTAAAGAGGGGTAAATATGACAAAGGACGAGCGTGATGCTGCAGGGCAGCATGACAGTACCTTTAGTTTCGACTTGCGATGACGACCCGCTGTCCTCCGAGTCTCTCTGATTTCGGGTTATTGGCAGTGCAAGAGATCGAGAGAATGCATACTGTACACAGAACCAATGTAAGAGACACACCCAGCCACTTTCCGCTCCTATTCCCTATTCTTCCACCTCCATCTCATCCGGCAACGTCTCCTGCACCTACAGCAATCACCATCAGCCCACGCACCTTACCGCTCTCGGCCACCTAATGGCTCAACTCACATTGCTCTCCTCCAGTATACCCATGACCAACGAGTCCTCTGGCTGCGTCTCCATGCCCTCGTCCTGCTGGGTCTCTTCCTCCGCCTCGGGTGACTCCACGACAGTATGCTTCTCCGCGGGTTTCTTGGTCACCCCCGTGCCGAACAGGGTGGTCTGCTTGCTCCCTGGGACGGTCGCATTTTCCTTAGCCACGAACTTGGCCTTGGTCTTCGGCGCTGCATATCAAGGAATGATGTTAGCCATGGTAGGTAACGTGTGAGGTTTGTGAAAACTGCATACGCTTAGGAGGGGCGGCCTCAATGGTGTCAACCTTGTCAAAGAAGCTGGTGCTTTTTACCGCGTCGAGGGGCTTGCTTCCCGAGGTCTTTGCGAATGGGTTGGACCCCTGCACCTTCTTCGCGAATGGGTTCTTCGGTGCTGCTGCGAACATCGACCCCGTCAGTTCAGTACAAATCAGAGCCTTTCAGATCATCTCGAAGACGAAAGCGACCACTGACCAGAAGTCTGGAGCGAATACTCGTCCCTCTTCTTCGACGGCTTAAACCCTTCCTCATCCACCCTCCTCCTCTTCACCTCTTGGGGTGACTTCACCGCCCCTTCAACCTCTCCCACATCGTCCGTAGAAGGCGTCTCGGGGATGTACGTCGTCGCTGGCCCAGATGATGCTGGCGTCGAGTCCCGGTTCACTCCAGCAAAAGACCGGCGGGCGCCCGTGCGCGGGGCGAATTCGGTGAACGACTTGCTGACACTCGCGCCGACACCTGGGGCAGGGGAGCTGTACCCATAGTCTTTCTCTCTTCCTCCCGCGCCACTTCGGCCGACTCGCTTCGTTTCCCGCTTCATCCGCTCCTTCTCCGCCTTGACCGCTTGAATTCGCTCCTGCAGTCCCGGCAGATGATAGAACGCTGCGACCTTGGCCGCCGCGTCAATCGTCCCAGGGTTGTGCATGAGGCGCGCGAGGTCGAGTGCGCGCTGGAGGTTGTCTGCTTTGCAGGCAGCTTGGACGAGGGTGAGCATCTCTTTGTCGAGGGCGACTTCGCGGTCTTTGAGGAGATAGGAGGCGTCGGCATCGGGGGAGTCGACAAGATTGTAGAGGGTGATGTTGCCGCGGACAAGGCTGGGAGTGGAGGGTTAGCAAGGTTGTCAAGGCCAGGCGGGGATACCCAACGCACCTTTCTTCCAGCTTGCCCTGCTGGTTGTCCATGTTGAGCAGGGGCATATGCACCTCCACCTCCTGAATCAGAGGTCTTGGGAACCACGGCTCCTTCTCCGCTCCCTATCATCCCACTCATATCAGCTTCCATCCCATACAGCCAATGTGAATGTCACAGTTGCGCGGTTCATGCTCACCCTTAGCATCACACAAGCGAAATGCGTCGGCGTAACGCCCACAGGCCAGAACGTCTCTCTCCTCCCCTCTTTTCGGAGAGAGGTGGTGTCGAGCAGTGGAACCCAGCGGGCTTGGTTCTGGCGGCGATAGCGGTCGAGCACGGAAAGCAAGCCAGTGGAATCGAAGATCGCAGGCGCCTGTGTGGAGATGTCAGCACAGCCGGAGAGGGAAGGAGGAAGGGTGGAGAAGGACTCACGCCGTCTGAGGTAAACCCAACCCAGATCAAGGTCGTCTTCCTCGGAAGAGGCATCCTACCTTCTTGACAGATCTCGTACGTGTCAAGGTCGATCAGCGAATATCTCAAGTTCTGGCAACCTGTGCCTCGCCTTCGCGTTAGCAGCACTCATGTCTCACTCAGCGACTCTCACGCACCGTCCAGACTCGTCCCACCCTCCCTATGCACAATCATCACCATATCCCTCCCCGCCGCCATCGTCACCACGTCCTCCCCCAGCCTCCACACATACCGCTGAATCCCACCTGCGCTTAAGAACCGCACAAACCCCTTGGTCGTCGCGACCACCACACTCCCCATCCCGTCTTGCGCGCTAGCGGCCCCGCCTGTTGCCACCGCCAGCGCATCCTCCCCAGGGAGGAGGTTGACCGACCAGTCCGCAGAGGACGTCCACGAGTCGTACGGACGGTAGTACACTGTTGAAGGCTGGTCGGACTCGGCGGGTGCAGCATAGACAATGCCTTGCTCGCCAAGGGCCGCCATGGTGTATTTGTTATGGTCTTGGAAGTGGTAGCCCCTGCGAGCGGACTTGTCGTGGAACTCGACGTTGATAACGTTGTGGGTCTCTTGGTCGGTGGAGTCGATGACGCCGATCATATTGAAAGCTGCGAGGTGTTAGATGGGGTGAGAGGTGTGGAGGGGAGAGGAGGGCTCACCAAGGTAGCGCTTCTTGTTTTTGAATTCAGTGCTCCCCGGGGTGAATGATGGCTGCGCTTTCGTCACACTCACTACACGAATCATCAGCTTGAGTCCCAGGCACATGACTTTGTTAAGTGTGGAGCTAACTCACCAACTTCCGTCCTCCCGGTTCCCCACTTCTTCTCCCCCTCATCTTTGGCATACGTCCCATCATCATCCACGATCCACCCATCATCCCCAAACAAGTCTTCGTCCCCCAAATCTTCCCCCCTCTCCTCAATCTCCTCCACATCATCCGCATCATCCCCAAACTCATCGTCTAGCAGCGATTCAAGCTTCTTCGCCTTGTCCGCCTCGGACGAGTAGGGGTCCGGCAAGTGGGCAGGGATCGGCGCTGCCCAGCGGTGGAATGCACCGGTGAGGTCGGTGTAGGCGAGCAGGTTGGCAGAGGGGGAGAAGGCGAGGCCCGATATGCCACCGTCAGGGTTGGTGTAGGAGGCGATGAGCTGTCGAGAGTCGGTGGAGAAGATGTAGAGGTTGGAAAAGCCAGAGGCGGCAAGGTATTTGCCGTTGGGGGACCATACAAGCTCACCAATGGGCTGTGGCAGGCGTTAAGCCAATGGACAAGAATGTAGGCGAAGGGATACCACTCACAGCTTTGGGGCCATCTGGCGTGAATGTCCCTTGCTTGACCCATCCATCGCGGCTGAAAATTGCAATATCTGCACAGAAATCTATATTAGCCATGCTCTACCGCAGTCTGCAACACGATTGTAACTCACCATTTGTGCGGGTTGGCACAGCAAAGTACGCCCCAGAGGGGTGCCACTGGGCATAGCAAGACGTCTCGGACCTGCACCGCATCACCATCCTTGTAAGCCGAGTCTCTCAGAAAATGCACAGAAAGAGGTACGAAAAGCTCACTCAGAATCGCTAGGAGCGAGGACCCCCTCAAACACCTTGAGACAAATCGGCGTCGACCCGCTCGTGTCATACACCTTGAGCTTCCCATCGCACGACGCGGTGGTCTACACAACAGTCACCCATCATCAGCACAGTTGCGTCCACGAGCAGATACCTAGCACTGGAGAGATTGAAGGTTGGAAGACGTACGAGGTATTTGCCAGCGGGGTCCCATGTGGCCGACCGCACAGGCTTGTTGTTGTCGGAGAGGGTCACGACGCGCGTGGTGTCCTTGATGTGAACCACTTTGACAAGCAAGTCACTAGCAAATCCAAGTCCATTAGCCCCCACTTGACCTTCCCAGGCGACGCACGAAGACACGAGGTCGAATACTCACTCGCTACAAACAGCGACCCTCTCCCCAGCCTGGTCTACGCTCACCCACCGGACGGGCACACCCCCTGTACGAGTCACGAAGCCTTCAAACTCGTTGCGGGGGTATGAGTAGAGTCGGACGATGTTGTCCACACAGCCTGTGACGAGGTTGTTTTTCTGAGCAAGCATAAGAACAGGGAAGAAATGGCACCGTCAGTGAAAGAGACAGGTGAATCCAGCATGCCGAGCGTGACCGCAGCGGAGCGAAAACCCACCGAGCAGCTCAGCGACGTGATCGCCTCCTGATGATCGTCCAAAAACCCGGGCTCCGAGTCAGGATTATCCGCCTTATGTATCCGCACGAGACAGTCCGTTCCGCCCGTGAAGATCGTCCTGCGACCCATGACCATCAGCTTTCGGCTAGCGACGCGTGCGACAAGACGCGACGGGATGTGGGGACTCACGCGCCGTCTGGAGAGAAGCATACGCGAGTAACACCGCCGAGATGGGCTGCGAGGCTTGATATATCGTCTGGGATTGGTTCTGCCATTGTGGGTTGCTGTAATAGGTGGCTATATGAGACAGAGAGTATGTTCCGACGCAGTGAGAGTCATTGTGATGTTCTGGACGCGCCGAAGCCAGCCGCAGACCAAGGACGCGTCCTTGCCTACTGTCTAATACTTACGTAACGAATGAATGCCACATCATGCAGAGAATTCCGTCCTCTCTGCTGCTTGCGTCTACCGTCCTCCACGGCATGGACGGCTCAGAGTCATGTTGGAACTTTTGCGACGACATAACCACCTTCACTCACACACCCACACCATGTCCTCATTTACAACTCTTGCCCGCACTGCCCCTAGACGGATAGCGCAGCTCCCACGAGTAGCTCCTACCGCCGCAGCCTCCTTTTCATCCTCTGCCGTTTCTCACACCGTCGTTCTCAAGAAGAGTATGTCCTCTCGTCCTCTGTCGTCGCACGACATGCCACCACTGCCTCGGCTAACATTACCCTGTGCAACATTGCAGGTATCTCCTCTGTCCCCGAGGGAACCCCTCTTTCCGGCCTCGGCATCCTCAAAGACAAGCCCGACCCCCTCGCCCTCGCTGACTCGGCCTACCCTCCTTGGCTGTGGACGCTCGCGGCTCCCCAGTCGGCCAGTGCGGCCGGCGGACGTAGGACCGGGGCACCGGCAAGTCAGGGTGGGAAGAATGCAAAGGGGGGGCAGAACCAGGCACAGTTGGAGGATCTCAATTTGGGGCAGGAGAAGAGGAGGCTGAAGGTATCGTGAGTTGCGAGCGCGCGAGGGCAGGACGAATGGAGAAGGGGGAGATGGAGCGAGGGAGAAGGAAGCTGACGAACGACACAGGAACCGGGAAGCTATCAAGGCATCCAACTACTTGAAGGCGACAACATAGACGGGAAAGGTTTGGCATGCATGTACTTGCACATCTAGCATACCCTTTCGTCGGCATGCCGCGGCGGTCTTTTTTCTGGGTACATGTGCTTTGCCGCCCGTGGTTGCTTGCGGGCGATACCGAAACATCGAATGCGAGCTGCGGATTCAGGAGGGTCTGAAGCTTACATATCGTGCACATGTCGAGTGTCTCGCAGCAGGGCCGTACACGAGTAGGCCTACATGTGCTGTGCCCACCACCATCCGCTGATACTATCGTTTGCAAAATATATCCTTCTGCACGCCAGCGCATCTTACCCCCTATGTCACGCGACACTTGTGTAACATGTTCGAACAGCGTCCGAACCGAAACACATCTGCTACTTGCTGTTGGACCACCGCATATCCATAACTGCAGATACCGCGACACATGTTCCGCTCTGGACCTTCTAGGAGAACTCACTGAAAAGAAAAGATAAAATGGCTGGCTTTCTTAGACTTCCGATGTCAATGTTAGCACTTTGATGAAGATTCCAGGGTGTTTCGAGTATAGCCTATCACGTATCCCCAATGTATAATCATGCACCCATACATTAATCTGCACTCAAGTGCCATCTTCTGGCACTGCTGTGCGTCGACAACGCACTGGGACTAGACTTCCCCCAGCTCTCCCACTTCCTTTTCTGACTTCGTCTCCTCTTACATCTTCTTGGTGACCACCACCGAGCCCTCTTCCTACATGATAAGTAACACTCCTCATCTCGAAGCTTGGTCCCCTCGGCCAGTCCCGTCTGTCCGGTCGTGAACAGGCTCATTCAGTCGTAAATAAATACAAACTGCATCATACACCCTTCTACTCATGTCATTCCATCCTATCTGGCCCCAGCATACGTACGACCCTCCCGATGCCCTATGTCGCCGCCGTCCACCCGCCGGCAGTTATCCCGATCCTCGCCGCCAGCTGCCTGTACTGCTCCGTCGCAAGCGCCGACGTGCGAGCCCAGAGCACTGTGAGGGCTACTATCAAGAAGAGCAGGTTTGCCGTCTTCCCCGTCACCTATCAGCTTGATACTTCCATGATGCCGATATAGGTTAAAGAGGGGGGGACTTACGATGAATTCCCAAAAATCCTGACGCTCCTTCTTGACCACCTTGCCGCACCCTTCCCAGGCAGGGACTTCTCCGCCCTGGGATGCAGATGATGACTGGTCGGTACCAGAGGGTATGCAGTGGAGGAGACGGCGGTTGCCGTAGGGGAGACAGAATGGTTGGTCGAGCTGTACCAAGAAGGGAGGGAGGTCAGCAGGGATTGGGCGGCATGGTGAAGGTTGTACGGGAGGAAAAGGGAGGACGGGTCTCCTTTGAGAATACGGCGGCGGCCATTTTACACAGAAGTAAAGGAGGAAAAGAGTGCTTAGAGTCTAAGAGTTGAAGAAGCAGACCAGAAGCTCGGACTCACCTCATCTTTCGGACACGGTGAACACTCCCCGAACGGCCTACACACTAGATCCCCAGCAGGGTGCGCCACATACTCGGGCTTCTTCCCCTCCCCAGTCGCTGTGCCGGACAGTGGTACCACTGCACGTAAGGCGAGCTCGGGGGCGGCGAGGTATATCCGGTCGGTCAGGGGCGCATCGGGGTGGGCGAGGACGAATGAGAGGGTCGAGAGGAGGGGGAAGAGGAGGAGAGCGAGGAGGGGGCTGTGAGGGCATGAGCTTTGGGGTGGGGGACATGCGGGAGTACTGACGTGTGTGATAGATTCCGTATGATCATGGCTGTTTGAGGCGGTTGGTGTGCATATGCTTCAAAGTCCTAGGACTGTTCATCCATGGACTCAATTGAGACAGCGGGCGAGACAGTTCACGCGACGGTCCGCCCCGAGGGATGACGTGTTATTCCCGCCGCCCACCGGGGCTCACGCGTCGTCACTCCCATCTGCAACCACCGGCTGGTTAGTTGGTGTCTTCTATCACCCTCCTACTCTTACATCGCATACTACACCATACACCCCACATATTCCCTGCCACACACCGCCGACTGTGCCTCACCTATCTCTACACAGACAGCCAACACAACAATAGGTCTTGACCATGGCCGTGGCGACTCAGAAGATGCCCAAGGCCCCTACTTCCGCCGGCGGTAGCATCAAGGTGCGTCCTGTCCCCCTCGTCTAAATTACTCCCGTATAACATCAACACAACACACGGCTTGCTCACCTCTTCACGACCTCGCTATAGATATACTATAAGAACAAGATCGAGGCCGCTGAGCTCGACATCACCAAGAAGACGCAGAATCTGCGTCGTCTCGAGGCGCAGCGCAATGCCCTCAACACAAGAGGTGTCGTCTGCTTCCCTGTGCTGTCCAGACCAGGTGAGGGCCAAGCTGACAGTTTGGGATGGGGATGTAGTGAGATTACTCCGTGAGGAGCTTCAGGTTCTCCAGGAGCCTGGGAGTTATGTCGGGGAGGTGATAAAGGTGATGGGGAAGAAGAAGGTGCTTGTGAAGGTGCAGCCGGAGGGCAAATATGGTGCGTATGACTGTCATACTATGGGAGAGTGGGCTCAGCTGACCATCCACGAGCAGTCGTCAACTTTTCCCCCGACATCCCCCTCTCTGCCCTCACGCCCAACCTCCGCGTGTCCCTACGCGCCGACTCGTACCTCCTGCAGTCCATCTTGCCCAACAAGATCGATCCCCTCGTCTCGCTCATGATGGTCGAGAAGGTGCCTGACTCAACGTACGAGATGGTTGGTGGACTCGACAAGCAGATAAAAGAGATTAAGGAGGTGATTGAGCTCCCTGTCAAGCACCCCGAGCTCTTCGAGGCCCTCGGTATTGCGCAGCCCAAGGGCGTGCTCCTGTACGGCCCCCCCGGGACGGGCAAGACTCTCCTCGCACGAGCGGTGGCGCACCATACCGACTGCCGATTTATCCGCGTGTCAGGGAGCGAACTGGTGCAAAAGTACATTGGAGAGGGAAGCAGAATGGTGCGCGAGCTGTTTGTGATGGCGCGGGAGCACGCGCCGAGTATCATTTTCATGGATGAGATTGACTCGATCGGGAGCTCGCGCGGGGAAGGAGGTGGAAAGAGCGGGGACTCGGAGGTGCAGAGGACGATGATGGAGCTGCTGAACCAGCTCGATGGATTTGAACCGTCCAAGAATATCAAGGTGTGTCCCGTACATCTTCCACCACTCCACCCCCCACGCTAACCCCTTCCTTCCCCGCAGGTTATCATGGCGACCAACCGCATAGACATTCTCGACTCTGCGCTCCTTCGTCCCGGGAGAATTGACAGGAAGATCGAGTTTCCCCCCCCCAACCCCGAAGCGCGGATCACCATCCTCAAGATCCACTCGAGGAAGATGTCTCTTCAAAGGGGGATCAACTTCCGCGCTCTGGCGGATAAGATGGGGCACTGTTCGGGAGCGGAGGTCAGGGGTATCTGTACTGAAGCGGGTGAGTCAGGTCTTTCTGCGAGTTCATCTAGACAATGGAAGAGCTGACAGGGGGTGACGCAGGGATGTACGCGCTCCGTGAGAGACGGCAGTACGTTGGCCAGGAGGACTTCGAGATGGCCGTCGCCAAGGTGCTGAAGAAGAACGCCGAGAACAACAACACGAGCGTGAACAAGCTCTTCAGCTAGATCAGCGGCGAGTCGTAGTCATAGAGGACATGGGGGGGACGAGAAGGAGAGTGCTGTCTTCATGAATCTGCATGATGGTTGTTTTACAATGCGTACGGTTATATAAAGCTTAAGCCGAGGTGCAGAAGACGGAAAAGACACTCGGACTAGACTATACTACTCTGACAGGCCTCGCGAGCGTGTATATGTCGCGCTGCCTTGTTGTCCCAGCTTCTACCACCCCCCCACCCCCCCCACCACACTATCCTTACTGATGACCCCGTCTTCCCCTCCCCACTACACTCATCTGACCTCCTCCCCGCTCCCCGCGCCCTTCCCATCCCCTCTCAACTCAATCCCTCTCCCTGTTCCCGTCTGTTTATTTGCCTCGCGCCTTATCTCCTCCAGCTCTTCGTCTGTGGGTATGCGGTCCGAAGGGTCGGGAGCAAAGGATGACATGGTGCGCAAGACGAGGTCCGCGGAAGATAGGAAGGAGTTGGTGGAGAGGCGTAGGAGGCGGATGGTCGCAGCGGCGTAGTTACTAGGGGTGGGGGTGGGTTAGTCAGCGTGAGTCAGTTTGAGAAGATGTGAGTGTTTTCTTGGCATGGGGTCGCCTGGGGGTCAGTTGCCCCATCGCCACATCACGCTCCCCCTCTACTATTCCCATCACTCCCATCGCTCCCATCGCTCCTCGCCCGCTCCACTACTCTGCCAAGCACCAAAACTTATGCCAAGCACCGAAACTTACATTATCAGAGTATCCCCTTCCACCTTCATCTCCCGATGCACCAGGCTTCCGTTCTGCTCACGGTCGACGTCCAGCGCGCGGTGGGCAATTATGGCATGGTCTTGCGTCCGGAAGGGAATGCGCAGTGAGCTGTGCGGGGTGAGACAGAAAGGGGGTTGGTGGTCAGAAGTGCTTATGACAGTGGTGATGGGGAGGCGGGTGGGGCCAGAGGGGGAGGGAGAAGGGAGGAAGAGGGAGAGCGAGAAGCGGAATGTGTAGCTCGTCGCCCTACTGCGTGAGCTGCCAACGACGGAGGGCCGCGGCAGGTCTCGCCATCGCTGAGCCCCGGGGGTGGGTGGGGCATACAGTACGCTGCCAGCCAGCTGCTCTCCTCCCCAATCCCAGCCCGAGAGGTACTCACACAGTATGCCAGCTGTTGTCCGGAACTTGAGGCTGGTTCGACGCCATGGTGTCTCTCTGTCCTGCGTGTGATTGTGAAAGCAGGAGAGAGATGATGTCCGAGGATAAAGAGAGAGATGCCGGCAGCTTGGGTGGACGAGGCCGGCGGTGGTGGAGCGGACAGGTGAGGATCTAGAGCGGACATAGCGGACATGACGGACATGGCCTGTGGAGAGCGCAGTGCGCCGATAGCATCGAAGGTTCATGCTGCGCTTCTATCATCAGTCCATATACTTGAGGACTATACACATAGGCCTATCTAAGAACAGCAAGCATACCTAGGCCATAGACAGCACATCATGATCAAGGTGCGCACCCCCTCTCTCTTCTTCTCTCTCGCCACCCCGACGCCCGCACTGACAGACAACGATTCCCTCCCTTCTTACACGCGTATCCCGACCATTCGCCGCTGACTCACCCCCTCGCGTATATAATTTCAACCGGTGGTGGTCGGCGCGTCAATAGCTCTGGTCTGTAAAGAAGAATGAAGAGGCGGCGAACAAGAAGCGGCCAAAGATCACTGCCGCACAGTTGCGCGTGCAGAAGGGTGCGTCGGCTTCACCCCTTCCACTAAACCAGTCTATCATAGCCCCCAGTCACGCTAACCCTCCACCTCCGTCCACCTACAGACCTGACCGAGCTCGAGCTCCCTGCTACCATGAAAACATTTTTCCCCGATGCTGCCGATGTCCTCAACTTCACCCTCACCATCACCCCGGATGAGGGCATCTACAAGGGCGGCGTGTTCAAGTTTACGTTTGCCATCAATGCGAACTACCCGCATGAGCCGCCAAAGGTGCGGTGCACGCAGAAGATCTATCACCCGAATTTGGATCTGGAGGGGAATGTGTGCTTGTGAGTCGTTTTGGACAGGAGATGGGGTGATGGAGCGAGGGGGTGGAATTGGCTGACTGGGCTGGCGCACTGCAGGAACATATTGAGGGAAGACTGGAAACCCGTCCTCACGCTCTCGGCGGTCATGATTGGTATACAGTACCTCTTCCTGGAACCGTGAGTCATCCCTTCTTGTGTGTTTTCTGCCCCCTTCCCGTCTTTGTTATCTCCACATTGCACATCCGAATTTGTCCCCAGCAATGGAACGGCTGAAGCTGACGAGATGTCGCGTGATCAGTAACCCCGACGACCCCCTCAACAAGGGTACGTCCCATTCCTCTTACTTCTCTCGATCTCTCTCTCCCCCTCTCTCTCTTTCCTGCTAACGTCTTATCACCCTGAATGATTAACAGAGGCCGCTGAGGACCTCCGGCGCAACAGGGAGCAATTCATCCGCCACGCGACGACCGCCATGCGCGGCGGGAACGTAGGGGCGGTGTCCTTTGATCGGGTGATTGCTTGATCGTCCTACCCTTTACCTTACATCGGGTGGTCAGCCATGGTGAAGGTCCAGCATGTGGGAGGGGGTAGCGAGGGTGCAGCGGTGAGTGCGGAGGCACAGGTGTTGGAGCATAGGCGTAATATCTGGGAGGGGCCATCCCTCGGTCTGTAGATGATGGCATATGTATGTGTTATATATATGCTGGGTATGCTTCTTCCCTCCTTGTTATTCTTCTGTTCCTACTCTGCCACTCTTTCCCCTGATCCCTGGCCGTGCGCTCACCTGCCCCCACCATTCCTTTTCTGCCCCCGCCCCTTCAACCACTTGTTAAACTTGGCCAAGCTATACCAGAAACTCTTGACCAATCCCGCAGTGAACAGCCCTTTGACACTCTGTCGCAACGCAGGGCCATGGATGATCTTGCGGAGTTCTTCCGAGACGACTTTGCGGAAAGCGGAGTCTTGGACTGCCTCGGCGGGGATGGCGGGGGAGGAGGAAGGAGGGGGAGAAGGGTAATGAGTGAGGAGGGCGCGGCGGAGGGTTATAGGCAAGGAGGAGGCAAGGGATGATAAGCGGGCTGTGTCCGAGTCGGCCTGTTGCTGAGTTCGGTGAAAGGTTTAGCAGGGGGTCCGTTGGAGAATGTGGGTGTTGAGCTTACCTCCAGCATCCCCTCCCCTTCCCCTTTCCATGCCCACTCCTTCTCGTTCAGTTCCTCACTCGCCTCCCTCGCCCACCGCACCCCCAGCCCTTGCAACATCCCTCCATACATCCCTCTGAATCCCTCCCTCGCCCCTTCCCCCCTCACGATATTTCGCACCTTTTCCGGGTTCTCAGCCCCCGGCACGCTCATCCGCGGGTCCCCGCTGTATGACAGCCCCGCAATCTGTTCCCAGAGATGGTCCTCAGTGAAACGTGCGGGGAGGAGGAGGAGCGATAGGGTGAGGGCGGAGTGGAGGTTGGCGGTGAGGGCGGAGGGAAGGGAGGTGGCGGTGGTAGCAGGGGTGGAGGTGGAAATAGGGGAAGAAGCGGGGGAGGGTGGAGGGGAGGACGAGGGCAAAGGAGGGTGGAGAGGGAGGACAGGCTTTTGAAGCCTTCCGGAGAGGTAGAACGTTGTCCATTCCCGAAGGTCTTTCTCCAAGGTGCTCGTCGATATCACTCCGTACTTGACCGCCTGCGCACCCATTTGACGTCAGCCTGATCCTACTGCATGTTGCCGCATGCTCCACGGCAGGGCTTCGGCCATAGCAAGAGAAAAAAAAAAACCCACCACCCCACAGACCTCCACCATTGTCACATACCACACCCCCGCCCCCCACCTCTCCTGCACGCGCGCCACCCCGCGAGCGCCCATCCACCGCGCGTAAAGCGGGTAGTGGCCCGGGTTCTGGAGCAGGTTGGCGGCGTGGAAGGCCTCGGCGGAAGGGGTTGCGATAAGCAGGTCGGTGAGCGGTTGCTCTTCTTTTGATGCTTGCTTCGCTGGAAGGTTCTCCGATGGGGTTGAGGGTGGGGGGGTTGAGGAGGAAGCCTGCTTCATGACGCCAGAGCCGTAGGCTACGGCCCAGTCGATGGGCGCGTCGAATGACTCGATGAGCGGGCGGAGCCGGTGGTAGGGGTCTGCTGCGCCTTCTGAGGCAGGCTTGTTCGTGCTGGAGCTCGAGGTCGAGCTCGTAGAGTACGTCCGGAGCACGAGGTACTGGTGCTGGTACTGAGACCGCGGGTGCTGTCGGCCTGGCCTGGGGCGCAACGCTGGGACAGAAAGCCCGGCAGTGGCCAGCCTCCTGCCGGCTGCCAGCACGAGGTACCTCCCCCCGCTTTGTGGTGCGGCTTGGCTGAGACAGACACTCCCACGGGCCAGCATGATGTTATGCTAGTTCTCTGTCATTGTATGCATAGTCGGGACGATATATGGCCAAGAAGGGGATGGAGGGTGAAGCCCATTGGGACGTCCGCCACACGTCTGCCACGTGGGATATCGCCGAAGTCCGCCAGCGGTAAGTCGCGCCCCTTCAACAGTCCTGCTCTCTTATATGGCCAGGCAATAAGGCGAGCGGATACGTTCACACCGACTCTTCCGTATCATCGTGTAATGTCTTTCAGCGGGTTCGGTGAGTCCTAGGACACCTTGTAGGTACCGATAACAAGCTGACATGCAGTGCTTGCTCGGGGTAGGCCAATCCACAGCACCCAAACCGGCGTTCGGGTTCGGAACTCAGCCAGCCCAAGGCGCCAGCGGCGGGCTCTTTGGGCAGGCGCAACCCCAACAACAACAGCAGCAGCAGCAGGGGCAGGGGCAGGCGGCAGGGGGAGGACTGTTTGGTTCGAAGCCAGCGGGGACAGGGATGTTTGGGCAGCCCCAGCCTCAGGCGGGGCAGCAACAGCAGACAGGAGGCTTGTTCGGTGCCCAGCAGCAGCAGCAGCCGCAGGCGGGAGGTGGGCTGTTCGGCTCGACTAGCACCCAGCAGCCTCAGGGGCAGCAACCGCCCACCGGTGGTCTCTTCGGCTCGACCAGCAACCAGCAGCAGCAGCAGGGGCAATCACAGCCCCAAGCTGGGACCTCTCTCTTTGGCGCCAAACCTGCCGGGACGGGACTGTTTGGGTCGGCAGCGGCGCCGGCAGCGGGCACGGGCACGGGCGGATTGTTTGGCGCGGCACAGCCCCAGCAGCAGGCGGGAGGGTCTAGCCTGTTCGGAGCGCAACCCCAGCAGCAGCAGCAGGGGCAGGGGCAGACAGGCGGACTGTTTGGCCAGTCGCAAGCTCGTCCTGCGGGGCAGAGCCTTTTTGGCGGGTTCGGCGCGAGCACCGCGCAGCCTCAGCAGCAGCAGCCTCAGCAAGGCGGGCTGTTTGGCTCGATAGCCCAGCAGCAGCCGGCTCAGCAGCAACAGAATCAGGCGCAGATGGCGCAGTTCGGGGGAGCGAGTACGAGCACGAACGCGCTCATGGCGAGCCAGGTGAACCCGTTTGGGCCGAAGAAGGAGCTGAATCTGGAGACGCGAATGCGCATGGTAGAGAATGCTTGGAACACGAGTCATCCCGACTGCCGGTTTAAGGTGGGTCGCTGGCTGGTTATATGGGTGGAATGGGCGCATGCGCAGGAGCTGACATGATACGGTGGTGCAGTACTTTTTCTACAATGTCGTCGAGGAAGGCACGGCGTCACGATACGGCCGGCCGGCGGGCGCGAACGACGATGCCAAGTGGGCAAAGGCACTGCGGGATAACCCTGATCCCAACAGGTGAGCAAATTAAAACACTGAGAAGGAATCGGAAGCTCATCCAACGGTCAGTTTGGTGCCGGTTCTGGCGACTGGGTGGGCGGACGTGAAGAAGCGACAGCAGCAGCAGGAGAACCTCGCCAGTGTTCACCAAGAACGCGTAAAGGTGGGTGTCCGAGTCCCTGGCTGGAACACTCACGGCTAATCACTTCCCCCCACACTTGCAGGAGATCCTCGCGGCGCTTGCCCACACCCGCCAGACATCGCTCGCCGCCTCCATCCGGCTGGCCAACCTGCAGGCGCGCCAAGTGCAGCTGGTCCACCGCCTGATCCACCTGGCCGCGCAGACACCACAGTACATCCCACTGATCCAGTCGACCGTGTTCAAGCAGGACGAGGCAGAGATGATGGGGCAGCTCGAGGGGGTCAAGGCGGAGCTGGAGGGGAACGGGCGGAATGCGGTGCGGCGTGCGGGCGGGGTTGGCGCCGGCGATGGGAGAGGGAGACTGTTGGGCCAGGTGAATGAGCTATGGGGACAGTTGGAGGAGATCAGGCGGAGGAGGAAGGTGCGCGGGAATGAGGGGAAGGAGGCGTGGGTCACGGACGAGAAGATGCTCGGGGAGATTGCCGAGGTGAGCTGGGGTGCCTTGAAGGCGAGACGCGAGACGGAGCTGACAGACGTCCTTGATACCGTTGCTCAGGTGCTGGCTTCGCAACAGAATGCGCTGCAGAAGCTGTCGGACCTGGCGCAAGACGCGCTGTTTGACGCGGACGTGATGCTTCAAGGGCTGGGGCTGGCTGGGAGCGAGCGGTGACTGGAGGGAAGCGGGGCACGCAGGGCAGAGTCTGGAGGAGGTGGTGCGTCTGATTCTGACGGTTCATGAATGCCATGTGTCTATGCATAGATCTGTAATTGTGTACGGGCGTGGCGGGCTGCGCTTTCTGCATACCCCTAGTGCCTGCCCCTCACTCTACATAGTACTGTCACGCAGAACAAGATTGCGGGCAGCGGTCACGTTCCCCGCTGCGCGGCCCAGGAACTGCGGGGAGGGGAACGAATACAGTCCAACGCGACCTGGCCCCAAACTCGGCTTCTCTGTCCGCGCCGACTCTGTATCCCCACTCAACCGCCATCCACAGCAACTCGTGCGACTCCTTGCGCCCCTCCGACCACCTCATGCCTACGGGGAAAGCATAACGGACACCAAGTCAACAGCAGCGGGCGGGGCAAGACATCTGTGACCCCCTCCCTCCGCTGAAAAGCGCGCCCAGTCCCACCGCCCTCGATCTTCACCTCCCTTCCGTCCACCACCATGGACATTGACTCACCCCCCTCTGCATCTTTCCCCGAGCTCGACCCGACCGCCTCTCAGAAGGCCCTCTCCCTCCCCTCCCTATCGGCATCCTTCCCCCTCCCGTTCCGCGTCCTCTTCCTCATCGGCCTCGCCCAGCTCCTCTGGGCAGTCAACCTCCACGTCCTCTACCTCCTCGGCCTCGACACGAGCTGGATCCTCGACCTCCGGGACATGGATCCCGGGGGCGAGGATATCGTCGAGCACGTCGGTCCGGGGAGGGGCGAGGCGGGTGAAGGCATTGAGCTCGGCGACCGGAGTGAGCGCTTGAGCGTGGTCTCGGCCGGCGGCGGTAGCCCCGGAGAGCGAGCGCGCGAGCCCGACACGCCTGTGCGCCCTGCGAGCGGGCGGGTCGTCCGCCCGCCGAGCGGGAAACTGCATGGGCCGCTGTACAAGCTGTTTTTGCTGTACTGCGGGTTTGTAGGCGGCGGGTGGGTCGCGTTCCGGCTGTTGAGTGGGGAGGAGCCGGACGCGATGGAGAGGTGGAGGGTGATTCCTGGGCTGCTGGCGGTGGGGGTTGTGGCTGGGGTGGCGGTGCCGTGGCGGGGAGTGGCAGAGCGAGAGCGGGCGGGGTTTAGGAGGTGAGTCGGGCTCGATCAAGGGGGCGGGGGGGCGGGCGGCGGCTGACGAGTGCGTGCGCAGAGCGATCAAGAGGATCATGGTTCCCCATGTGAACGACCCGATCTACTTTTCCGACGTGATCCTCGCGGATATCCTCACGTCCTTTGCCAAGGTCCTGGGTGACTTGTGGATTTCCACCATGCAGATCTGGAGTGGCGGGATCACACTGGGGCGAGTCAGCCAGCGAGGGTGGTCAAACTGGGTGACGCTGTTCATGGTCAGGTATGTACAGCAAGGAAGGGGAAGGGGGGGGGGGGACGCAAACACGTCCGTCCACTGACGCGAGCCGAAGCCTGCCGTACATATTGCGTTTCCGGCAATGCCTCCTGGAGTACTACCAGTCGTCGTGGAACGCTCCTCGGCCGCTCGCCAACGCCCTCAAGTACTTTTCGGCGTTCCCTGTCATCTTCCTTTCTGCGGCGCAGAAATCGGTCGTCACCGACATTGCGGTCGCCAAGGGTATCACTGTGCAGGAGCTCGGGGAGCACCACGACCGGTGGTTTGGCGAGCACCGCCTCTTCCGGCTGTGGCTGCTCGCTGTGTGCGTCAACTCGATGTACAGTTTCTACTGGGACGTCGAGATGGACTGGGGACTTGCGCTGTGCGAGGTGGACACGTGGCTGGGAGCGAAGGCGGGGAGGAAGGACGGGAGCGGGCTGTTGGGTAGCCCTGGGGGCCCGGGGGGGCGAGCGGGCGGCGGGAGGAGGGGCGGGGGGCAGGATTTTGGGTTGCTGGAGCGGCTAAGGCGGCTGGTCACGCGCCCGACGACGGTTAACCACCAGCGCTCGCCTTGCCCTACGCCCGGGCCGTTCCCCTCGCCACCTCTCCCCTCTGGGTCTCCTACGCGAGCGGCCTCGCTCCGCGCCGGCTCCCCGCCGACGGCGTCTACCGCCCCGCGGTCTCTGCTCTCTTTCGGGCTGCGCCACACGCTGCTCCTCCCGGACCCGCTGGTGTACCACCTGTTCACGGTGATCGACCTTGTGCTGCGGTTCACGTGGTCGCTCAAGCTGTCGAGCCACCTGCACACGATCAGCGAGATCGAGAGCGGGGTGTTTATGATGGAGGCGCTGGAGCTGATGAGGCGGTGGATGTGGGTGTTTGTGAGGGTGGAGTGGGAGGCGGTCAAGATGGGGGAAGTGGCGAGATTTGGGAGGGCCGGTGGGGGAAGTGTGGTGTGGGAGGAGGACAAGGAGGATCAGTAGTGTGGAGCGAGGGTGCCAGGGCTCGGACGGCATGCGTGCATTACCAAGTGATCTTATAGACGATGGATATCCCTGCATAGATGATAGATGGTGTGATGGTTATGCTACAACAATGGCAATGTGTTGACATCTAACTAAACTGTGCGCCTCGCCCTCCCTCCGGCCCCGCCATCTACCACTTCCTCCCGAGCGCCTTCTGCTCGACAAAGCGGTACCGTCAGCTCGTAGCTCGCCATTGGGCGATACCGCGATACCGGCGGCTGATGCGGACGCACCTGCACACACTCCTTGAAGGCCTGGAACTCGGGCTCGCACATGCCCTTTGCGACGTCGTAGTACGATTTTCCTACGCACTTGCCGTATGCGACTGACTGCGTGGGGGGCGGGCTCAGCGGGGGGCGGCGGAGGGCGGCGGGGGGCGGCGGGGAGGATCCGCGGTGAGCTCACCTGTGTTGCGCACGACTTGGAGGCTGTGGCCAGAGTCTGGAGGGGCTTCTTGTCCTTGAAGCGGGGGGCCATGGTGCGTGCGATGGGATGTGGTGCTGACAGGCGGTGGGTGCTGCCGGTGCGATTATGAGGGCGCCCGGCGGGATCAAATTCCGGGCCAGGGCCAGGGCGTGGATAGCTCAGGGATGTTTGTTGCTGCTCGCCCGGCGCTCGCCTCTCACTCTCACTCTTGCTCTTGCTCTTGCTCTTGCTCTTGCTCTCGCTCTCGCTCTCGCTCTCGCCTTCTCTCGCACCGTCAACCACTTCTCACCCTCTCCCCTCCACCCACCCACCCACCCACCCACCCACACACACCCACCCACCCCCCCCCCCCACCCGCCCACCGGCCCCCACCGCCGCCGCCGACAAAATGGCCCCGCGCGCGCTCCCCGCCCCGCTCCTCACGCTCATCCAGTCCTCCTCGTACCCCTCCGTCCCGCCCCTCCAAGAGCTCGAGTCCCTCCGCTCCTTGCTCACCGAGCACTCCACCTCGCTCTCTGCGCTATCTGCGCGGGCGGCGGAGCGCACGGCGGAGCGGTCGGCGGAGGAGGCGCGGTCGCGCAGGGAGGAGAAGCGGAAGAGGAAGGAGAGGGAGAGGGAGAGGGAGAGGGAGCGGGAGGACGAGGATGAGCGGGCGAGGTTGGCGGTGGAGGCGAATGAGAAGGCGGGGATGAGGTTGGAGGCGCTTGAGCGGGCGAGGGTGCAGCATCAGCGGGAGGCGGGGAAGAAGAAGGCCGGGGTGGGCGGGGCGGGCGGGGTGGGCGGGACGGCGAGCCCGAGTGGGATGAGGGTCAAGAAGGAGCGGACGTCCTGTGAGTGGTGTGGAGCCGAGTCGACTCGAGTGCCTGGACGAGACGACAGCGATTCTAGGTGGCATGCGCTGACTGACGACGACGACGACGGCACGACAGTGAGCCCCGCCCCGTCAAATACGTCCTCGGCGTCGTTCCGGCCGAGCCACGGCGGACTGCCGCAGACGTACGGCGGGCCGGTCAAGAAGAAGAAGATCAAGCGTGTGGTGGATAGCGACGATGAGGCTCTCGGTGCGTTGTGTCTGTCGTGTCGTGCGGGCTGCGGGCGTGCGTGGCGTGGGTGTCACTCGCAGCTGGCTAACCGGCCGAGATCGATCGCAGCGCATTCCCGCGACCGGTCCACGACGCTCGCCTCGCCGCCGCCTCCTGCGCACTCTCACGCATCGCACGCACCGCACGCATCGCAAGCACCGCACGCACCGCACGCATCGCACGCATCGCACGCATCGCACGCATCGCACGCACACTCGCACTTCTCGCACCCCCCGCACCAATCCACCACCTCTGGCCTCAAACTCAAACTCTCCACCTCCTCCTCGCAGCTCAAGGCGCCGCCCCGCCACTCGGTCGACCCGTCGCCGACCCCGTCGGCGTCGGCGTCGGCGTCGGCGTCCGCCGCGCTGGGAAACAACACCCTCGGCCAACACATCGACTTTTCCCTCCCGCCACAGCCGTCGCGGCCGCTCGTGCCGGCGCGGGCGGGCCCGCGCCAGCCGATGCGACCGGGGCCGAAGAAGCAGAGCGAGGTGGACGAGGATTTTAGTAGCAGGAAGGCGCCGAGCCAGGTGGCGTTCCCGACGTTCTGGAGCGCGGTGGAGCCGTATCTGCGGGATGTGACCGAGGGGGATCTGGCGATGCTGGGGTTCAAGGTGGGTCTGTCTGTCTCTGTCTCTGCCTCTGTCTCTGTCTCTGTCTCTGTCTCTGTCTCTGTCTCTGTCTCTGTCTCTGTCTTGGGTCGTGCGCGGCTGATGACGACGACGCAACCACGCGTGATGGACCACGCAGGCGGACGCGCCAGAGCCGTACGAGATCCCGCCGCGGGGGCGGCACTACACGGAAGTGTGGGACGAGGAAGACGGCAACCCGCCTGGGACGCGGCCGCGGGTGAACGTGCCGAACCTCCGGGCGCAGCAGCTCGGCGCGTCTGGTGCTGCTGGCGGGGGCGGCGGGGGCGGGGCGGGGGCGGGGGCGGGCTCTGGGGCGGGGACGGGGCTGGCGCACTTTGTTCCCGCTGCGGAGATGCGGGACGAGCACCTTGCGGACGAGAGCAAGGGGCTGGGGAGTCTGACGGAGAGGGTGGTGGCGGCTGTGGTGGGGACGCTGGGGCTTGGCGGGGCGGGGGGGAGGGGGGGGGAAGGGGAAGGGGGAGGGGGGGGGGAAGGGAGGCAGCTGGCGGCGGTGCCGGATGAGGCGAGGGTGGAGCCGAACAAGGTGGATGTGGTGGAGCTGGAGGAGAGGATGAAGAAGGAGCTCCGGGCGGTGATGCTCCTGGGGGAGCACGAGGAGGTGCGTCTTTGGGACATGGGTTGCATACTGGCTCTGGCTGACACTGACACGTATCTATGCTTGTTTCGACAGTTTGACGGGGACCCGGCTGCGCGCCAAGACGACGAGATCACGTCGGCGCTGCGGCAGTGCCAGCGGCTGCTGGCGCAGCAGACGGCGGTGAACGATGCGCGCAAAGCGCGCCTGGTGGAGATTGCAAAGCAGCGGCTGGCGTACTCGGAGTACACGTCTGCGCTGGAGGGGATCGAAAAGTCGGTGGAGGAGGGCTGGGCGCGGAGGATTAAAAAGTATGGGATCTCGCCAAAGAAGATCTTGCAGCCGGCCGTGGGCGCGGGGGAGGCGTCTGGGGCGGGGGCGGGGGCGGGGGGCGCTGGCGGGGATGTGTCGTCTGGGGCGGGGGCGGGGGCGGGGCCCGGGTGGGTGAGCTATGGGCGGCCGCCGGTGCCGGAGCAGATGAAGCGGCTTGTGGAGACGCGGCGGAGCTGGATGGGGAGTGTGGGGGCGTGCATGCGGCAGCGCCCGCGGGGTGAGCTCGTGGGGATCCCGTCGCGGAGTGTGTATGAGGGGATCGGGGAGGAGAGCGAGGAGCGGGACGAGAAGAGCGTGGAGGAGGCGATCGGGCATGGGGGGTGAGCGCGAGCGAGACTGGATGCATTGTGTGTCGTTGGCTGCGTCTCTGCGCATGCTTTGTCAGCGCGGGCTCGGTCAGGGCCGGGGCGGGGGCGCGGGGCGGGGGCGCGGGGCGGGGGCGCGGGGACCGGGGACCGGGGACCGAGCTGGGACCGAGCGGGGACCGAGGCGAGGCCGGGCACGCGCCGCGTCTCTCTGCGCGTGCTTGGCGGCTGGGCGCGGGGGGATGCCGCGGGGAGATGACTCAGCCAGTCACGGGGATATAACACAGCCCAGCCCAGCCCAGCCCAGCCCAGCCCAGCCCAGCCCAGGCCAGCTACAGCCCGCCACAGCCACAGCCACAGCCCACCCCACCCCCCTCCCCCACACAATGGCCACCGCGCTCGCCCGCCCGTCCACGCCCGTCCCAGCCACACACACCCTCCACGGCCACCGCGCCTCCTACCTCCCCCCACCCCCCCACCCACCCCTCCACTTCCCCCTCCCGCGCCTCCCCGCCCCCACCCCGCCCTCCCTCCGCCAGCGCCGCCCACACTGGACACGCACCGCCAGCCCCCGTCCCGGCGACCCCCCCTCCCCCGCCCAGCACCACGACCAAGACACCCCGCCCGAGCTCGAGCGCTCCTCCACCCGCTCCACCGACCCGGGCGAGCTCCCCGAGCTCCCCGAGCCCGCCGAGGCCGCACACACCGCGGGCGAGGTCGAGCTGGTGCAGTACGGCAGCCCGGCGAGGCACGAACACGCACGCTGCTGGGAGGGCGGGGAGGGTGGGGAGGGTGGGGAGGGTGGGGAGGGCGGGGTGGGCGGGAAGGACCCGCGCAGGCGGGAATCCGTCCTGGTGCGGGCAGCGCGCGCGGTCCGCCCCAAGCTCAAGAGGCGGGACACGCCGCGGCCAGAGGTGGCGGTGACGCTTGCGAGCTTGGGGATGGCGCGGGCGGGGGGCGGGCGGGGCGAGGCGGAGGGGAGGGTGCTCCGGAGTGTGATTGACGGGGGGCACTGGAGGGTTGTTGTGTAGGCGGGGGGGGAGGATGCGTTGTACGACCAAGTCTGTGACTGTAGCCACTTTTAATGTAGGATCAGAGCGAGTGTACGCGGGCATGCATGCATGCATAGCAGCAGCAGCAGCAGCATAGAGAAGCAGCATGCATGCATAGCAGCAGCAGCAGCAGCATAGAGAAGCAGCATGCATGCACAGCAGCAGCAGCAGCAGCATAGAGGAGCAGAGCCGCAGCCTGGATTGGATCGACGTCATTTCGCCCAGCGCGCATTCCCAAACTTTTGCTGCCGCCGGCTTCCTCACTCCCCACACTCTTCCTTCTCTCTCTTTCACACGCCGCTCTTCCGCTCACCGCTCTCTCCCCTCACCACACGCACACCACACCACCCACACGCCACACCACACCCGCCCACACACCATGCCAAACGCACCCGAGTCCGTATCCTCCTCCCGCCCAGACTCTCCCGGCGCCGCCATGCCCGACGCCCCCGGCTCCGCCCCCGCCCCGCACCGCCAGGGCGCGCCCGACGCCGGAGGCAGCACAAAGCCCCCAAGGCAGAAGAAGATTGCCGTGCTCACGAGCGGAGGCGACAGTGCCGGCATGAACGCGGCTGGTGAGTGCCCCCGCCCTCCCTGCGACCAGTCACTCACTCTCCCACCCACCCCCCGCGCACCCCCCCCGCAGTCCGCGCCGTCGTCCGCCAGGCCATCGCCCGCGGCTGCCAAGCCTACATCATCCGCGAAGGCTGGGAAGGCCTCGTGCGCGGGAACGACGCCGAGCCGACCCCCGCTCCCACCCCGCGCCGCGCCCCCTCCGCCCCGCAGTCCCCCTCCCTCCAGCCCACCCGCGCCCGCACCACCACCCGCGGCTCCCTCCCGCCGTCCGCCCAGCAGCCCTCCCAGCAGCTCTCCCAGCTGGACGCCTCCCTCGGCGTCGCCCAGCTCGAGCAGGAGGCCCTCAGCTTTGGCTATGGCGGGCTGCTGCGCGACGGCGCGGGCGAGGGCGACCTCGAGGAGATGGCAGAGTTCAGCAGCGGCGGCGCCGCCGCCGACCAGCACGATGCCGCAGGCAGGAGCTTGAAGGGCAAGTATATCGTGCGCGTCGGGTGGGACGACGTCAGGGGCTGGCTTGGCGAGGGCGGGACGTTGATCGGGAGCTCGAGGTGCCCTGCGTGTGAGTCCCGCACTCCTCCCTTGCAGAGTCGTCCGCACACCTTACTTGCAGCTGATGGTGATGCCGTCGCTCGCAATGCCGCCCGCCCGCAGTCCGCACCAAGGAGGGCCGTCTCCAGGCCGCGCTCAACCTCATCACCTACGGCATCGACTGCCTCGCCGTCTGCGGCGGTGACGGCAGTTTGACCGGCGCAGACAGGCTCAGAGACGAGTGGCCCGAGCTCGTACAGATCTTGTGGGACGACGGTGAGTGTCGTCCGCTGCGTGCTGCAGACCGAGTCGTCACGAGCTGACACGCGCGTTCTCGGACCGGCCGCCCACAGGCAAGATCGACGACGAGCAGAAGGAGGCGTACGGCCATCTCAACATTGTCGGTCTCGTCGGTTCCATCGAGTGCGTCCATCTCTCCCCCGCCCCCGCCCCCCGCAGCAACGACATGGCCATGACAGACCTCACCATCGGCGCCCTCACCGCCCTGCACCGCATCTGCGAGTCCATCGACTCCATCTCCTCCACCGCGTCCTCCCACTCGCGGGCATTCGTCATCGAAGTCATGGGCCGCCACTGCGGCTGGCTCGCCCTCCTCGCGGGCATCGCCACAGGCGCAGACTTTGTGTTTATCCCAGAGAGCCCGCCAAAGACGGACGATTGGGAGTCGGAAATGTGTGATCTCCTCCAAGCTGTACGTCTCCACCCCCCCCCCCCCACACACACCCACACACCCCCACACACACATCGCTGACCCCCCCGGCAGCACCGCAGAGTCGGAAAGAGAAAGTCCATCGTGATCGTCGCCGAGGGCGCGCTCGACAAGAACCTCAAGCCCATCAAGCCGGATTATGTGAAGAAGATCCTCGTCGACAGGCTCGGCCTCGATACCCGTGTGACGACGCTCGGGCACACCCAGAGAGGCGGGAAGCCTTGTGCCTATGACCGGATTCTGGTGCGTCTCTCACCGCCCCGCCGCCCTGCCGCCCCGCCGGGGGAGACACAGAGAACGCACGGACGCACGGACGCACGGACGCACGCTGATAATGGAAACACAGCCGACGCTGCAGGGTGTGCAGGCCGTGCAGGCGCTGCTCGACGCCACCCCCGAGACGCCGTCGTACATGATCGGCACTCAGGAGAACAAGATCACCCAGGTTCCCCTCATGGAGGCCGTCAAGCAGGTGTGTCGTCGTGACTTTCCCCCCGTTCTGTCCCCGTCCCGTCGGGAAACGCAAGCCAAACGAAGCCGGATCCAAAGTCGCTGACGAGAGCGTCGCGACCGTGGGCGTAGACGCAAGAGGTGGCAGAGGCGATCGCCAACAAGGAGTTTGCCAAGGCCATGTCTTTCCGCGACTCCGAGTTCCAGGAGATGCTCCAGGCGTTCAACATCAGCTCTTCGTTGGATGCGAGCCAGGCTGCGCCCAAGGACAAGGTGTGTCTTTCGGTCGGTGGTCGGTCGGTTCTGTTTCGTCCTTGATCGGGGCTGATGAATGGTCGGATCGTTAGCGCTTGAGGATCGGGATCATCCAGTGAGTTTGATCGAGCTCGAGTCTCTCGAGACGGGAGACGGACGGAACGGACCAAAAGAATGGGGGGGCAGAGCTGACTGACATGCACACAGCGTCGGCGCGCCTGCCGGGGGCATGAACGCCGCCACGCGCCAGGCCGTCCGTTTCTGCCACAACCGCGGGCACACCCCCATCGCGATCCACAACGGCTTCGAGGGCCTCCTGGACGACAACGTCTCGGAGCTCTCGTGGCTGCGCGTCGACTCGTGGACGACCCGCGGCGGGTCCGAGCTCGGCACGAACCGAACACTGCCCAGCGTCGACCTCGGCAACATCGCCGCGGGCTTCCAGAGGCACGAGCTCGACGCGCTCCTCGTCGTCGGCGGGTTCGAGGCCTTCCACTCGGTGCTCCTGCTAGAGCAGAACAGGGCAAACTACCCGTCCTTCCAGATCCCCATCGTCCACCTGCCGGCAACGCTGTCCAACAACGTCCCCCTGACCGACTTTTCGCTCGGCAGCGATACCTCGTTGAACGCGCTCGTCGATGCGTGCGACGCCATCAAGCAGAGCGCGTCCGCCAGCAGGAACAGGGTGTTTATCGTCGAGACCCAGGGCGGCATGAGCGGGTACATCGCCACCATGGGCGCGCTCGCTGTCGGAGCCGTGCTCGTGTATATCCCGGAGGAAGGCATCTCGTTGAAGCTCTTGCAGGAGGACGTCGAGTTTATGGTCAAGCGGTACAAGCTCGACGCCAAGGGCAAGAGCGAGGGTCGTCTCGTTATCAAGTGAGTGTTTTTCTCTCTGCAAGTGTCATGTGTCACGTGTCAAGTGTCAAGTGTCCAGTGTCAAGTGTCAAGTGTCAGCCAGTCGGTCAAAGCTGACAGGAGCGGCAGGTCCGAGAAATCGTCCCACATCTACACCACCGAGGTCCTCACCAAGATCTTCCGCGAGGAGGGCAAAGACCTCTTTGACGCGCGCTCCGCCTCACTCGGGCACACCCTCCAAGGCGGCGTGCCCTCCCCCCTCGACCGCACCCGCGCAGCCCGCCTCGCCCTCCGGTGCATGCAGTTCCTCGAGCAGCACGCCACCCCGCACGCCCAGGCCGCGCACAAGCGCCCCCGCGGCTCAGGCTACCGTGCGGCGGTTCCCCCCGCCGCGAGCAAGGAGACCGCGGCGATGATTGCGATCCGCGGGAGCAAGATTGTGTTTGCGCCGATGGACGAGGTCCTCAAGATGACAGATATGAAGTTGAGGAGGGGCAAGGATGAGTGGTGGAGCGATGTCAAGAGGTTGGCAGAGGTCATGGGCGGAAGAGCCGGGTTGACGGCGAGTGCCTAGATGTGGTGTGTGTGTGTGTTTGTTTGGGGGGGGGGGGGGGAGATAGAATCATGGTCAGAATTCGTACTACAGAGCAACGATCAGAGGAAAGAAGGCTTGGATGGTTGTCTGGATCCGATGCATGAAAGATCACGTTCAACCACAGCTACGCCAGGCCCACAAACATCGCCCCCCCCCCCCATACACACCCCACACACTGGTTGCTGTCTAGTGCTTGATGCCGACCAGCTCCAAGTTGCCCACCATCGGCTTGATCACCGTCCTCCCGTCCTTGTCCTTCCCGCGCTTCAGATCCTCAAACGCCTGCTCAGCCTGGTCCAGCGGATAGTAGTGGCTCGCCATCTTGCCGACGTCGCCGAGCTTGCCCGAGCCGAGGAGCGCGAGCGCGTCCGGATACGTGTTGCAGTACCGGAACACGCCGATCAGGTCAACTTCGGACAGGAGCGACGGCCCAGTGGGCAGCGCGAGGACCTTGGTGCCCATTCCAACAAAGAGGACCTTGGTGCCGATCGCAGCGGCCTATGAGAGCGCGAGGGTCAGCCTTAGCCAGTAGTGCTGTTGGGCGGTCGGGCGAAAAAAAAGAAGAGAGAGAGACACAGTGACGTACAATGGGAGCCAGCTGCATGCAGCTCTCCACGCCCGTGCACTCAAACACGGCGTCAAACCCATCTTCAAGCCCCTCCACAGCCTGGATCGTCTTGCTCTTCTTGAAATCCTCCCACTGCTTCCCGGCCAGCTCGAGCGCCTCGGCCCCGCTCACCCTGGGACCCCTAGGCAAGCAGTACGTGTCTGTCACCCAGCTCTGCTGGGCGGCAAAGTCGAGCTTGCCTTGATCAATGTCAATGGCGATGACGGTGGTGCAACCCGAGGCGCGGGCGAGCGCGGCAGCCAGAAGACCGACAGCGCCGGTACCGATGATGAGGACACGGGCGCCCGGAGTGAGCTGCGCGCGGCGGTATGCGTGGAGCACAACAGAGAGGGGCTCGGCGAGCGCGGCAAGCGCAATGTCCATCCCGGGGGGAAGCCTAGCGAGCATATCACGTTAGCCATCTGCCCCCCACCCTGAGCCACCACCACGGGCGGGCGTGAGAAAGAGACCTACTTGTAAACCAGATCCGCCGGCCAGGTCATCACCTCCCTCAACGTCCCATCCAGATGCGGATACGTCTTGGCCGAGCTCGCGAAACGCATGTTTGCGCAGAGGTTGTACCGCCCCTTCCTGCACTGCTTGCACGCCTTGCAGTACACCCCGACCTCCATGGCGACCTTGTCGCCCACGTGGAGGTTCAGGCTCTCCTTGACACCCGAACCGACAGCGGTGATGATACCGCAGGACTCATGCCCGAGGATGAGGGGGTCCCGGATCTGGAAAGCGCCGTTCGCGCCGTGCAGGTAGTAGTGCACTGTGTTTACCGGGGGAGAGGGGAAGCGGGTCAGCTACTGCTCGGGAACAGACGGCTCCGGGCACCGGCACAATGGGAGCGGCAACTCACGGTCAGACCCGCACAAGCCAGTGACAGCCACCTGAATCTGCACCTCTTCCGGCCCGGGCTGGGGGATCGCCCTGTCCTCCTGCACATCCATCAGCACCCTCGTCAGTGTCCTGCTCCAAACACACTCCGCTGCTGCACTCTCTCTCTCTACTTTGCCCCCCCCTCCCCCCCCAACGCGTGGGCCAGAAGGAGACTCACCACGCGCAGGTCGACGGCGCCGTGGCACACTACCGACTTCTGGGAAGTCTTTCCGTTAAGCGACATTGTATGAAGATTGCTGGTTGCTTGCTGTGGGCGGGCGGCGATGTATAGAGCAAGAGAGGAAAGAACGAATCGCGGCGGAGTTGTATGTTGCATGTCGTTAGCGGCTCGCCTACATTGCGCCGGAGCCGGACCGGTGCTCCGGTCGCGCCGCCGGCCGCCCCGAAGCTGCCCCGCCGGCCGCTCGGCTCTTTGCGCCTCCACGCACACACACACTCGACAGCCATGGGAGCTCTATGCACGCTCGTCCAGGGAGAAGCACCAGACACAGGCAAATCATACATGCAGCACAGGGTATCAAGTCGGGAACTGACACCGCAGGGCCACCTCCAGTCCCAGTCTCGCGGGCCAACACGCCCAACGGCAGACATCCACAACGAGTCATATCCAGATCCGGCCCCGACCCCTCGTCCTCCGCACGTACAGAACTCCCACAGACGCTCGCCGCTCGGCTGTGTATAGCAGGTATACCCGTCCCACGCTCTCCGCTGGCTGTGCTCAGTACCTCCCCGTGCCAACAGACTCGCCAAGTGGCGAGACGCTCCACGAGAATCCCTCGCTAGAGACATGGAGCCAGATCAGCCATCGATATTCCGTCCAGCGACGCAGTACACCAAAAGAAAGGCTCACAACTGCTGTTGCACAGTCTGCGAGAGGTGCGAGTCGTCCACGACCGAGTCGAGCGGTACCTCTGACGTGAATTCCTCGTCAAAGTTGGAGGTGTCGATCGCGCTCGCCTGTAGTACGGATGCCAGTCATTAGCTCCGATGTTTGGTCCCTCAACACATACAGCAAGCAAAACACTCACCACAGCAGGCTTGAATGGCGGCTGGATCTCCTTGTTCCACAGCTTCTGGAACTTGATGTGCTTGGCAAAGAACGGGTGATCCTTGATCTCCTGCGCGCCATTCACGCCCAGCCTTCGCTGCGGGTCGCGGTTGAGCAGCTGGGTCAAGAGGGAGCGCGCCTCGGAGCCCATGCCCTCGGGGAATCGGAGGGGGTCAGTCAGGATCTTGCGATACATTTCATTGGTATTTTCGTCGTAGAACGGGGGAAGGCCGGTGAGCTGCACAGCGGGAAGGGGGGCACAAAATCAGCCTGGACCTGTTCATAGTGATGATGGTGGCGTACCATCTCGTAGAGAAGGACCCCAAGGGTCCACCAGTCGACACACTTGGTGTACCCGTGACCGGAGAGGAGCTCAGGAGCAAGGCTATGCGATTTTGGCGTCAGCTGCTGCCACGTAAAGTATCATGATGAATGGAAGCTTACTACTCCGGGGTACCGCAGAACGCTACAATGCACATCTGTCAGCTTCTGTGGTGACGGTCTCGAACTGCCAATGAGACGCACTATTTGTAGTGTCCGAGTTGGACATGTTGAGCTTGCACAGCCCGAAATCACACAGCGCAATGTTGCCAGCGTAATCCAGCAAAATGTTTTCGGGCTTCAAGTCTCTGCGCACCATCATCAGCTTCCGCCTCTTGCAGAAACCCGGCAGTTGCAGAGGACCCACCGGTAGATGACATTGAACGAGTGCAAATGCTCCAGCGCCAACAGCAGCTCGGCCGTATAGAACCTCGACCTCGTCTCGTTGAACTTGCCCTCCCTCTGTAGATGGTGGAACAGCTCTCCGCCATTGATGAACGCCAGCACCAAGTACAGCTTCTCTGTCGACTGAAACGAGAACTTGAGAGGCACAATGAACGGGCAGTTGACCTGGGCGAGAACAGTACGCTCCGCGAGGGTGTGGGTGACTTCGGAGCGCGAAACGATGTGCGCTTTGCGGATCGTCTTGAGTGCGTAAATTCGGAGGGTGTCGCGCTTGCGCACCTGCATGACTTTGCCGAAGCTACCCTTGCCGATGACTTTGAGGAGCTCGAAGCTGTCGATGGTGAGGGTGCCCTGGAGTAGAGGGTATCAGCTACGAAAGGGGGAGTAGGAAGGGGGGGGGGGAGCTCACCTGGGCAGGCATGAACGACACTTGGACGTTGATGTTACCGGTACCGCCGCCGCCCTGCACCGCCACCCACTCGTCCGAAACCCTCTGCACCCGCCAAGCCTGTCAGCGAGGTCTGTCTGGCTAAGTATCCCAACAGACTCACCGACGAATCAAGATTCGGCATGAACCTGATGCTCCCCAGGCACAGATCCGAATTCCCCATATCCTCCCCCTCATCCCCCTCTTCACCCGCCTCCGCGCCACTCTTCCCCGCCCCGCCCTCCGCATGCGGCTGCTGCGTCCTCACATACACACTCGCGCTGATCTCGCTGATCCTGCTGACGTCAAACGTCGCAGAGTACATCCACACGGGGGACGACAGGTCCCCGCCCAGCGCGTCAACAAGGACTTCGTTCTTGTCAAACTCGAGGACGACGTAGGGGAGCCACCACACTTGGCGGCGCTGGATCGAGTCGCGGTTCGAGCGCGGATTGGTGGTAACCCGCGGAGAAGTCGGGTTGGGGTTAGCGAGCGCTGCCTGGATCGGCTCGGGCACCGGGACTGCTCGGACGAATAAACGATCATCCGGATCAGTATCAGTCATCATTCCGCGTAGAACCATAGGCGACTTACCGCCTTGAGGAAGGCTAAGCCCCTTTGCAGCCGTCACGCGGATCTTGAGCATGCCGCTCTTCGCCACGGGTGGCTGGACTGCCTCCCCCGGGTGGGGGTTGCCCGGCGTGGGCGTCGTGGACCGCGAGCCGACATCTGAGGGGCTGCTGCTGTTGTGGTGCTTTGAGGAGAGGAAGCCGGAGTCTTTTAACTCTGCTCGATAAGTCCCGGGAAGGTACCATGGTCGTGCGAGTGAGGGGACGCGAGTTTGGGAGAGAGAGGAGAAGAGGTGGGGGTTGGTCAGCAAAGATGCTTGGAGACGCGGGGACCGAGCCCAATCCCACAGACAACGCGTCGATCCCCACCAGCACACCACATCTCCCCTAGCAGACCCAAGAACTCACTCTTGCCGATTCTCCACGACATCTTGATTGATCACCTGTGGGGTACCGAGTTCAGGAGAGATACGAATGGAGGGCCAGGAGTTGTCGGGGAGGGGAGGGAGCGCGGTTCGGGGTCTCTCGAGACTCTCAAGAGCGTTATAGCTGGGTGTGCGGATAGCTGCTTCTGTGGGTGTGGGAAAGGCGGTGGGGAGCAGGAGTGGCAGGGCAAGAAGTAAGGCGTGGATTGCAATAAGAAAAGAGGGTTACGTGGGAATGGAGATTGTATCTATGTACATAAGGGCCCCTCAGCTTGTGGGTGACGACGGAGGCTCCGTCTGAAGCGAGCACGATATCATCGTGCATCGCGTTACGTAATGATCATGCAATGGCCTGTAACAGTGGGCAACGGGCAACGACGACGACGGCGACCACGGCGATTTCAAGCATAGTGCAGTAGAGCATACTCACGCATGACACTACGAAGCAGGCGGCGATGATACGCATCAATGCATGTTGATGTCACAGTCTTACATACGTCCCACCCCCTCACATCCTCTCCGCCCAAGTCGGCTTCGTCCTCTCCGGGCTCCGACTCCTTCCCCTCGCCCCCATTCGAGCCACCTCGTCCCTTACCGGGGATCCCCTTCGAGGCAGACCCCTCCCCATCCCCTGGTGTGGCGCCCCCCCACGCCAGCTCCCCGACGCCTCTCCCCCAAACGACCCTCTCCCGCGCCCGGCATCCGGCGCGGGCCTTCCGGCCATGCCCATGTGGGGGCGGGGTGGGAGCGGATCGCCCCGCCCCCATTTGGGGGCGTCGACACCTGTACCGACAGGAGGGGCGCTGGGCCCACCCGATCCGCCGGTCTGAGGAGGCAGGGGCCCATGGCGCTCGATGCGGTCGTTCCATCCTCCCCTCAGAGGCGGGCCTCCTGCCCCCGCTCCTGGTCCACCCATGCCAAGCCCCATGGGCCCGCGCCCGCCCTTCGACAGGGCCCCCGGCCCCCCGAGTCCTGAAGCAGCGGCAGCCGCCACAGCCGCCTGCCCCGCCGCCGACGCGGGGAACTTGGGTTCCGGCAGGTGCACGCTCAGACTCAACAGATCCCCCGTTACGAACCCATACGCATCCAGCGTCTTCTCCTGAATCTTCCTCACCCTGCGCCCCGCCGGGGCCGCGGACGCCTCTTCATCTACGTCCATGCCGTTCTTCTCGACACGGAACGCAGAGAGCAGCTCACGGCCGTAGAAGGCGAGGAGATCGTTGGCGCGGTAGAGCCCGCGCGGGGTGGCGTCGACGTAGATGTGGCGGAAGGAGTAGCGCGCTGTAAGGGCGCGGTAGGAGGCGGGGAGAGAGGGGTAGAGGAGTCGAAGGATTTCTGTGGGAGTGGAGGTCGCCCTGTGGGTATGCGGCGTTAACAGGATCAACCAAGCCAGACGGAGGTAGTTGGGGATTGCGAACACGGACCATGCGTAGACTTGGTACTCGTCCCCGATGGGGAACTGTCCCTTGTCAAATTCCGATATGGGGGTATGTCTGCCTTTCGAGACAAACACGCGGATCAAGAAGGGAGGCAGATCCTACCAGGCGACGACTCCTCGTCAGCACACTTCTCACACAGCATACCCGGTGAACCAAGCACTGACCTCCTTGTTCGGCGAGGCAGAACGCAACCTGGATCGCGAGCGATCAGATATCGCTGGGGATCTGCTCCTGCTCCTGGAGCGCGATGGGGGGCTGGACATTGTGGCTATGTGCTTGAGTTTTTGGATGGAAGAGAAGTCAAGGGAGAGACGAAGACCAGGTTGGATGGCGGCGAGCACAACGGCTGGTAAGTGGGCGGGTGATTAAAGTAGCTGAGTGGAGGGCATCTCGAGATTTCGGCTTGGTCGTCACTTCGCGTTCATCGACGTACTGTTGTTGGCATTCATCCTGTCCATTGTTCCAAGCGGCATCAGGTGTACACCGTTTCCGGGCCTACCCATCTCTAAAAGCAGAATCAGCGGCCACAATGCTAGCCATCTCCCGCCCCGCCGCCCCTCTCAACCGCCGTCTCCTCACCCTCCTCCGCTGCTCCCCCCTCCCCCGCCTCGTTCCCTGCCCCCTCCGCCCCTTCTCTAGCGCACCCCAACCCTCCTCCAAAGACCCCGAGCACCCAAATCTCTACTATCACCCCTCATCCATCCACCTCACGCTGTCTTTCCTCCCCCAGCCTCCTGCTATCGGTGGGTCCCGGACGGCGATCGGGTACTTGCCATTGGGGGATGCGACGCTGGATGATTTCAGGGAGGAGCCCCGGTTCAGGTAAGTCCCGAGCTTCAGGAGTCCCCCATGATCTATCGATGAAGGGTGGAGCTGACTTGGGGGGCGGCTGTAGGGAAACGCTGAATGAGGCGATCAAGTCGGGCCTGGAAGAGGGGAAGGCGCTGACGGTGCAGTTCGAGGCGGAGACGCGGCCCACGGACGGGTGGATCCACATCACAGGTAAGCTCTCGGATGCATGGCTGTACATGTCGGCGAAAGTACACAGCTGAATAATACGGGCGCCGCAGATGAGCGGGCGATCCCACCAGCTGGCCGGATAGGCGAGACCGAGGATCTCATTGGGTCCGTGTACGTCCAGGAGGGCAAGGTCCGTTCCTTTTGGTCTTATGCTGTGCTCCTTCTCCGATAGACAGCTCGTCTTTGAGCACCCAGTGGAAGAGCAATCAAGCTGACTCCCTCATCAAGATTATCGCATCGACATACTCGCCTTTACCTACCTACCGCACAGTCACGACGAACGGGGTGATGAAGCTACCGCCTGGGCTGGACACGCACTTGGTGGAGGTACTCAATAAGATTGACGCGGAAGAGCGTGGAGCGAACTAAATCATGTATGTCATGAACCAGCATGCATCCTCGCCCTCCCCCTCTCCCGCCGCGCGCCACGCCACGCCAGCCTTTGAACTACAAACAACCCACCGCTATGAGCACACTGTCTGCATCCTCGCCCTACCACCACTACGTATAGAAACCTCCGTAAAGTATCCGTCCGAAGTCCGACGTAAAAGTATCGTGGCCAAACCCATCATCTGACACAGTCGTGACCTTAATCCTGAGGCAAAGGCAGATCCGGCATAAGCTTATAACTCTTCCTCCTCTCAACGTTCTCAGCCCCATCACTCTGGATACCCAACCCCAGCCCGGCCGCTCCCCCTGCAGGCACGGCCGGCGCTACCCTCCCCGCACCCGATTCCTTTTCCAGCTGACCCCTCAGTTCCGGTCCCAAGCTCGGCACAGGCTTCCTCCTCGACGACGGTGTCCTCCCAACCTGCGCCCCACTACTACCGCCAGGGTTGGGGCTAGCCCCCGCGGACCCTGGCGGGGTCCGCCTCGCAGGTCCCTCCCCGAGGGAGACGTCTCCGTGGCTCGACGAGCGCAAACGATTTGGCGATGTGGATGACGCGACGGCACCGGCAGGTGGGGTCGCGGGCGGGCCCATGACGCTGGACACGGGGCGGTCAAAGGAGGCGTAGAGGGGGTAATCGTTGTACGCGCTCGAGCGCTGCGACTGCACCTGCGATGGCGAATGTGCGGCAGTCTCTCCCGGCGGAGGCAGCGACGGTGTATGGAAGGGATCTTCCCCGCGAACATCCGCGCGCAGAATCTCCTGCCCGTCCGCCGTCCCCTTGGGGTTACTTCTGCTCGGCGCGAGTGCGACGGGCGTAGCGTCCGCGTTATGCCCGAAGCTGTCGGTACTGTTGCCTCGCTGCTGCTGGGCAAAGCTCGAGCCCCAACTTCCGTCCCGCTTGATTGTGCCCATCGCGATCGGCCCCCCGCCCTTGCCGTTTAAGCTGGTAGCCCCGTGCCCCGGGTCGGAAGGGGTCGTGGAGCCCGACAACACCCGGCGGTGCTTCATCCCCATCGGAGGCGGGTTCTCGCTGCTGTACCCCCCGCGGTGGGATCGGCGGTGGCGGCGCAAGAGCATAAACGCTAGGAGCGCGAGCGCAGCGACACCGACGACGGCACCCACGACGATGCCGGCGATGGCCCCGCCACTGAGGCCTGTGCTCTTCTCGCGTGAGCCGGAGGATGCCCCGCCTACCCCCACGCTCGAGCTCGCACTCTCACTCGCGCTCGTGGCTGACGCCGTCACCAGCGACGCCGTCTTGCTCTCGCTCGCAAACGCCGCCAGGCAACTGGTATTACTGCCCTCCACCACGGTGAACACCTTGCTCCGGTTCGAGGTCCCGAGACTGTCGTGGACATAGCCCCAGATGTAGTAGCGCCCAGCGGGGAGCACGACGGGGTTCCAGCCATAGCCGTAGTTGGCGTACTGGGTGCCGATGGAGGCGTTGATAGAGAGGAGGGAGCGGGAGGAGAGTGAGCCGGCAGAGGAGGCGGCGGCCGCGGCGGCGGAAGTGGAAGTTGCCACCGCCACTGCAGAAGTCGCCACCGCAGAGGTCGCAGCCGCAGCCGAGGACGCAGCGGACGACCCCGCCCCAGAGGAGAGCGCGGCAGACGTGGCTACCGCCACGGCCGTCGTGCTGGCCGACGGCACCGTCTGGTCCACACCCACGTTGATCGCATACAACGTGATATTCAGTTTCGTGGGGTCCTCGTTGTACACATTCCAGTTAATCCTACCCCCACCCGGCACTGTCAGCTGCCTGATCCCCGAGTACATCTTCAGCTGAGCTGGACTCACCGGCCAGTCCCGCAGGCCGTCATCGTCTCGACGTCACGTATCAATAGATACGGTGTCCCAGAATACGTCGTTGTCGTCGCCGCCGCCGCCGTGGTGACCGCCACCGCTGTACTTGTCGCAGCTGGTGTCGTGGTCGCCGCCGCAGCCGCCGTGGTAGACGTAGCAGCGGCAGAGGCGGCGGCAGTAAAGGTCGCTGCTGCTGATTGGGCGTGTGCGAAGCCTGGGAAGAGGGTACACATGAGGATGAGGAGGAGGAAAGGCAAGATGCCGCTCAGGGAGGTTTGGGGGGACATTTTGCCGTGTCGCTATGGGGATCGGGGGGGGGGGGGGGGGAGACGACGGGTGAGGACGGAGTGAGGGCGGAGTTGAGAAGATGTACAGATGCACAAGAGAAGGCGAGGGGTGTCAAAGGAGGTGGGAGGTGCGTGTGTATGCGTGCGAGTGGTGCAGACAACAGACAATGGCCGGAGGGAGCTAGGGACGTGGATGTACGTGCAGTCCCGGCGGCAGGGCAGCGTTGTCACTCTACACCGCCGGGGAGTTTCGGCGGTGCGTGGAGGGGTCTGGCTGAATCGAGGTGTGGCTGAATCGAGGTGGACGCTGTGCCGGACAGGGTGAGGATGGGGATGGAAGCGGAGATGAATTTTGGTTGTGCGGGTGTATGAACTATATCTGTGGTCTACAGCAGCCACGTGTAGGAGCCTAAAACAGCACTGCCGGGGGAGGTGACACGCAGCCTAGGAGAAAAGGGCCGACGGAGGGTGGTGGTTAGGGTGACAGGGGCTGGCTGAGTAGCCTGGGGGATGAGCGAGGGGCCTGGAGGGACATCTGGCGAGAGTGCTGAGGGGCGGGGAGGGATGAGGAGGAAGAAAGCGGGGAGGTGGCGAAGACGATGAATGCCCCGCAACCGATGGCCCGCAGTGGCAAGAGGCTCGGCCCGAGAAGCGATGAACCCCGTTCCTGGCGAACTTTGGGGCCAGTCCTACTCATCGGGCGAGGCCCTTCTCCATGCATGCCGCAGCCACTGCCCCATGCCGGCAGCGCTTGCCGAGCGGCCACGGAAATGCATACGATGCATAGGCGTGAGGGTACAACAATGCCACGCGGACGTCTATGAGCAATGCCAGGATCGAGGGCAGCAAGAGGGCTGTCGCGAGGGGGGCGACGGCGTCAGGAGGGGGCTTCTCGCCACGTGCCCCCTCAAAACACCCAGACGAATGCTCCGCCTATCGACCTCCCCTCTTGCCGTCGAACCATGCCTGGATCATCCTCCCCGAGTCCTGCCCAATCATGAACACTGGACAGCCTGTCAGCAATATATCCTCCGGCTCTTGACGCGTCTCCTCTTCTCAAGAACCTATATCCAGACGGAAACAGGAACAACTCACGTTCCCTCTCATCGCCCTCCATGCCTTCTCTAAATGCGTCGCCCTTGCTACTAGCCTCCGGAAGGGTGTGATCCGCCGACGCATGGTGCGCCGCGAGATCTTGTAGAGTCGGCAGACGGTTCACGAACGCCTGCGCACGCACGTCAATCAGCCAACGTCTTCCTCTTACCGAGACGGATGCACGGCGATACCAAAGACACCCCACACCCACCTTCATCAGCACACTCCGTAATCTCGCATTCGATTGGTCGTCCATGATATCCGCGATCCGCCTGCCCCAGCGGTACCACCAGCCGTTCCCGCCCACGAGGTTTGCGAGCTTGACGCTCGGGGCAGAGGCGGTGAGGGCCGAGCTGACGCGCGGGCCGTAGGGCATAGGGATGGTGAAGGTGGTGAGCTCGCTGTGAAGGGGGATACATGTCAGAGAGGTAGCTGGATCACAAGGAGAGGGGGAAGTGGGGACGCTTGCTTTGTACTGAGGGGGTAAGCCAGCCAAAATGGGAGCTCTAGCTTGGTGTTTTCTTGGATCTGACCGCGTAATACGTCAGTCTCCTGTTCCGCACCAGCAAGCCCTCTTGGAAACGACTCACATCCTTCTCTGTGCCGCCCTCGAGGTACCCAAGCCCCTCGACATCCAGCGTAAACGTGCAAGACAGTTTCTGGAAACACGTCGCGCCGGGCGATACAGTCAGCCTGAGAGAAGAGTTGCGTAGCGTGGGCAGCTTACATGATTGTCAGCCAGGATGGATGTGAGAGAGAAGTAGTCGTCGTCCATGGCGGCAGCGATGTTGTGGTGTGGAACGATACGTTATGGTCGGATGAAGGCCATGTGCAAGGAGACAGATGCTGGGCTGTTGATGTTCGGCGCGTGCTTGTTGTGTCCGGCTGTCCGCGTGACGTGACCTTGGGCGTGTCCGGACGCGTAGCGGACGAGCTCGACGTCCTCTTCTCTGCTGCATACCTACTCTTCACGTGTGAATAGCCACATATCGTCCCCACCACTACTGTGTCTACCAGTAGACACCGTTGTACTCTCCACCACCGAGCGTCTACTCGCAGACTCCCCACGGCATGGCACCGTTGCCCCCCCAATCCTGCACCCCCTCCGACAACCCCATCGCCCCTCGCTACACATTAACAACTCTCGACCCCCTCCCCAGCGAAATCAAACGCCTGATCCTTGACTCCGTCATCCGCCTCTCCTCCCAATCAGAGCTCCTCCCCCTCCTCCGCACTTGCTCCTCGCTTTACGCAGAGTGCGCCCCCCTTATCTACAAGGAAGTCGTCCTCGGCCCCCTCGACCGGGCCAAAGCGTTCTTCGACGGCCTCCTGCGCCCACGGTGCCCGTGGATGAAGGGGGGCTTCGCCCTGGACAAAAATTCAGCGCGGCGCACCGCACTGCTCATCCAGCACGTGCACCCCATGCTCAAGGGGTACCCACCCGTCATGCCAAAATACATCCTCCTCGGGCTCGTGCGCAAGCTCGTGCTCAACAGCGGCGAGGCTGCCGATGTGGCCTGGTCTATGATGGAGAACTCGTGTATGGGGCGCGAGTCGATAGGGGAGAGATATCAGTACTTGTTCGCCGAGGGGCAGGTCGACGGGGAGGACATACCATTGGGCATGGTGTGGTTGCCGAGCGCAACGCCACCAGGGTACAAATTGTTCTCGGGGCTCGAGTGGCTCGTGATCACCCAGGAGGCGATGACGAACTCGCTTGGTGTGTCTCAGACGATTTCCTGCGGCGTGGAGGGGAGGAACGTGTGCTTCCAGCTGCCGTACGACCCCGGATACGTGTACAAGGTCGTGGCGCAGGTGCTGTCGAAGCAGCCGTGGGAGCACGTCGTGCTTCACAATGTACATGTAGCGTACTTCAGCGGGATGGACTTCAGCAAAATCAAAGCGGATCGGGTGACCATCTACGCGGCGCAGGAGACAGAGATCAGTGATCCCAAACACTCGGTGCACTGGTCGTTGAAAGGAGTTGATGACGATGCTCCAGAATACGACATGGTGGACAATTTTATCATGGATGTCGTTGCGGACGTGTGAGGACCCGTCCCCTCCCCTTTCCCGACCGCTCAATCTGACCACACCTCAACCCACTCAGGGAATGCAACATCCCTAACAAGGTCGCCCGCTTGACCATCTGCGACCCCCCTGGCAATCCCCTCTGGGACGACATGTGGATGCGCCAGTGGACGATGTCAGACCGATGGGAGAATCTGGAGGGCGCGATCGTGGTGCTGAACAAGTCCGAGTCGAGCTGCTGCGAGGGGTGCGGGAAGAAGGTGTTACCGTGGATAGAGAGGGCGGGCCCCAAAGCGGGGGCGGGGCGATAGATCGGTGTGGGGAGCATAAGCAGAACGAGATGAGTACGTAGTCAATACCGGATTGTGATAGTCTTGGGCGCAGCACAGTTGTAGAGGGTGTATGTCCCGGCTGTTATCCCCAGACGTTCATGCTGGTTATCCCCCTCGACGAGGATCTCCCTCCAACTTTTCAATTTATTCAAGAATGCTCCCTCCCTCCTGCACCCGTTTATCGACTTCGGCCAAGATCTTTGGGTCCCCCACAGCTTCCACGGCCATGGCCAGACCTCACGTCGCATGTTCATGCATGCTCTCTATTCCTTGTCAATGCTGTAGTTCACCCGCCTCAGTCCCATCCCCAACACGAACAGCCCCGCCACGACCGAGGTAACGGTCAGGGGCTTCTGCAGCGTCGCAGATAAGGGGTACGAGTAGGTCACCTGCAAAACAAAGCAGATGGAGTGAGTACTGCGGTTGGATGTGTAGGCGAGGGCATGTGAGGACTTACATATACAGTCTGGGCGTGCTGCTCCGTGCAGTGGGCCTTCTTGACAGTGACGACAGAGCGGCCGGTGGTGTCGAGGTAGGTCTTGTGGGTGGAGTACTCGATGCTGTCAACCTCGAAAGGCGTGATGACTTGGATGTCGCTACAGCAGAAACATACACAGGGTTAGAGACTTGTTCGCTTTCTACAAACGAGGTCAACTCACGTAGCGCCCTCCGGCAGGACGATCTGAAGCTCAGCATCATCCACCACCACATCCCTCAGTCCCGTCATGAAAGGCACGCCCAACACCAACCTCCCACTCTCCTTCTCCACCTTCAACACATTCTCCAGCGGCATATCGTACCCTACCGTGAAGCTATAGTTCCACCCGCCCAACAGGGGATACCTCGGTCGGAGCTCGAGCGTGCCGTCCACGATACGCGGGCTGGTGCGCGCGCGAGAGCCCGCCTTTTGGGTCTGGGCAGGGGTGCTGCCCTGGCGGAAGTGTGAAGTGGACACGTTGCCGATGGTGTCGTAGTAGTACGGGGAGTGGGCGGTGGGGGGCACGCGGAGGGTGAGCTCGGAAAGGATCTGCGCGGGGGTGGAGGCGTGGAAGCGGGATTGCTGGTGTGCCAGACGGGAGAAGTGGCCCTTGAGTCTGCGAGGTCGTTGGTCAGCTCGATAGGCCCGCACTTCTCCATTGCAGTAATTTCCAGCTCACTTGGGACCCATGTTGACAAGAGCCATCTCATCCTGGATGTTCAGGTTGGCGCCCCAGTGGCTGACTTCGGCGCTGCGGCGCAGCGTTTTGAGCCCGATGACAGGCTCGCGCGTCTCGTAGTGCACGGTGAACGGCTTCTGCTCGAGGTCAGTCTTGCCGAGCGTAGGGGGGAGGGAGTTGAAGGGACCGAGAGTGAGCGAGGGGCCGGCCTTGGTCACGGTGTTGTCGCGGGTGTAGGTATCGGGGACTGAGCCATGCGAGAGGATGGTGTGGGGAGCGCTAAGTAACAGACGCAACGATATGTCAGTCGTGTACCCTAACCTACCCTCATACAGTATTCACACATACCGGATCTTGACACGCTCCACGTCGGTAGGGTACCAGCTGTCGACATAGGTCGAGTTGGTCGTCCAGAGCAGGTACTGCGCCTCCTTCTGCTCGATCTCGGCCGGCAAGGGCTTGCTGCTGTGGGCCAGAACATGCGTCAAGGCGAGTTTGACCGTGTCACCCTTCCTCAACTTCCCAATCGGTACCGATACCGTCGGTGGTCTGCTACTTGTCAGCTCTCGCACCCAAACGCGAAGCGCGCAGCTTCGGCCGTCCAGCCGATGAAGCTAGCTTGAAGCTCACCTGTCATCCAGCACAGTAACGCCCTCTACCGCCTCTCCACCAACCGTCACCTCCCACCATGCCGGCTCCTCATCCTCGTCGCCCACCAGCGCCAAGTGATACTCCCCAGGCCCGTCCTCGAGGGCCTTTATGTTGTACTGGGTGGTGACATGCGCTGTTGCGCCTCCGAGCTCGTAGGTGCGGACTACGGCGGTGTTGATGAATGTCTGTGGGGGAGGGGAGGTTGCAGCAAGAGCAAGGGAGAGGATGGGGAGGGAGAGGAGTGTTGGGAGCAGCATTGTGCCCTTTTTGTGAGGGTAGATGGGTAGAGTCGAGGTATAAATGCGCTGTCCGGTGTTGTATGGCTCGTAGATGACCTCCGCCTCTGTGCCAGCGCGACGAGAGGAGACACGAGAGCCCCGCAGTTAGCCGCGCATGACTGGGAGTGAGAAATATTAACACGTCATCGCAGCAAGGAGAAACTCAACAGTGAGTCTGTCCATCTCATCTTCCTGTTGCTCACTCACTCTTTCTTCACAATCAAGCAACTCAACAGCACCACCGATAGACAATTCGGTGGTGTGGCGAGATGCTCCGGGCAGGTTTTAGATCTCACCACGAGTTTCGGCTCTCAGGCGCAACTCCCTCGAGCTCCTCTTACTCTTCTGCCCGACTGCCCGGTGATGGCGGTTCTGGTGAAGCGCTGGGCTCTCGGGGGAGGTACGCCTGTCGGTCTTGAGGCTATGGCGTAGACTCTATCTCAGCCTTGGTTGGATACTGCCAGTTGTGGCTCTCCGCTATCTCTTCTCCACATACCCTCCCACTCGACAACACCCTGCATTGCATTGTGTACACTGTTCTCGCCTAACCCAGGGGTCCAGTGATAGGAATGGATGCTAGACTGAGGAACACTAGTTCGCGCTCGACCTTCTCCAGACTGTGTCTGCTCCAACTACTTTATGCGGCATTTTTTGCCCGCAAGAGCAGTGAGGAGGCTGACTGCACATCACTTTTCTTGTCTTCACTTTCGATGACATGTCGATAGAATATGCACATTTGATACGAAATACATCGTCGCAAGCCCTCGTTTCTATGACACACACTTCGACCTACTGCGCAGGAGCCACAGCGGGTGTTGCTGCTCCCGTCTGAGGCGTCCCGGCCGCACCAGGCGCTGCCGCCCCTGCGGCCGCTGCATCCGCTCCCTGCCCCTGCTGAGCCATCTGCGACGCCTGCCAAGCTTGGACTGCAGCAACAAGACATGTCAGTTCGAACACTGATTGATCCAGCCGCGAGAACTCACACTGGGGATCGTTGACGTCGTACCCGTACGCGGCCCAGTACGCCGCGTACTGCGCCCACGCGTCCGAGCCCTCTGCGGGTGTTCCACCCCCAGCAGCCGCTGCTGGTGTGGCCCCGGGCAGAGAGCCAGGTGCCCCCGCCGCTGCCTGTGCATTCTGCTGCTGTGATTGCAAAGTGTCAGCTTGATTGCAGAGCGAGTGTTGACCTAACGAAAGCTGGCTTACAGCGTAGTACGCCGCGTACGCGTCCTGTCCCTGCGCCTGGCCTTGCTGCGGGTACTGTCCGTAGCCCTGCTGGTACCCGCCGTGCTGGCCCTGCATCTGCTGCCCGAGGGCTTCGCGGGCTTTGCCGTGCTCTGTGCGGAGGACTTCGAGGAGGTCGTTGGCGAGCACCTTGGCGCGCTCGACTTGGTCCTCGTTTGGGGCCCTGTAGGTGGGTTAGTGATGTGGAGGAAAGAGAAGGAGGGGGGTAAAGGGGACGTACGCGATGTTAATGTGCATGGGCTCGTCCGATTCTCGTCCGGTATCGCTCTCCATGAACCCAGAGCCCTGTCCCTTTATCTGCACCCTCGCACCCGTCTCTGCCTGAATGTACTTGACGAACATACCCTACACCCCCATCGTCAGCTCACAGCCCCTCTCAGATCAGTACCCCAGCTTCGACTCACACCCGGGCCGACAGTCTTCGCCCGGACATTGAAGTTCCTCATGCTGTCCAGAGCGATAAATAGCTTCTGCTCCGGCCACTTGACCCGCCCACCAGGCGCCACCCCCGGCGGTGGCGGCAGCCCCATCGCGCGATTTCGCGCAATCAGCGTGCGGTCGTCGATCAGCGGCCCGAGCTCCTGGTTGATCAGGTCGTTGACTTTTCCGACGGCAGCGTCGAGGATGGACTGCGAGGTGGCAACGATGTGAAGGTAGAGCGGGGCCTCGCCGACTGGCATCTTTGTGCGGTCTGGGACCCAAACACCCTTGGTGACGATCGATGCACCGGTCTCTTCTGCAATCTGCAACCCAGCCCCACACGTCAGCTCTTCCTAGAGTTCTAGGGTCTGCCGTACCGAGATACCAGCTGACCTGTTTCTGCGTTGACCCCTTGGTCAGGACATATCGGTTCCTCAAATCATTGATCTCGATATCCTTGACGAAATCCCCTTCATCCTTCTCCTTCTTCATCACCTCGTTCCCCTGCACCCCCGGACGCAAAGAAGCAGCGATCTTGGCAGCAATAGCGGCGGCACGTGCGGCAGCATCGCTTGCGGCCTCGTTGGCGGCGGAAGAGCCGGCAACGGGGAGAGGCGCCGGAGAAGCCGAGGAGGCGGCGGGCGGGGCGGAGGGGGTGTCGTCCCAGCGGGAGCGGCGTTCAGCTTCGGCCATTCCGAAGTGTGTGGGCAGAGTCAGGAAGTGAGTGGAGGGAGGGTTAGGGGTGGATATAGAAGCCGGATGGGTTGCGTCTGAACGGAGGGGATAGAGGACCTTGGTTCATCAGAGCACGCACGACTTGAAGCTACTGGCGGAAAGGAAGAATCTCAAAGCGGGATCAAATTGATGCGATTGTGTCCGGACCGTGTCCGCCGCGTCCCGTGTCCGCTATCTCCCGGTCCTGAACACACCCGCCCCAGATCCCAGCACCATGCATTCGCGCACCATGTCCGCTCCAAGCGGCCGTTGAGACACACTCGGGAGGCGACTCGTGAGGAGGAACACGAAATGACGTAACTACCGCAGCAGAACGAACATCACTGCCAGCTAGTGAAAGCGCACAATCTCCCACCCCCCTGCCCCTTTGTACACTCCGCTCGTCTCATCCCACCCTTCCCCACACACTCTCTCTCTGTCGGCTGACGCCATACAGCTACCCCTTGGGGGCCAGGGCGCGATAGCAGGAGAGTGGGCCCGCGGTACGCGGGGCCGTCGGAGGAAGAGGTGGGAGAAAGGAAGGAGGCAGTGCCGAGCAGAGTGAAAGCCGGCACGGGCGAAGACGCGGAGAGAGTGGTGGGGCGGAAAACAACTGTCGGGTGGCGACAGGAAACCATGGATAAATGGTACTTGAAAGGAGTAAAGGTCATATATGAACTGCGTCCAGGGACTTGGTGCTGCTGCCATTTCCTCCATCGCTGATACCAGCTCTCTCTCTCTCTCTCCGTTCTGTCCATTATGACGTATTATACCTGGTGTTTCGAAGACCAGCCGCACATTTCAGAGCCCCACACTCCTTTCACTGTCCTTTCCCTTATCCCAGCACTTGCTCTAGCCTGGCCCTCCTTTATCCTGAACACCGCCACCCCTACAGCATGCCTAGCGCTGAGACAGGCTAGCCATACCAACCATGTGTCACGGTATATGAATACCGCCACCCGACTCAGTTCCCCTCCACCTTCACATATTCGTCTACTCATTTCACCATAGCAAACACCCCAAATACAACAACAACCATGTCCAGTTGGATGAGTCGTCTCGGCTCTGCTCTCCGCCCGAACAAGGATGGAGAAGGATCCTCTAGGTACAACCGCGGGGGGAATCGTCCCAGCGGGTACTTCAACCGTAGTCTCAAAGACGAGGAGAGTGACAGCGACGGAAGTGACTGGGGCAGTGTGTCGGGCCCCGATACGCACCCAACGACGTCTGATACCAACACTACGAGAGCACGCAGGTGAGGCCAGGAGTGGTTGATGCACTGGTGGCGTGGCGTGACGCAGCTGACAGTCCCGGAATAGGGGTGCCAGACGCAGTGCATCTCCAAAGACCTCGGAGGACAAGGTGACAGTCGATCTCTCCTCAATGGCCGGTCAATCCTGGCTGCAACAGAGTCAAAACACGCCACCTGGGTAAGCCTCTCCTCCTGTGTCCTCTATGACCTTGGAGGCCGGTTTTACCTGAGGAGCAGAACATAAATCTGATGAGACATAACCTATAGTACGAACCCCTCTTCCCCCGCCATCTCTGCCCCTTCAACCTCCAGCCCCACCTCATCTGCCCCCAATACCTCTGGCCCCTTCGCCCCCACTACCTCTGCCCCCGCCACCTCTGCCCCAGCCCTTGCCCCAGCCCTTGCCACTGCCTCTGCCCCCGCCTCTGCCCCTGCCACCTCTGCCACCTCTACCACCTCTAATACCACCTCTCCCCCCAATCCTACCGGTAACACGAACATGTCGCTCCTGTCTGTCCTGTACCCAGATGGGAAACCTCTAGATCTAATGGGTATAGGGCGGCGGGCGATGGAGGATGACTGGAACCGTTCGATAAGGGGACTTTAAGAAGGCGCTCGGAGGGGACGACGGGCGGAGGGCAGCGTGGGTTAGGATGGCTCGGGGTGTTCTGAGTCGGGTCCGAGGACCTCGCTCTTCGCCGCTGTGACTGTCAGTCTGTGGCGTATGCAACACATTATGCATGGTCCAGATGCGCTTTTGACACGTGATGGCGCTGACCAACTGACCGCTATCTCTGCCAAGTACCGGGGTGGGTAGGTCAGAGACCGGACGGTAGGACAAGCAAAGGGGCAGTGACAAGGTTGCTGTCACGACACTCTACTGAACCAGGTACCGGGCCACAGATAAGTCGTCCCTGACTGGTATTGCTCGCCACTTCCTTATCCCTTCCCTGTGCTTTCCTTTGCCCGTCGTCTCGTTCCTGGGTCTTCTTCAACTTCACTACCTCCGGTCTTGCCAACTTCCATTTCACACTCCTCGGTCTTGCCAAACGCTGATTACACACTCCTCGCCCTCACTACTCCATTCCTTGCCAGACTTGCAGACCCGACCAACCGCACCTCTATATTCAACCTTTCCCTTACCAACCCAAGCCAGCAACTGCCGGGAAGTCTCGCCATGGGCAGACAAAGCCGGACGGAGATAGAACAGAGCAGATACGTAGTGCGGGGAAAGACGGTAGCATAGAGACTGAGGGGGCAGTATTGGGGGATGTCAGATTGGGGAAGGAGAAGCGAGAGTGATAAGGTGGGGCAAGAGACATATACAGAGCCATAGTCTAGCACCGTGGATACACCCCAGCGGCCTTGAGTTGTTGTCTTCTTGCCCAGGCTATCCTACGTCCAGTTCTCACGCAGCCGCCTTCCCAGCACTTGGTGGTTCTAAGGCCAATGTTACATTTCCGTGCCTGTGAGGGGGCGGACAGGTGGGACTTCACACGCTAGTGTAAGTGGGTTTAGTCCTGATGATCAGCCTAGGGTCACGGCCAGTCATTGGTTCCAGGGTCGATGGATGAGTGGCTGAAGGATGGAGAGGAGTATGAGGAGATATGGAAGATTGCATTGGGATAGACAGAGTTTATCCCCTCATCTTATATACACAATAAACTATCTCTTCAATGACTCTCGTCCCCGTCATCGTCCCCGTGCTGATCCCCATGCCCGTCCCCGTCTCTATCTCGTGCCCGTCCCCGTACTCGTCTCGGTCTCGTCCCTGTGCCCTATCTCCGGAGGCCGTCCTGCGGCCGACTGTCTTCGTGCTCGTCCTGCTCTTCCCCTTCTCGTCCCCGTTCCCTCACAGTGCCCCACCCACCTTTCATCGTTGTTTCGTCTTTGAAACCCAGCCTGGCCCTCCTTTCTCCTGAAGACGTCACCTGTAGAGCATGGCTAGCAGCCATACCAACAGTTGGCCACGGTATATAAATGCCGCCACCCTACTCTGCTCCTCTCCACCTTCACATGTTCGTCTGCCCATTTCACTATAGCAAACACCCCAAATTCAACAACATCCATGACCAGTTATATCTCCCCTCTCAGAAGCAAAGCTGTAAGGTTCCGCCTGCCGCGAGATAGTCAAAACTCGCCAACTGGGTAAGCCTCTCCACCTGTGTACTCTATGTCCTTGGAGGCCGGTTTTACCTGAGGAGCAGAACAGAAATCTGATGAGACATAACCTAGTTGGAACCCCTCTATGCCCTCATCGACGTCCGGTACCAACAGGACGGTAGTGTACAGGTGAGATCATAAGTGGTTGCTGCACTGGTGGCGAGGTTGACGCAGCTGACAGACCTGGAATTGGAGTGCCAATCCCGATAAGTTTTCAACAGAACCCGTCATGAGCGGCGCGCTCGGAGAAGACTCCCCCGAACCCACAATGTCTGGTGCCTTGCCAGTACCGTCTTCTGCACCGGGAAACAACGTAGCAGGCACCGAATATGTCAGGGATACTGAAACTGGGTCGCCGCCAGGTGGGACACTGAGACCCGCTGAAAAGTACCTCCAGGGGGACCGGTTCGGCAACCGTGGTAACCTCACGGAGGGCAGACTAGCCACGGAGGATGACAGTCACCTGCTGTACAGCCGTGACAGCTGGCTCAATAAAGGTGGAAATTTGAAGGAATCAGTCTGTGCTGCAATCTGTCTAGGGTCGACCCTAACACCATCGGAGTTGCGTAATTACCTCGACGTTGTTGCGGCGAGTTCTATGGGGAGTGCCCCGAAAAGCGAATTGAGCAGGCAGCTGGGCGAGGGGAGTACGGAGTCTCCGACCACTCTCTCGTGGCCACCTCCACTGCATGTGTACTCCAAGCCAGAAAGACACGGCTACTCCAATCCAGAAGGAGAGAGCCTTCGGGAAGACTGGTTTGACACCAATGGTAACCTAAAGGAGAACAGACTATCCGTGCCCTCTAGCCTCTTCGAGGATAACAGCCACCTGCTGTACGGCCGTGACAGCTGGCTCAATAAAGGTGGAAATTTGAAGGAATCAGTCTGTGCTGCAATCTGTCTAGGGTCGACCCTAACACCATCGGAGTTGCGTAATTACCTCGACGTTGTTGCGGCGAGTTCTATGGGGAGTGCCCCGAAAAGCGAATTGAGCAGGCAGCTGGGCGAGGGGAGTACGGAGTCTCCGACCACTCTCTCGTGGCCACCTCCACTGCATGTGTACTCCAAGCCAGAAGGAGAGCACCTGCCGGAAGACTGGTTCGACACCAATGGTAACCTCAAAGAGGACAGACTATCAGTGCTCTCTAGCCTCTTCTAGTATAACAGTCACCTGCTGTACGGCCGTGACAACTGGCTCGGTGATGATTGAAACATGATGGCTTCAGCCTCTTGTGCAATTACTCTTGCCTTAGACCTACCACCATTGTATGTCCAGGCATCAGGGCGTCAAATACCAGGCGAGTGGGAATAGTATGGCTGAGAAGTTGAGCCATGGGGCGAGAAGTGTCAGGGACGGCTGGGGCTTCCCTGGATGAGGCTGGGTGACAACCAGAAGGCGTGCAGGATGTCTTATCGTACATGAAGAAGGAGTGTATATAAATATGCTAGTAACGCTCTGCCAGGATTTCCCTTGTGAGGTGTGGATTCAGTGCGATTGATGGCATGGGTTGAAAAGCGCGTGTCGTAGAATGAGTGTAACCCCTCAAAGTCCATTCCCCTCGCCCCCTGCAAGACCTCTGTCTACGCCTTCACATGCTTCTCAAGGAAGTCGGCAATGGGAACGATGAAGCTGTCCCATCCCTGTACCTCGGGACCCTGTCAATCGCTCACTATCAGCTTCCACTCTCCATACAAAGCTGCGCGTATGTATTTGGGCTCACCGTGTATTTGTTGTCAAACTCGTGCTTCTCCCCCTCCTCATAGCACTCGAGCACATCCACCCCCATCTTCTTCAGCTTCTTTGCCATCGGCACGCTGTGAGCATCATAGTGCACTACGGCATCACCCTTGCCATGCAAAAAAGCAGTGGGAGGGTAAGTCCTCTTCCCGTCCAACAGCCAGTACGCCGACATGCTCTTCTTTCTCTCGACCCACTCCTCCTCCGTCTTGCACTCCTCCTTGCGCAGCAGCACCGCCGTCAAGCTCTTGTGCGTACGCAGCCAGCGCTTCACGTCGTATTGGAAGCGTTGCTCTGCCGTGTACTCGAAAGTCGGCACCTTCCACACCTCCCGAACGAGCTCGACGGGCACGTCAAACTGGTACGGGCAGACGGTGAGTGCGCCGGTGGGGTTGCGCGCGTCGACGCCCGCCTTGACGTCGGCCTCGGAAAACTCCCCAGAGAGGGGCTGGATGTGGATGTTGCCCTCGGTGGACTCCCTAGAGAGACGCTGGATATCGAAGGACGTGGGATTGGCAGGCGGATCATGCCGCGGGTCGAGGAAGTCGACCACCCCGTAGATGTCCACGATCGCCTTCGGGGGAGGGGAGAGCGAGTGACCGAGGATGGTGACGATAGCGCCACCTGCGCTGTCCCCGATGAGCGCGTAACGTTCCACATCCACATTCATGCCAAGGATCCGAGGCAGGTTTTTACAGCACCATGCATACGCGTCCACGCCGTCCTGCACCTGGTCGGCGAGGCCGACATGAGGGGTAAAGCGGTATGCGATGGAGACGACGTGGTAACCCTTGGGCTGGAGGGCGGGTAAGACCCATGCGTTGGGGACGTAGTGCTTGCCTGAGCTGAAGGCGCCGCCGTGGACGTAGATGATGAAGGGGGTGGACGGGGTGGGGGCGGGGGCGGGCCAGATGCGCAGGCCGACGGAGACGCCGTGGGCGACTTTGTAGGTGTGGTCGGTGAAGGAGGTCGGGCAGGAGTGCATCCACATGGTGGGCAGGGGCGACGGTGTGTTTGCGGTGTAGTGGGTGAACTTTATATGAGTGTAGAGTGCTGAGGGCGGAGGACGCCCAGCTGAGGGCCCGCTCCCCTCGCTATTATATAGATGTGTGTGTTCAACAGAGCCGGAAGGAACGGCCCGGCATCCGCTTCGGCAGCCGGAGAGCAGCCGGAGCCCACCTAATCTAAAGGGGGGAACAAACAAGGTCTCGCCTCCACACACATCGCTCAGCAAGATTTCGGACGGGAGCGACTATGGATGCATGGGCGGTGGGCGAAGAGGTGGTGTTCTTGACAACATCCTGCGACACATCGAAGCACAACACCGGACATGGCACCCAAGCGCGGATTCAAACGACGAGGCGAGGACGAGTCGTCCGGGCGACCTCCCAAGAAGGCGGGGAAGAACAAGCGCGAGGTGACTTACGAAACGTATGACAAGGCGCTCGATGGGGGCGTGGAGATGGAGGAGAAGGGCGAGCGGTACCGGGATGGCGACAAGGTGGACCGAGACTGACAACTGCATCGATTTCGAGCTCAAGCTGATGCTGGACACCTTTCGTAGGCTCAGAGGTTTTATGAGCGGGCGGTGGAGCTGTATGCGAAAGCCCTGGACTACAAGCAAACTTACGACGCAGCGTACAACCAGTGAGAGCAGCGACACTGGTCTGATGACCACAATACGGTGGCTAACAATACATATTGACCAGGGCTCGGGTCCTCTACACACTAGCTACCACCTTCCTCCTCCCGCCCGCTTCTCTTCCACTCCTCCGCCAATCCATCGCCCTCTACCAGCTCGCCACGACACTCACCAACTCGCCCCTACTCCACATGGACGTGCTTTTTAATCTATGCCAGGCATGCTCCACCTTATCGGACATGCTGGAGGACCTGCAGACCGAGGAGGTGGCACAGGGGGGGACGGATGAGATCTGGAAGTTGAGGGTGGAAGCACGGGATGTGCTTGGGGAAGTGATGGATGGACAGGAGGCGTATTTGCGGAGTGTGGCTGCACAAGAAGGGGAGCAGGATGGAGGTGAGGTGGCCGAGGAGGTGGAGGCAGGAGCGCAGGGAGGGGGGATGGACGTGGACGAGGCAGGGGGGGACGGCGCTGGCTCAGACGCCCCCGACGACGACGCGCCGTTCGAGACCCACCTCCCTACCCCTTCCACATTCATCGACACTGTCCTCACCCTCATTGACCTACACCTCTCCCTATGGGAGTCCAATCCCACTCCCCAGACCCCCTCCGTGCCCGATCAAACCGCCGTGCGAGCCATCCTTGACCGCGCTGCGCCCCTCGCTCCCGAGGGCAGGCAGGCCGAGCTCGACCTCGCCGAGGTCAAAGTCCTCCTCTCCATGGACCGGATCGTCTGGGATCTCTTCAAATCCGAAGCCAAAGTAGGCTCTGGCATTGAGAACTCTCTCGATGGAGCGATTGCCGCGCTCGGCGCGGTCCTCGCTAGCCTGGACGGCGCCCCACCTGAGGACGAGGCCACCGTCAGCGCTGAGATACTCACGACCCTGGCGGACACCCACACGACTATCGCGAGCCGTCTCATGTTTCTTAACCCGCAGCTCCCTGCGGGGCCCACCCCACTCACTCAGCAGGCATGGTTCCATCTCACGCAGGCGACCACGCACCTCTCTGCCGCGGCCGAGTTGCCTGCGTCGGCGACAACGCCCAAGGAGTTCAAGCCGTCTGTGCTGCTTTCACTGAGCAAAGTCAGCTTGGCACGGGCCAGGCTGGCGACGATCAATGATGCGGCTAAGCGGAATGTGGTGCAGCTCGTAGAAAACGCTGCGACATACGCGGGCCGCGCCGGCGAGGCGCTGGGGTGGAAGTTCCTCCGGATCGGGCTGGCGCCAGTGTCCAGCGGGACTTTGTCTATCGGGGGCGGGCTGAGTATCGGTGGGGGTGCGAGCGAGCTGCCGTACCAGGCGGGGTGGGAGGTGGAGCTGCTCGCGAGGAGTATTGCGCTGCAGCAGGTGAGGGTGGGTTTGTACGCTACCCGGACAGAACTGCTCCCGGAGGAGGCGAGGGGGAAGTACGCGCAGGGGGTGGAGAAGGTGCTGTCGAAGATCAAGGGGGTCATGGTAGAGGAGAGGAAGGTGGGGGTGAAGGATGTGCGGCGGTTTATTGGGGATCTGGAGGACGAGGAGGGGGGCGTGGAGGACGAGGAGAGGGGGTGGTGGGCGGCGACGTTCGGTGAGGTGGATGTGTAGGTCAACCGTACAGCATAACATTCGGGGATCTAGTACTCATAGAGGAGACGTTGTTGCTGTGCGATACTTGATGCATGGGTTTGAGTACGCTATGCGTAGCACCGGATGGTAATCGTCCATATGTCGCAGCCGCTCATAACTCGAGGATTACTGCTTGATGGTCGAGGCTGGTCCATGCCCGTCTCACCCCTCCAAACGTCCCCCACCTACGACCCCCCCAGCGATACCGACATGTTCCCAATGCGCTTCCCCCAGCTCGCCATTGTCCAAACTGAGACTCGGCTGGCACCGGGTGGGATTGCTGTGCTACGTACATTGTTTATTATTGACTGTGATTGTATACTGCTTGCCGACGATTCATACTCCTACCTGCGTAATCAGCACAGTCAGCCTGTAGGCCATAGTCCACCACCCATAGCCCGCCTCTCCGTAATAGCAACTCACGCATGCCCGTTATGCAGTGAGACGCAATGCCTTTTTCTCCCTGCATTCTGCTAGTCGTCCGGCGGGCTCTCTACCTCGGGCATCTCCAGCCACCCCGCCCTCTCCGCCACCTTGTTCAAGAACCACCCACTTAGCCCCCAGACCTCCAGCCCCTTCGCATTTTCCCTCGTCCCGCCCCCCTCTGGCGGGACAACATACTCCTCCGCAAGGATCTTGTGGTAAGGTCGAAAAGGGTCGATGCGGAAGTAGTGCGTCCGCCGGAGAGAAGGGCAGGCGAGTGCAGCGAGGGGGAGCGGAAGTAGGGCAGAGACCTCATCGGCAGAGAGGGTGAGGGCGGAGGTGGGTAAAGAGGGGAGGGGGCCGGGGACGCTGGGGAAGGGGGGTGGGGCGGAGTGGATGAAACCCTACGGTGCGGTGGCCTGGTGTGTTGATGCCGGCCCGGGGGATCTATGCACGAGACGCGAGGTGGGAGACTCACGATGAAGGGCCAGACTCGAGAACGGTTGCCCAGGGCGTACTCGGGGTCGAGCATGCCGAGAATCTCGACGTTGGCGGGGGGGAGGGCGAGCTCTTCTTGGGCTTCTCTAAGAGCTGTGTGGATCAGGTCGGGGTCCGCCTGCAGGGGCAGTGGTTTGTCAGTCTGAGGTACGGCGAGTTGGCAAGCGTTCGAGGAAGCTCACGGGGTCGACTTTCCCTCCGGGGAAGCTATCATGCCCACAGCCGGATGACATGATCAGCCCGTCAACAGTCAGCAACACACGATCCTCCGAACCAGGCAGCGGACGCTACCCTTTCAGCACCGCCCGCACCTCACCTAGCTTCCCCAGCATGCACCCTCATCCTCTTCGCCCGCACCTCCATCAGCACATGCGGCTCCCCCCCGATGTTGATCAGCGGGATCAGCACGGCGGCCTCGGCTGGTGTTCGGGAATACGCGGCGGTGTGGGGCGGGAGAGCGGTGAGCGGTGGTGGGGTGGCGGGGCGGAGGACGCGGGAGAGGGTCGAGAGGAGGGAGGGGGTAAAGGGCGGGAAGGGAGGGGGGAAGGGGCGGGTCATGGTGGATGCATGAGGAGATGCGGATGTGGGATGCAAGGTGCATGCATATATACACCTGGCTGGAGTGGGATGACTGAAGAGATGATTGACTGGCGATGGAAGCAAGCGGTCATCCCGGCTTGTCGTATTGTCTTCGTCGCTTTCCTTTCACTTCTCGAGTCTGAATCTCATCTCATTCATTCGTCACTTTTACAAGGCCTCCCCCCCCCTCCCCACCCAGCCCCTCCCCTCCTCTCGGTATCACACAAGGGCCCATTGTTATCAGGGCCCTCAGAGTCCATCTGGACCAAATACACCAATCACTACAACGACCACCCTCCTCCGCCTTCCGTCCTCAACCTCCCCCGATCGCCCCACCACACTACTCTCTACCACCCGCCGTACAATTCAGCAGTTACCCAAGCACCATGCCTGTCACTTCCCCATCTGACGACCAAGCTCTCCTGGATTTCCGCAACGCCACCAACTTTCGATCTGTGAAACGATCCGACCCGCACGTCGCCGAGATCCTCGAGACCTCTGTGTACTCGGTAATCTACCAGTGGGACGAGGGCAGCGATAAGTGGGAGAAGAAGAATCAGGAGGGGCCGCTGTTCGTTGTCCGGCGGTAAGTCCTAGTGTGGCGTCTTCAGCCTGGTGGCTGTCGCCCGTGGAAAGGCGGGAGGAAGTGCGGGGGGGGCGGGGGGCAGGAGCTGACAAGCAGAATAATAGGGACAAGTCACCCGAGTATTCGCTGTACATGCTCAACCGTCAAACAGTCAAGAACCCCGCTATACCCCTCGTCCCCGGTGAGATGAAGATGACGGTGCTCGACCAGCAGATGATGCAAGTGGCCCGGCGGGGCGACAGTGAGTTTGACGCTTCAGCGCCTCGAACTCGGGACGTGGCTGATGAGAACGACGGCGAGCGGGTAGAGACGCGTACGGCAGTGTGGTTCAGCGAGGGTGCGGAGATGATGGAGCAGTTTAGGCGGACAATACTCGCGTGAGTCGGAAGTTCATCGATCAGTAACGACGATGCGTCGCTGATATGTATGAACAGGATCTGCGGGGAGCCCTCCAAGAGGCCTGACGCTGTTGCTTCCCCCGCTGTGGCCCCTCCTCGAGCAGGGGTGGCTTCCCAGGAAGACGGACTGGCCAAGCTGTTCGCCGGTATCATGGTGGTACGTGACTGTCGATGTGCAATAGTCCGTATCATCAGTCACTGATAGAAGCGTAGACACCAGCCATACAGTCCCCTTCCCCTGCTCAGCCGGCGCCTACCCTCCGTGCCGCGCCCGCCCACGCGCAAGCCCCATCAATCCCGACCCCGCCGTCGTTGCCTACCCACAAGGCTGCTCAAGCGGTGCCGTCATCCGCAGCTACCCCTGCGCCCGCGCCCGTACCCTCCCCCGCTGCGGCTGCTGCCCTCACAGGGCCCACTCCTGCGTCTGCGGCGTCGCCGTCGGACAAGGCTCGCACAGCTGATGATCTGCTCATGAGCATCCTTGGTCTGGGGTCACCTGCACCTGCTGCTCCTGGGCCGAGAATCGCTTCTCAACAGCCCCAACAGCAGCAGAATGCGTCTCCTCACAGGGCGTCTCCTGTCCCACAGCAGCAGCAGCAGCAGCGGCAGCAGCGTCCCCCTCAAACCCCCACACTGCCCATGGGCCACTACGCGAATGGTGCCCCCCTCTTGGGCGGCTCCCACCCTCAGCTTCCGGGGGTGGCCCCACCTAGCGGTCCGGGGATGTACAACCAGCAGGTACACGGACAGCAGGGCCCCACTGCGGACGGGAGCATGTTCCCGGGAAGCTCGCCGAATCAGTACACTCAGCACCAGAAGGGTGTGCCGCAGAACTGGCCGGTAGACCAGCCAGGCCAGCAGCGCCCGCAGGACCGGAATCCCAAGTACGCAAAGGTAGGCGAGGCCACCTACGCGCAGACCACCAACGTGCGGGGTGTGGTACCGGCGAACGCCGAGGGCCATGTTATTGGGCCGGGGGCAAACTGGCAGAGTGGGCAGCGGCCCGGGCCTGAGGCGCGGGCGATGATGGGGGAGGCGGTGGTAGACGGGGTTATGAGGAAGGAGCAGGCGGAGGGGGGTAGGCTGTGGGGAATAGGGCTCGGGATGGAGGAGAGGAAGATGGAGTTTAGGAGGAGGTTGACTGATCTGATTCTGGTGAGTCGACATCACCCTTGAGCGGAGTTACAGTGGCTTATGGTTTGTGTTGGGGTTGTAGTCGGACCAGGAATTCGTGGATGGACTTTGGAAGTTGTACATCGAGAGGATGGTGGCTGTTGGCGCCGCCAATGGGTAGTGGGACGAGGGGTAGGAAGAGATCTGTGACGCGAGTGTAGGCGGTCCGAAGTCGAGCTGAGAGGCTAAAGGAGAGGAGGTTGTTGAAGGGTGGCGGGGGAGCTGGTGGTGGAAGCCACGGCACATCAGGCTGGCTTGCATAGTATCTTTACATAGCAGCTTTACGTAGATCTGTATCATCTTGCACGACTGTGATGCATAGCCTGTTGCGCTGTGACTTCTGCCGCCCAGAATGAATACATGCATATATACGTGACTGCCACATCCCTTGTCTGGTCCCGAACGCGCTCCGCCCTGGCGGATGATCTGTTACCTCACTACTCGTCTCGTCATTCGCAACTCGCTGGTCTTCACCACACAACACCTCTCTTCTCACTTCTAAACTACACTCTCCCCTCTCCCACGCCGCCGACACCCCGCCCTACCTCCGCCATGTCTCTCCCCATGCACTTGCGGAGCTTCCGCGAGAAGTCCCAGGACGAGCACACGCGCGACTTCTTCAACGCGCCCCTCCAGGAGCAGATCCCGGGCCCCTCGGACCCGCCCTCCGTCGTCAAGATCCGCCACTATCACAACAGTGGCGGGCCAAAGAACGGCGAGATGCAAGGTATGGACATTAAAGCCGTGCTCAGCGTCGAGGGAAAAGAGGAGGTCTATGTGAGTGTGCCGTTTTGTCGAGCGGAAGGTGCAAGTGACGAGGCTGGGAAGATGGCCTAGGCGTGGGCCGGCCGGTTCTGGAGGGGACGCTGACTACTCCGGGTGCAGGCCGGGAATCTTTCACTGCTACCGCCGTATTTGTGCTTCATATCGCTCGACAGGAAATCGTGCAGGTGCACGATTCCGCTGTACACGATACGCAGAGTGGAGCGGTGAGTTTTTGTCGTGGAGGCTACGCCGTGAGCGGAAGGCAGCGCGCGCGGTGTGTGATGATAATCGCTGACTTATGGGATGGCAGACTCAACTCCCGGGCGGGAGTGTTTGCTCTCTCTCTGGCAACATGGCATGGCATGCGTATTGTGAGAATGCGGCTCTTGGCTAGCGCGGACTGGAATACGGAACTGACCAGGAGTGCAACGTATCCCCAGATCCTCCAACTGACATCCCTCCTCCCCACCGCCGAGCAATTCTCCATCCTTCTCCGCGATGCTCTCAAGTCACAGGTATGAGCACACCCTCCATCCTTAGCATATCGGCTTCAGCTGACACCCGTTATACCCAGCTGTCGGCGATGAAGCGACTCAAGCCCTTCCTCCCCTCCCTCTACTCCGAGTACCTCCTCTCGTCACCTTCATCCTCTCATCCCCAGACCCATACAGACCACCTTCTGCTCGGCACCGAACTCGCCGCGGCAGGCGCTGCACATGACGGGGAGAGTGACCTACGTGGGCCCGGCGGAGAGGGGAAGGGGAGCTACGAGAGAGGGCTGGGGGAGCAGTTTGGGTTTCCCGGTGATGCGAGGAAGATGAGGGAGAGGAGTAAGATGAAGCTGTGGAGGGAATACTTCATGAGTGAGCTGCACTGTGCTTGGGTGGTTGAAGAACTAAGCTAATAAGTGGGGTTGTAGTTCATGGCCGTAACTTCACGTGTAAGCTAGAATATCGGCAGCATTACAGCATAGCGCACATAGCTGATACCCCTTTCTAGTGTTGCGCTACCCTCCCTTCCAGCGTCTGTTGCAAGTCGGTCTCCCATCAAGATTACGAGGCGAGCTATGGGAGGTCATGTCAGGGTCTATCTGTAAGCGTTCATCCCTTATGCCGTCGCTGCTGTGTGTCTGAGCTGACGTCCATGACAGACCTGCGATATGCCAACCCCGAGACATACTCCCTCCTCCTCTCCCAGAATGCTGGCAAGTCGAGCCAATCTACAGACGAGATCGAGAAGGATCTCAACCGCTCATTACCGGAGTACAAGGGGTACCAGAGCGATGTCGGGCTCGCCAAGCTCAGGAGGGTGCTGGTGGCATATAGCTTTAGGAACCCGGAGTTGGGGTACTGTCAGGCGTTGAATATTGTGGTGGCGGGGCTACTCATGTATGTTGACGCTGTGACAGGAGAGGACATAAACACATGCTGACAGTTGTGTAGCTACATGTCGGAAGAGCAGGCGTTCTGGCTCCTCGAGGTGCTCTGCGACAGGATTCTCCCAGGATACTACAGGTGAGCTTGGGAAAAGATCCATTGGAACTGTAAGCTGATATATCTCGACACAGTCCGTCGATGGAGGGCACCTTACTCGACCAGCGCGTGTTCGAGTCACTCGTGCACCGCTGTCTTCCCTCCATCCATGAGCACTTTGTCTCTGTCGACGTGCAGATCTCAGTCGCTTCTCTCCCGTGGTTCTTGAGCTTGTATATCAACTCGATGCCGCTCATCTTTGCCTTCCGAATTGTCGACTGTGTCTTGGCGATGGGCGTCAAGGTACTCTTTCAGATCGGTCTCGGTGAGCTGCGGAGATGTGGACACGTTCAATCAGGCAGCTAACTATACAATGCAGCTGTTCTGAAAATAAACGGCGAAGAGCTCTTGGAGATCAGCGACGACGGCATGTTTATCAACCTCATGCGCACCTACTTCTCTACTATCGGCGACTCTGCGCACCCGACCCACCCCGACCCGCGCGTCCGTGCTATAACCAACTTCCAAGAACTCCTCGTCGTCGCGTTCCGTGAGTTCAACATCATCACCGATGAAACTATCACCGCCGAGCGTCGGCGTCTCCGTGCCATAATCTCGGACGAGATCGAAAAGTTCTCCAAGCGTGCAGCAGTGCGTAACCTGAAGAAGGTCGGGAAGTTCTCCAAGGACCAGATCGGGATCATCTACGACCACTACTTCGCGGCGGTGTGCTCTCTTGAAAATGGGCAGGAGCATTCTGGTGCAGGCAGACTGCCAGGGGACCAGTTTGACCAGCCGAGGATACAGGTGGATAGTCAGGGGAGGGTGGAGACGCGGATCGACCTGAGGACGTTCAAGTTGTTTTTGGCAGAGATTGCAACGTGGGCAAGAGAGGAGACAGTCACGACGAATGCTTTCATCCAGAGGGTGGATAGGAAGATCGCGGATCATGAGATGATTGACCGGTAAGCTGGTTTCCATCTCACTGCTTGCCTTGAGATGTGCAGTCAGCTGAAGACACCACAGACTGTTCTTCGCATGGGACTCACAGGGTCAGGGAACGTTATCATTGCAAGATGTGGTCTTGGGACTGGATAGGGTCATGTCGGCGGGTCTCATGGAGGCTATAGAGTGGTTCTTTGAGCTGGTAAGTGTATATGGACCGCGATCGCAGAAGCAGGAATGTTGACATCTGTCTGTGACTGTAGCATGACAAGAACAAGGACGGCTATCTCACGAAGGATGAGGTCATACAGTTATCCGAGTCACTCTTGGTACGTGTATAGCTCTTGCCAGGCAACACTAAGCTAACGTACAGATACAGTTTATCTTCCGAAATGAGCCTGGAGACATCTACCTCGCGTCGGTCTCCAAGTTCATCCTCAATGCTTTCGAGTTCGGCGATGCTACCGCGCCCGAGGGGAGTGTAACTTCCCCTAAGGACAGGGTGACGTTTGACGGCGACAAGGAGACTGCTTCGAGTGCTCGCGAGCGGTCAAACTCGACAGCTGCACCGCATAACCTGCCGTATCTCAGTAAGCTGGTCGAAGACATATTTTCGTTAATCTCCGCTGACAACGATCACACTCAGATTTGGCGACGTTCAGGATGGTGGTGCTGGCGGATGAGCTTCTGGAAAACTTCTTCGACCGTGATCTTGCGGCATCGTTCCAGCTCGAGCGTATGGAGGTGGAGGATTACCACCAGGCGCATCAGCGACCTGAGGGTATCCTGGGCGGTCTGATGAACCTTGTCGTGACGAATGAGTGAGTCGCATGATTGTTACAAGTGTCCCCCGGTTGTTCGCTAATGACCCCCGTTATTCAGAAACAAGAACCGTCTTAATCGATTCGCAGACGGCCTCGGCTCGGCCCTTGGCAAGCACGCTGAGTGGCGCAAACCCTCTCTCGCCAAGGCCTCCGACCCCACCGCCCCCTCGGGCGCTTCCTCCGACCTGCGCGCACGCGAGAGCCTGCTCACCCCTGCACAGCAGCATGGCTACCTCCAGCGCGGCCGCTCGTCATCGTCTACCTCTGTCATCTCGCAGGCGTCGCAAGCCTCGCAGGCCAGCCAGGCTTCCACGAAGACTGTCTCAACCCTTGGCGGAGCAAGTGCAGAGGAGAAGAAGGGGCTGGCGGAGGTGGAAGCGAGGTACAGGGAGGAGAGCAAGATGGTGCGCGCAGCGCAGGAGGCTGTGATGCAACGCCCGAACTTTGCGGTGGACGCTATCGGAGATAGTGACGGGGAGGAAGAGGAGGAGGACGATTCAGGGGTGATGGATGAGGTGGAAGCGTTCTTGAAGGCGCATGGAGCAGATGATGAGGGGTTGAAGGGTGAACAGAAGAAGGTCGCCACAGGTGAGTTGTGTCAGCTCGGCAAGAATCTTGGGTGCGCTGTAGGCTGACGGGGGTGGGGGCGCTGCAGATCTGTTATCGGCTGAGCCGATGGGGCCGAAGAAGACTAGCAACAAGGATGGCGCATTGGTAGATCTCTAATCCGTTTGCTTTCGTGTGTATAGATTCTTGGACTGGTTCGAGGCATCTCATCTCCCCTGGGCTTCCTCTCTCTTGAAGTTGAGCTGTACATATCGGCATATCCCACTTCCATGGGCGAGGCTGTTCTGTATTCAAGAGCCTCATGTCATTCGTCGATGCAGATGGAATGTATATGAAGATGTATCTGGATGCCTCGTTACTCTATAATTACAAGTGTGAGTCAAAATCAAAACCCACTGCGATAATGATGCCCAAAGGCTGGCACAAGTAGAAACAACCGGTCCCCATTATGAATTCTTGACCAAGACGTCTCTGCCCTCAGAGATACAGACCTCATAGGCACACATAAGCAACAATTGCCCCATGAAGTCCACAAGAGCAGAGTGGATTGGGAGCGTGTAAGAGCTGAGGTGTGACGCGTCACAATTAGCACAGGAGGGAGAGCGCTAGGTGATGGGGATGGAACGTACTCGGGGTCGAGGTCCTTGGACCAAAAGAAGAGGGTCATGTAATGCGCCATCGTGATCGAAATTAACGTCTGAAGGAGTGCGCCAGTCAATGGATCGTTCTCAGTTTTTAGCAACGCGGGAGGCAGAGACACTCACTGTAATAGCGAACGCCAGCCAGCCCACCCATCCTAAATCTAGGTCAATCCACCCCGCCCAGTTGACAAACAACAAGAACGCTCCCTGGCATGGAAATGCAATGAGGTACAGTGTGATGCTGCTCTGGAGAGGAGAGAGTCCCTGGTGGGGAGTAAAGTGGTGCTCCATGCGAGGGGGGTGGGGGTGAGCTGGGTGTATTAGACTGTGGAGCTGAGTGGAAAGGCGGTTGGCGTGGATGGCACCAATGGAGCCGGTAAGACCTGCATCAATCCCATTGTAAGCTGATATACAAGAAGCGAACATGCGAACCTGTGAGGTGATCTTACCAGTGATGGAGATAGCGAGCAGAGCGAAGCCGCGGTACTTCCCCACGCCTTTTGCAAGAACCATCCCCGTCCCACTGGAAATCAACATCGCCCCGATCTATGTTGGACGTTTCAGCTCTCAGGCCTGACCATTGCAAAAGAAGAGAAACGCACCAGAGGGACCCAGCCACCCTTGGCCACTTCCTTGACCCATTCATTCCTCATCACCCGGCGAGTGAACCACCCAGCAGCGATGGACATGATGATGACTGCCACGAGCGGTATGATGGTGTCCATCGCGCCGACAAGAAGGGTACCGAGCAGGGCGAGGATGAAAAGTGTCAAGAGATCACCCAGGCATGCGGCCAAGGGTGGAGTGATATTGTCTGTCAATGAAATGTCAGTCATAGGAATCGTATATAGAGAGATCGGTGTGATATAGCCTGGCTCACCTGGGTCGGCTCCCGCCCATCTTGACATAATGACCACGCTGCCCATGAACGACCCCAGCACCGCACTGCTGACCCCCGCTGACCCCATACCCGTAGCCAGTACCATTACAAGCTGCTTCCACCCTGGCCTGGTGTATCCCTCATGCCAGTCCTGCTCTGCGCTCGACAGCCCCGGGTCTCCGCTCACCATCCCCGTAACAGTCCCATTGTTGTACTCTACCCCAGTCTGGCCCTCAGGCACATCACCCAGTCGGTGGACTGTCACGAGTCCAAGTCCGAAGGATATGATCGCAGCGACGAAACTGATGATGAGGGCTTGAAGTCCGAGGAGAGTCATGTTGGCGATGAGCATGGTACGGCGGGTGGGGCGGTGATCGAGCTCGCCGATATTGGCGGAGGTACCCAGACGGGCGGAGAGGCACATCTCGAGGTTGCCCTTGAGGTTGCCAAGCATGGGGACGAGAATGAAGAGTTCGTCTACGCGTCGAAATACACGCCAACGCGCGAGATGCTCGAGGAGCTCGCCGGTGAAGACGAGACCGACGAGGGAGAGAAGGAGCGAGGGGGTTGCCTGTAGTGACCCGAAGGGGTGTTAGTGCAGAATTAAACTGTAGGCATGCACATGCGATGGATCTCACCTCCATTAAGAGGAAGATAAGATCTCTCCGTTTCCCAGCCCACCCAGAAGTATTGGCTGACCACAGATCAGGCTCCTCGTACTGGAACGACTCCCGCCTCACTCCGACCGTCGACAAGCCTTCCTCCCAGCTGTCCTTAGACGACCGCCCCTCAATCAGCCTATCCACTTCATCCTCCAACGCTCCTCCCGCAAGGTTGACATTACCCTCATATGCCTCCGGTTCCCCTCCCAGCCCCTGCCCACCCACCTGCGTACCCAACCAGTTGGCTTCGCGGTAGTCATGGTCCGCCTCCACCACCTCCCTCCCAACCCCTATACCCTGTCTGGCCGACGAGCTCGACGTATACACTCTTCTACCCCCACCTATATCCAGCCCTTCCCCCTCGCCCTCTTCCGGATGTCCCTTTCCCTTCCACCCCCCATTCAACGCAACCTCGTCGTACGTATTCTGGTACCCGTCGTCTGAGTCTTGGTATTGAGCTTGGCGCCCGATCGCAGCTGCTGCGAGCCGTTTCGCCTGGCGCGCATGCTCTGCAAGATCGCGCTTGAGGATAGGGGACATGACGGTGGCACCCTCCTATGCTGTTTGCTGGCCACTGGTAGAGTGGAAGTGATGTTGTGGTAGAGAAGTGAAGTGGGGTTGTTGGGTATTAGCAACCATGCGACGAGCTGGAGTGGTCGATCGTCGATCATCATGAGCCTCGGTTCAATGAAAGCCGCGCAGCGCATGGAACAGTCACGTGATAAAAACACCATCAGGTACACGAACTGCGCAGCATGGCAGAAGCAGAAGGGAACGCACTAAAAGCCGAGGTTCGAGCTTAATCTCACATGCATGGGGACTCATATACAGGAGAATGATACAATGCCTAGGATACGGGAAGAAGGGTGGTACACAAAGCGACGCTGGAACTTTTAGGAGAAGTCGAACCCAGCACCAGAAGTGATGGCTTGGAGGAGCTTGGCTCTGAGAGTGCTCTCCGTCTGTGGGAGTCATATGTCAGCCCTCTGTACGGAAGGGGAGAAGATATCTAGTTATACGAGACTCACGGTATAACCTGGCAGCCTAAGCAAGTTGAAGCAAGCGGCTGGTAGTGACACATCCGATCAGCCGGTCGTCAACCTCGCCCTAACAAAACGGCACTCACAAGCTGTCGGCAGGTACTCAAGCCCCTTATCGTATAACTTGATAGCGAAGCTCGGGTTCAACTGAGAGAAACCAAGCCTGTAGGGTGAAATTGGTGGTCAGTCGGCTTCGTATGCGCAGAAGGTGCTGATTCTTCCAGCGAACTCACAGAGGTGGCCTCGAACAACTCGTCACAAACCTCAATAGCGCCTTCCTTTGCTCTTGATCGAACCCCTCAACTACCTTCCAGAAGAGACGAGGAGTCACATCGTCGGGGAAGCCCATGACGGCTGTGTGTGCGCGAAGGTCATCGATGTCAATGGGCGTCTGAAGTGATAGTGGGTAGGTACCATGATCAGTTACTGAGCACATGGGGAAAACGGGAGAGTTAGCGTCAACGTACCTCCTCTCCCCCGATAAGCTGCTGCAGTTCGTGCTGGTCGAACATTCGAAGCCCTGATACATCCAGGTATCAGCATACGAGACCGGGATCGGCACCTCGCTGCTGCACGTAGCACTTACACTTGGCGTCAATCAAATACGATAGCCCTGTGAAGAACGCCTTGCTTTGCGCCGCAATCTGCTTGTCGAGCTTGTACTTGCAAACCAGCTGGATATCTGTTAAATGCGTACTCTTCGTCAGTTATCACTTGCCAAGCTCGGGGTATAGGTATTCAGCTCCAGGCTTACATTCATGTCGGTTCTCGGCTATCACCGCTATCTCGGATCCACCGGGAACCAGGTCAACTGTGGTCTGAATGCCGAATTCTGCGGGTCAAGGGGGTCAGCCAAGGATTGCAGCACATGAAAGCGTAAGGCACCCTCACCTTCCTCGGTGATAGAAAAGTTCAACGCAAGCTCTTCGGGGTTGGGGTAATTCTTCAGAACTACGGGGTTCTTGTCAACATGAGAATTCCACAGACGTTGCAGGACGAAAATATACACACTGTTGAGACCTTTGTACAAATCCTTGTCGAGCGAGTCTAGGTCGTCCAGGTACGACTGACGGCCGAGCCACTTTGCCACTACACCAATATCAGTCACCCAATTCTCTGGAAGCTGAACAGCGTGAAAAGACAGCGTACGGAAGAAACCTGCAAATTTGACGTCTACCAGGATGCCTTCGTAAATCGCTTTGCCCAAGACTTGGCCGATCTGGATGGGAATCGTCAACTACTGAACTTCCAGCATGTTGTTATCGAGCTGGCTTACAAAGCGGTACCAGCTCAAGTTGATTGCTATCGACCGTATGACGTCAGCTCAGATCATGTAGATCCAGTGACCGCAAAGCTCACATTCAGTAGCGTAAGAGTGCGGGTTAGGGTATAGCTCATTTTGGTCGGTGACGAGCCACAGGCCGCGATTGGTATCGAAAATTTCTTTGCACAAGCTGTTCACGCTGAATGTCAGCCAGATGCATATCAACTTGTAGAGGAGACCGAGTTCAGCTGCTCACATGGTCAAGAACTCTTTGAATAGCCCGCCGCCATCGATACCCGCCTCGGTAAACCCCTGTCTGCCAGATACGTCAGCGCTCCGCACACTACAGGGAGCATGTACAACGACACTCACTGGTCCACAAATGTGATGTATACTCGTCCCTTCATTGCTGGCCCCAAACCAGACAGTTCATCGAACCCGTCTTGTGCCACATGGGTCCTCCTGATCGTAGCTTCGCTTCGAAATCGTCGCCCGTGGTATTCATTCTTTGCTCGGTCGGCCCTGTTCACGGCATTACGTTTGAGTGAGAAGCTCCGCCTATCACCGGAGGCAGAAAGGGCACTCACTCAATGAACATTCTGAAGACATGGAGTCTCGTGTCGAAGGGCACAGCCATGGGCAAGTTGTTGAGCAGACCAAGCCTAGGGGATATGTACGCCATCTGCCGCTTGGTGTACCGTTGTCTTGCGACGGCCCAGCGTGGGAGTGAGCTCTGGTTGGGTACCTGCTCTTCGTCGTTGGCTCCGGAGAGCTCAGAGTCTTCGTACCTACGAGCACAATGTTAGTGGTTATGCCATCAACCAAGAAACAGGCTTACACGGCGGCCTGGACAAAGCTCTGCATGTCCATGGGAGCTTTCATCACCCAGAAGTCGGGATCGGCGAACTGTCGCCTTGCACTAAACAAACCTGTTAGTTCGAGCCACATCTGTCCGATGAGTTGAACTTGGCGTACCTTCGCTCGGCCACGCGCGTGACACCGTTTGTGAACAGTGCTCTCGCCTCCTCATTCCCCAGACCCGCACTAGTCAGCTCCCCTTTTCCCCCGCCACCGCTTCCATTTGTTACCCCTACCCTGGCCGCCGCCCCGCTTGAACTTGTCACCCCGTTCATATACCCCCAGAACGCGAGATCTCGCCATATAGCAGCGAGTTGCAGAATCTCGTCGATGTTGAAGGGGTTCGTTCGCGTGGATACAAACTCGTCATCTGGGGTGAGGAGGAGGTAATGGCAGTACATGTGTGAGAGGAGGAGGAGGCAAGGGGTGGAGGGGTCTTTGAATGACCAAATTAGCTCGCTGTCTTTATGAGTCCCGCCTGGCACAGGGAACCACGACTCACTCAAGTAGAACTCGTCCCACGCCGACCGGTCTTCAGTATTCTCCCAATGTCCCCTCACACCATCTCTCCAAATCGCCTTCATCAACGCCCGCCCCTTAGGCCCATCAACGAGCGCATCCAGCGCTACCTCCCACTTCTGGCTCCCCCTGAACGCACTCAAAAGCCCAAGGCAGAAGACTGCAAAATCCTGCGTGAGGGTCTTGGGTGCTCCAGACGACAAGTTAATGACGTGGTGCGAGAGGGTCATTATGTGAGCGGGAGTGGGGAGTTGGATGATTTTGTTTCTGAGGGACGGGGCAAGTGTAGGTCGCTGCGGGCGGGAGGATTTTTTGCTTGAAACAGGGGCCGCTGGGGCGTCATCGCCGTCGTCGTCACTGTCCTCCATGGCAGCCATGATGACGTCCTCATCGTCTTCGACATGCCCCTCGATCCACCGTCCCCACCCCTCGTCCACCCCGCCAAGCACGGTTCCCACGACGCTCATCCAGACAGCCGCGCCCTTCACCCCTGCCCCTGCGAGCATCTGGCCTGTGAGTCCAAATGTCGCGAGGTTAGCTAGGAAATACGTCTTGCCCATCTCAGTGGACAAATTCTGTTCGAATAATATATAGGAGTATTCCGAGGCATAGGGGAGGAGACGGGTAAAAAGATGGAGGTTCTGGGATAGGTGGGTGAGAGCGGGGAGGGGGAGGGATGCGGGGAGGGAGGGGATGGTGAGGAGATGGTTAATGAGAGGTGGGATGAGGGGAGTAACGTCAACATCGCTCGAGAGAGCGAATGGAGCTGTCAGAAGGCGAGTGACGGGTTCGAGTGATGGGTGTTTCTTCTTTGGTGGCTACACGGAAAGAGTCAGCGTGATTTGTATGTCATTAGGTGTATCGATCACTTACACTAGCAGCGATGAGCTTCTCCATGGCTGACACAAGCTGCTCTACCCATCGTTCTCCGAGGAGGTTTACAGTCAACCTGCTCCGGGTATCTTGCTGGAGGGCGGGAGGGAGCGTGGAGTATGACCTGGAGCTGTATATAGCCTCTAGAGTGGCGAGCAGAGCAGGCACAGTCGGTGTTCTGTTCTCATGCGACATCAGCCATCATACGGGGTGCCACATTCATGAACAGACGTATACGTACAAGGGATTGTCTGATACCACGTGAAGAATCTTCCCTCCCAATATAGCAAGCAGAACTAGCCAATTCCCACTGGAGCTCAACGGTTCGACAAAGGCAGGCGCACCGTCTGCTTCTCGTCAGCCAAGGACAAGCAGGGGAAGTCTCGGTGACACTCACTTATTGGTTTGATAGCTTGCACACACCACCCAGCCAGCACGCCCTCCAGTCTATCCCGATCTCCCCGCACGCCCTCCCTCAACACGACCACCAGCTTCCTTCCCGCTGCCTCCACATCCAGCGCCTGCCCGGCCTGTTGCGCCCTCTCCAGCTCTTGCACTATATCTCGCCTCAAATTCCTACAAGCAGTTCTACCGCGCCACACCTTTTGTACGACGACGGCCGCACTCTCCTGCTTCCGCCGCTCCTCGCGAGCGAGACGCTCGGCGCGGACAGAGCTGAGTAAGTCGCTGGCGGAGGTGGAGCGGTTGGTGGAAAGGTTGACGTCGTTGGTGTTCAAGTTGCCGAATATTGGTTCGTCGAACATTGGGCCTGTGTATATGTCTATGGGTGTTCGAGTAGTATGATGTGGTCCATGTATTGAGGAGATGCATGGACGAGGCCCGAAGAGACGGTGACGCGAGCGAGCGCCTGCGCTGTGTCCAAAGATTAGAGCCAAGTCCGGACACAGGTCGGACATCTCCGCACCAGGGGAGCCCAGATGCCTTCCTTGAGGTATGCTTGCTTGAAGAGGATGGTTGCCCAACTGAGACAGCACTCTTTGTAACAGGCTGATAATGGCCCAAAATGGAATGCATTATCTACCCCCCCTTCCCTCCTATTCCGCACTCCCCTCTCCATTGAACAGCTCCCTAGCTTTCGCTGCCTCATCAAACAACGCCCTCATCTCATCGTCCTCCTCCCCCCACGCCATCTCCTTCTCCCAGTCACTCTCCTTGTCCTCCTCCTCATCGCTGTCATCCTCCTGCCCAACGGGTCCCATCCCCCGACTGGCTGAGATGAACGTTCTAGCGAGCTGGGAAGTGGGCGCGGAGATGAGGGAGTTGGCGTTGCGGCGGGCGTCGCGGGCGGTGGATGATGGGGATGATTTGGCGGGTGGCTGGGGCAGGGGTTTGGGTTGGGGGGTAGCCAATTCAGGAGGTTGGGGGAGGGTAGAAGGCGTAGGGGAGATTGGAGCGGGTGTGAGGGTTGGAGCGGGAGGGGGGTTGGCTTGAGTGGGGCGTTCCACGATGGTAAGATTGGCGAGCAGGGATAACACAGCGCTCTGCGCTGGCTGGGCCAGGGCAGTTGAAGGCAGCCGCACTGCAACAGAACTTGCGGGTGGATCATCTGTCTTTGGCTGGGTCGGTGGTTGGGGCGTAGACACAGCAGGCGTTCGCACCTTCGCTGCCTTGGTGCTCCTTGCCCCCGCCCCGCCCCCCGCGCCAGCCGGCGGCCCTTTCACCACCTTGCTCTTCTCCTTACCCCTGTCCTCATCAAGCTGAATCTCTCCCCTCTCCTCCATCTCCTCCAGTAGCTCTATTTCCTCCACAGTCCCCCTCAACCACACCGCCTCCGTCGTCAACTTTCTCTCCACCCACCCGCTCCTCACCCTGCACATCTTGCAGCAGTACCCTTCATCCTCGTTACCCTCGGCCGGCTTGATCGTCCGCGCACGGGTTGATATCACAAAGCGCTTAGCTGCAGAGTATGGGCGTGAAGGCAGTTTTGGGCAGAGGGGGTATGAGCAGAGGGAGTTGAGGTGCCGCTCGTGGGCGACTTCGAGGTACTGTGAAGGGTTGAAATGTGACACCTGTGGCATATACTGTCAGCCATACCATGGATTGTCGTGGGGAAATGATAACACACAGTTCGTTTGAATGTGGCTCGGTCCACGGTCTCCTCCATAAGCCTGTCCATCCATTTCTCCACCTTTCTCTGCAGAGTCGCCTTTTTCACCGCAGCGCGCCTGAGCGTGTCTGCCTCGCTATGCACGGAAGAAGCAGGTATAGGCACACTGGGTCCAGCTTCGGGCAAGCCGGGGGTGTCCTGCTGAACAACCCCGAGACGCATGGGGTGGTTGCGCTGAACAGGGGCGGTTGCAGGGTTGGAGGAAGTAGGGGCGGAGGAAGGTGGAAGAGGTTGGGGATGGGTAGAGGAGGACGGGATGGGTATGGCGATCGGCATAGTTGATGAGAGCACCGAGGCAGGTGTGTATGTGTTGGCTGTCGCCTTGGATGAGAGGTTAGAGATGAGCTTCAAAAGACGTGTGGGGTGGTGAAATGGACACAAGAACGATCGATGTTGATGGGCGAAGGAGGCGAGATCACGTGAATTATCAATATTCACATCTACTTCGCCTCGCTCAACCAACGCCCGCGATGGCCTCCCTCATTCCATCGAGACTCTTTTCTCTCTCGGCTCCTACAGAGGTGCAATTCATTAACCTCATCGGTCCCCATGACGTCGTTCAGCTGCCCAGAGCGTACTGCCGCCCAAGGATGGCCGCACGCGCCCGGCAAGCAGAGTATCGCGATTGGACTGGCAGCACAGAAAATCAAGGGGCCGAGGACTTCCTGTGCGGGCGAGGTGTAGATGTATATCTGCGAGGTACGACGGAACACTAAGGTGGACTAACACTCCCAGGCTTTGACCCCTTGACACCTTGACACCCTCACACATAACAGCGTGCTTTGGCCGTCATCACACTGCACTACAGGTGCACTATGGACGCAGACGAGGTGGTGGAAGCACCAAGCGTAGGTAATGAGACGACTAGCATACAGATATGGACTTGGAAGGTAAGGATAATACGAAGAACGGTTGCATGCTTGCTATGCCACATGAATGCAGCAAAATGAAGCAAAGCGGTCTGCTACAGAGGGCGAGCGAAGAAACTTGCTGTTTCACCTTACAACATGAGCGAAAGTAACGATGCAGCTTCTCACCACTACTGGCATACCGATTCCTGATGTACTGCACCCATGACTTGGACGCCTCCATGGGTGTGTCGTCTCTGAGGACGCACAGGTGCGATCTCTGAGCTCCATGACGCGAGTTGATAAAAGTGCCACACTCGTTTCGGACGCGGCGTGGAAGCTCCCCTCGCTCCCTCACAGCCAGGCTCACCACCGCTGCCAGCACATCGTCTCCTATCACCCTCCCTCTTTACCCCGTCCCAACCCTCTCTCGCACCCTTCACCCAACTCAACGCTGCATCCAAAATGAACGGTGGCGGATTTGAAGATGTGGAGGACAAGGATGGTGAGCTTCTCCCGTGTTGCGCGGGCGAGAGAGCGCGAGCACTGATGAGGGCGACCGATCGATAGGCGTCAGGTTCTCTTGGAACGTCTGGCCCTCGAGCAGGATCGAGGCCACACGCACGGTTGTGCCCATCTCGGCACTGTACACTCCTCTCAAGGAGCGCGAAGATCTTCCCCCCGTGATGTACGAGCCCGTAACTTGCAAGGGCACCTGCAAGGCCATCCTCAACCCCTACTGGTGCGTCTCCCTTTCCGGCAAGATGCAGCTATACTGCCGGCTGGACTACTGCTGATACGATATGGAGCTTAGCCAAGTTGACGTCCGGGGGAAGATGTGGATCTGCCCCTTCTGCCTGCAGCGCAACCCCTTCCCGCCGCACTACCACCAAGACCTCTCCCCCAACAATCTCCCGCCTGAGCTGCTCCCAAAGTTCACTACCATCGAGTACACCCTCTCTCGGCCTGCTCAAGTCCCTCCCATCTTCCTCTATGTCGTGGACACTTGTGTTGATGAGGACGAGCTGAAGGCGCTCAAGGAGACTCTGATCGTCAGCTTGAGCTTGCTTCCGCCTAACGCGCTTGTTGGATTGATCACCTACGGGACCATGGTGCGCTTTCCCTGCTGGTTCCCAACGTCGTCCCCCACCATACAGCTGATATGTCCGAACAGACCATGGTGCACGAGCTCGCATATGCCGACTGCCCCAAGGCGTTCGTCTTCCGTGGCTCCAAGGACTACCAGCCCAAGCAGATCGCCGAGATGCTGGGCCTCAATCCTTCCAATCGGCCCATCCAGCCTATGCGCCCCGGCCAGCCCATGCCCGCGCCCGCGGCATCCAAGTTCCTCATGCCAGTGCAGGCGTGCGAGTTCCAGCTTACCAACATCCTGGAGCAGCTGCAGAGGGACCCCTGGCCTGTGGACCAGGACAAGAGGCCATTGAGGTGCACTGGTGTGGCGTTGAGCGTGGCGGTGGCTTTGCTCGAGGTGAGGACGAACATATGCCTCCTGCGAGCGTGTAAAAACTGACCTTTGGGCGGTGGTGATAGTCGGCGTTCCCGGGCACCGGCGCTAGGATCATGCTCTTCTCTGGTGGCCCTGCTACCGACGGGCCTGGTTTGGTGGTCGGCCCTGAGCTCCGTGAGCCTATTAGGTCACACCATGACATAGACCGTGACAGTGTCAAGCACTTCAAGCGTGCCACCAAGGTGAGCTGCCTTTGCTTGAGCTCAACCCAAATGTTCATATAATACACTTGTAGTTCTACGAGGGCCTTTCCAAGCGTGCCTCTCAGAACGGACACGCCATCGACATCTACGCTGGTTGTCTTGACCAGGTTGGCTTGCTTGAGATGAAGTCGCTCACCAACGCGACCAACGGGTTTATGGTCATCTCCGACTCGTTCATGACCGCTATCTTCAAGCAGAGCTTCTTGCGAACTCTGTCCAAGGACGAGCAAGGGTACTTGAAAATGGGCTTCAACGGGACTTTCGATGTTCAGGTAAGTCACAATCACTGAACCACATCAGATCAACTGCTGATGTCCCATTGTAGACGACGAAAGATCTCAAAATCTCTGGTGTCATTGGACACGTCATCTCCGCCAACAAGAAATCTGGCTGCGTCGGCGAGACCGAGATCGGTATTGGCCAGACTTCCGCCTGGAAAGTCTGCTCCCTTACGCCCAAGACCTCCCTCGCCGTCTACTTCGAGGTGGTCACCCCGGCCGGGCAGCCTCTGGCGCCCAACCAGTCTGGCCTCATCCAGTTCGTCACGCACTACCAGCACGCGTCTGGCCAGTATCGCCTGCGTGTCACCACCGTCTCGCGCCAGTTCCAGGAGGGCGGGCACCCGTCCATCGCGGCGAGCTTCGACCAGGAGGCTGCGGCGGTGTTGATGGCGAGGATAGCGGTGTTCAAGGCGGAGATCGACGACAGCCCGGATGTGCTGAGGTGGCTGGACAGGATGTTGATAAGACTGTGCCAGAAGTTTGCGGACTACAGGAAGGAGGACCCAACGAGTTTCCAGCTGGGGCCGAACTTCTCGATCTACCCCCAGTTCATGTTCCACCTCAGGAGGAGCCAGTTTTTGCAGGTATTCAACAACTCGCCGGACGAGACGGCGTTCTACCGGTGAGCGCGCCATATTGTTGGAGTTCACTAAAAGGTCGTGAGCTAACGACGTTCAAGCCACATCCTCAACGATGCGGACGTGAACAACTCGCTCATCATGATCCAGCCCACGCTCATGTCGTACGGTTTCGACTCGGAGCCCCACCCTGTCCTGCTCGACTCGGTGTCCATAAGGCCCGACGTCATCCTCCTCCTCGACACCTTCTTCCACATCCTCATCTTCCACGGTGAGACCGTCGCTCAGTGGCGCAAGGCCAACTACCAGGAGCAGGAGGACTACGCCAACTTCAAGGAGCTCTTGGAGGCGCCCGTCATGGACGCGCAGGAGCTCCTGGAGGACAGGAACCCGATCCCGAGGTACATTGTCTGCGACCAGGGCGGAAGTCAGGCGAGGTTCTTGCTGAGCAAGCTGAACCCATCGACGACGCATATGAGCGGGAATGGCGGCTACGGGGCGGGCCCATCGAACGGGCAGGCGATCTTCACGGACGATGTGAGCTTGCAGGTGTTCATGGAGCACCTCAAGAGGCTGGTGAGTTTTTTTTTTCGTGCCCGAGTGGTCAGTATCGTTTGGCTGACAGGTCATAACAGGCCGTGGGTGCGTCGACAAGCTAAGGGTAGAGCGAGCATAGTACTGTGGTGTTAAATGAGATGCTATCTGTTCGGTTTGCTTGTCTCGATATACAGTCACGGAGTGTACAGAGGTGGTGCATGCTGCGCTCTCTAAGCCGGCGTCGTCCCCTTCTTATCCCCCTTTTCCGATCCCTCAACCACAGCCTCCTCGCCGGATCCAATGGGCTCTGATCTTGACACCTCGTCATCTCTCTCCTCAAACTCTGCAGGCCCCGAGTACCCATCCTCCGGCGACTCCCCGTACACCTGCTGCAGGCCATCCCACCACTTCCTCCTCGCATCCATTACCAGTGCCTGCCTCTGCTCAGTCGACAGCCGGGCATACCGCTTCGAGAAGTGGGTTTGGTCCTTCCTCGTGATGGGCTCGCCAGGTGCGCAGGGTTGGACGTTGGGCGAGAAGGAGGGGAGGCGTTCGTACTCTTTACTGCCAGGGCGGAAAGGGTTGAAGAAACTTGGGCGAGGAGAAGAGACATTCCTAGTGGCGACATATGGTAGGAGCTACAGTAGGGTGTCTTCATCAGCAATTTGGCCCTTGGCGCGTACTGTAGGCGTAGTGTAGAGTATTCAACCGCTCACCTCGGTGGTCTCCAATGTCTCAGAGCCAGGGCCGATGAACACTCGCACCTTCTCGTCCAGCAACCTGTACTTCCCCTTCCCATTCACGATATGCACACCAGGCGCACCCGTTTTGTGACCGCCTCCTGGTGTGCGTGACTGCCCGGTACCTGCGCCACGTCTTCACGTCAGCTTGCCGCCCTGCACGAGACCACTGGAGGGAAAGGGACGACACTGACCCTTGTAGAAGTCTTTGTTGGCGCGCTTCCCCGAGAGAGGTAGACGTCTTGCGCCCTGGATAATGGATGTTGGCCGCATTGTTGTGGGAAGGGAGGGTAGAAGTTGTGTTGTGTGGAGTCCTATATGGTCTTTTCGACTTTTGACAGAGATGCGAGATGAACGGTGGCTCGGAACACGCAGAGCGTCGAAATCTGAATTTAGGCGCACGATGATACTCTTATACATTAGGCTTGCGAGCTGCGAGCTGCCGGCGGTGCATGCCTAATTATCTCCGCCGACAATGTTGACGCGCTTCTGCTGGCCCAGCAGAAGATAAGGAGGGCACCGAAGCCGACCTCTTTCTCATAATTGTTCCTCGTCTACTGCACATCGACCGAGGCTCCTTCGCTCTGGTGCCTAATAGTCATCGCCATGTCAGCCGCTGTCGCAACAGCCAACACCTACCTTCCCACCCTTCTCACACCTGTCCACCCGACGCTCCTCCCTTACGCCCTAATCGATGTCTTCGGTGCTATGCGTCTCTCGTCCGTAGCGGACTGGATGGCTAGGGGTGTATTCGACCCGCCTGCGCCGCCAACACCAAAGGGAAAGAAAGGTGCCAAGGCCATTTCTGTGAAGGAGAGGGCCGGTGTGTTGCAGGAGTGCTTGGGCATCTTGATTGTCGTCTTCGGGGGGGAGACATTCCTCGGTGAGCTTTACTACTAGCCTGCGATTGCTGCAGAGCTTTGCTATTGCGGTATGCTTTACTGACGCTCCATGCAAGCTGTATGTACCGGAAATACGCCTTCGTGGCTGATCAACCCCAGCATCGCTCTGCTATTCGCTTTGATCCGTTAGTCGACTTCATCGCATCGTCGGTGTTCGCTCGAACCGGGACTGACCATCCACGTACAGACGTCGTCCAGACCCGGACACCTCTTCGGCGTCTCCTTCCATCCAAGCCGACTCTCGCCTTGGAACTACTCCTCTCCGTTCCTGACGCCATCGGTCGAACACTCCTCCTTACCCGGTTTTCCGTTCTTCCCCTTCTTCACCCGGCCTCCCCATCAACCCTCCCTGCTACCCCCTCCACCCTCATCCTGGTCCCCTTCATCCTCGCCGTGCCATTCGCATCCCTCATATTCTCCGCCACGTCCTTCTTCTCCCCTAAACCAATGTTCGACACGCCGATGGAGCTCAAGCCGGGAGGGTGGATGATGGTGGACGCGTGGGCACCTGTGCTTGTGCCCGCCGTGTTTCTCACCCTCATCGGGCCGGTGGAAGGCTGGGGGCTGGGACTGGGAGTGGGAGAGGACGAGGCGGTGGTCATGTGCATGGCGGGGCTGATTGTGGTGTTTGTGATGCGGACCGTGTACAACTATGGGCACAAGGGAAGTCAGTGGGTGGAGATGGTGGGTTTGGGTGGGAAGGCGAAGACAGCATAGAGATGAGTTGTGGGTTACGCTGTGAGCCAACAGATATGTATAGATGAGGCTCGGGCGCAACCAGCTCTTAGTACAGTGTCGCGTCTCCAATGACGTATTTCATATCCACCTCTTACTGACCTTTCGAGTGAACAGGGTTGAACGCTGACATGTCTCTTGAAAACATTGGGAGATCCCATGGCACACCGCAGTTGGCGCAATGTGCTCTTCAGACCACATTACGTGGTGCCAGTTTACGACGATCGCGATACATGCTCCGCTCAGCTTTTTGGAGTATACATTCTCGCTTTTTCCTCTTACATTTTCGCCTGCAACCCCGCCGGTCGCTTGGCTCGCGCCTTCCTGCAACTCTCTTTCCGTAGGCTCCCTTCACAGACGCTCAATCTGCAGCTGGACCTCTCTTCCCTCGTATCACAACTTGGCCTTGACATGCCCTACCCCTGCCTCTTTCAACAGCTGATCGCTCTTTGCGATTATTTTCTCTGTCCGCCTGCGCAGCTCTTCGACTCGTTTGAGCTCTTGCTTGCCGATCTGCTGGATGTGAACCTCGTCGGGACCCTGTGGGGGGGGGGGGGGAAGGGGGGCGTAAGTGGCAGCTCTCGATGTGGGCATCGAAAGCGAGTGCGAAGAGGAAGCTTACGTCGGCGTAACGGAGGGTGCGGAGGCCCCCGTAAAAGCCAGCCAGCGGGGTGTCCCCCGAGACGCCCTCGGCACCGTGCACTTGCATCGCGCGGTCGACCACGCGGAGGGCCATGTTGGGCACGGTGAACTGTTTCGGGGGCGCGCAGGTCGTTAGCCCGATATCCGAAAGTAAGAGATGGCCTGGCGTACCTTGGCGATGCCAATGTCTTGCAGAGCACCTTTGGCACCGACAGAGTCGATGCGTCGAGCAGCAGCGAGCACAAGGAGACGCGACTGGTCGATCTCGGCACGAGAGTGGGCAATGTCGGCAAGCACGGTGCCTACGATTAAGGATCTTGAGCGTTGGGTTCTAAGAGGGTGAGGTCAGGATATCGACAGGACACGCACCGTGTTCGCGCAGTTCTTTCCCGAAGGTCTTTCTGGCCGGGTTGGACACTCGCTCGATCATGAGGTCGAGAGCGCGGGTTGCGATGCCGACCGAGCGCATGCAGTGGTGCAGTCGCCCTGGTCTGTGTTTCTTCAAGTCAGCATGCGCTGCTGGTCTGCAGTTTGGTGTTATGCAACCCACCCAAGCCTAGCCTGAAGGATCGCGAACCCCTTCCCGAGCCCTGCCTTCCCGCCCACGACCCTCTCCTCGACATCGACTTGTACATTATCATACACGACCTCACAGTGCCCCTCTGGTGCATCGTCGTACCCAAACACGGTCATGGGCCTCACAATCTTGACACCCTTCTGCTTGGGCTCGACGAGCACGAGCGAGTAGCGGTTGTGCTTTGAGGGGTTCTCGGGGTCGGTCTGCGCAAGCACGATGTGGATGATGTTGCGGGGGTCGCCGGCGCCCGAGATCCACCATTTGTGGCCGTTGACGGCGAGGGTCGAGGAGGAGGATGATTTCGGGAGGGCGGTGGTGTTGTGTAGGTTGGTTGCATCCGAAGAAGCCACTGCGACGACGTCAGCCCCGAAGGATAGACGAGGGACATCCGCCAAGCTCACCCCCAACTTCGGTCATGGCGAAGCTGCTCCTCGCCTCTCCAGTCAACAGCGGCGCAAGGTACTTGTCCTTCTGCTGCTGCGTCCCAAACCTCGCGAGCACCTCCATATTCCCCGTGTCGGGCGCCGCGCAGTTGGTAGCCTGAGAAGCCAGACTGCCAGTACGGCCCATGATTTCGGCCATGACCGCGTACTAGCGCGGGCGCGGGAAAAAATGTCAGCAAGGCCCCGTGACCGTCAGTGAATGGTGGGGGGGGGGAGGGGATTGCGACCGAGACGGAGCGTGCCGGGCGCGCGACAGACTCACCTCGAGGTTGGTCAGCCCCCCGCCTTCGCCGCCTGCCATCCCTTGAAAGTCGCCCCCGCTCAGCCAGAGGTTCCACAGGCCGAGCTTTTTGGCTTTGGCCTTGAGGGTGTCGAGGACAGCTGGGACGGATGCCCAGCGGAGCTCCGGGTTCTGCGGGATCTGGGCGTGGTAGAGGGCTTCGGCGGGGACAACATCGTTCTACAGCTGGATGTCAGACTACTGCTCTGCAGGACTCGGACAGACATAGCTCACCTCGACAAAGTCAATGAGGGTTGCGAGCACCTTCCTGGCCCGGTCAGAGAAGTGAGGCTCGACCTGCAGCAAAGTGTAAGCGGCCCACGGATCCTGTTGCCAGCGAGTGACCTGTATATCTCCATCTCGAGGGAGAGAATCTCACCAGCTCCCAAGCTCCCGGAGGGATGTACTGCAGAACAGGATGGGCTGACATTGGACTTGAGATTGGCTGGTATGCGCGGTGCTGCGTGAATGGTGGAGATACAGAAACTGGAGCTGCTGCAGGATGTATGGCTGTCTACATGACCGCCGCCGGTCACGCTACGCTGTGTCTGACGGTTGGAGATGGTGGACGACGGCTGCCCGGCCCAGAACGCGTCCTCGATTACCGGAACTTGTTCGCGTCCCCGCTTCCCACTGGCACACAGTTACGTAATCACATAGACGGCGAATCTTTTGGGGGGATTTGCAGGGTCTCAGGGACAGATAACGATTGTCGTGGTCTGCCGTGGGGATCCACGGATGGATGGATGGGCGCCGTCGCGTGGGCCACCGAGCTGGCGGGCGGGCTCGTCGCAGAGCGGGGCAGCATCGCATCGCACGGCCACCGCGTCGTCCATGCAGGACAGACGGCATCTCCCCAGCGGTATGCACGCCGTGGGTCTGGGCAGTGAGGCTCCACTGCATCCCTTGCAGGATGACGATCGGGCTCCGCCGGCCACGTCTCCTGTGGGCGCGCAGTGGAACATGACGCAGCTTTCGCCAGGCGACCGACGGACGCGGCATGCGGCCCCCGGCAGCAGTCTCCTCGCCTATGCACTATGCACCATGCACAGTCCTGGCCAGGCCCGCCGTGCACTGCCGACAGTCCCCGAAAGCCCCATGCATGCTGCATCGATGCCACGCGATCGAGCGCGTGGACAGTCGCCGAGTCCACGGTGGGCGCATTTGATCCCGTCGACGTCTCTGCGTGGACGGGCTGTGGGACACGGAACGCATCCCCACCTTCCCCAACGGTTGCCCGCCTTTAAAACAGCTCGCATTCGTCCCTTTCCCCTTCCTCTTCTATCTCTCTCGCCACCACCCATATTCTCTCCCGTCGCCCACACCACGTGCGTCCATACCCAAGCTCGCACAGCCAAGCCCGTCCTTTCATACTGCCCTCCGACCGCCACCACCCAAAACGCACTCTCTAGGCTACCGGTGCCCAGTCCAACTTTCCCGCCACTCTCGCCGCGCCAACGACAGACATGTCGAACGTTCCGCCCATGACCCCTCCTATGGAGGGCCAGAGCGTGCTCTTCCACCGTCGCCCCTCCCCCGTCGACAAGCTCGATCCTGCCTTCTCCCCACCCCACACCCCGGACCAGACTGCGTCGAAGTCTGGTGAGCTCCACTCTGCTCCACTCTCGAAATCTGAATCTGGCAGCCTACTGATCCATCACACAGGCTCCAAGATCGTCAACCCCCTCACCCCCACCATGAGTCCTTCTGACCGGTACATCCCTGACAACTATGTCAGCGACACCATCAGCAAGCAGAAGTACCTCCCCCCCATCACCTGGAAAAACCTGCTATGGAACATCCAGTGGATCTCCTTCCTCGCCCTCACCGTCACCCCTTCCATCGCCATCTACGGCATCTTCACCACCGGCTTCAACTGGAAGACCGCTCTCTGGAGGTGAGTCATTGTAAGGGTCACTCGTCGTCCATTCACTCTGCTGACTTGGCCTTCAGTGTCGTCTACTATTTCATTACCGGTCTCGGTATCACCGCCGGCTACCACCGTCTGTGGGCCCACCGCGCGTACAACGCCAGCCTCCCTCTCCAGTACTTCCTCGCCATGGCCGGCGCAGGTGCCGTCGAGGGCTCCATCAGGTGGTGGTCTCGCGGCCACCGCGCCCACCACCGCTACACCGACACCAAGCTCGACCCGTACTCTGCGCACGAGGGCTTCTGGTGGTCGCACGTCGGGTGGATGCTGGTCAAGCCTCGTGGCAAGATCGGGGTGGCGGATGTGTCGGACTTGTCAAGGAACCAGGTCGTCAAGTGGCAGCACAAGAACTATATCCCCTTGATCTTCATCATGGGCTTCATCGTGCCCACTACCGTGGCTGGCCTCGGGTGGGGTGACTGGAGGGGTGGCTTCTTCTTTGCTGGTGCCGCCAGGTTGTGCTTTGTCCACCACGTGAGTTATCGCGCTTACCTATTTTTTCCGCAAATGAAGCACGAATTGACCCTCACCGTTCACAGTCCACCTTCTGTGTCAACTCGCTTGCGCACTGGCTGGGCGAGCAGCCGTTTGACAACAAGCACACTCCGCGTGACCACTTCATCACGGCTCTGTGTACCGTCGGCGAAGGCTACCACAACTTCCACCACCAGTTCCCCCAGGACTTCCGTAACGCCATCAAGTGGTTCCAGTACGACCCCACCAAGTGGTTCATCTGGACCGCTTCGGTCCTCGGCCTCGCTTCGCACCTCAAGAGGTTCCCCGACAACGAGGTCAAGAAGGGTCAGTACACGATGAAGCTCCAGCTCCTCAAGGAGCAGGCCGATCAGCTTCAGTGGCCCAAGTCTTCGAACGATCTCCCTGTCATCAGCTGGGAAGACTTCAAGGCCGAGGCCAAGGAGCGGTCGCTTGTCGCGGTTCACGGGTTCATCCACGACTGCTCTAGCTTTATCGAGGACCACCCCGGGGGCGCGCACCTCATCAAGCGCGCGATCGGCACGGACGCCACGACCGCCTTCTTTGGCGGCGTCTACGACCACTCGAACGCGGCGCACAACCTCCTCGCCATGATGCGCGTCGGGATCCTCGACGGCGGTATGGAGGTCGAGCACCTCAAGCGCTTCCCCGCCGAGTCGGCCGCGTCCTCGGTCGAGAACTCCCCTGTGTCTTCCGCCTCGGCCTCCTCTGTCGACATCCAGTCCCTGCCCGACGACGACTTCCGCCTGGATCAGACCCAGCTCAATTCGCAGGGTCCTAAGCCCAAGGCGCCGTTTGGCCAGCCGCAGGCGATGATCGCCGACAGGTGGACATTGTCGGTGCCGCCCAGCGAGAGGTTCAGGATCACGCAGACCGTGCCCGAGATCCGGCCGGGAGTGTTCTCCCACCACTTGTCGTCGTCGGGGCTCGACAAGGTGTCTAGGGCAGATGTGACGGGGGAGGTGAACGAGTTTGTCGGGGAGAAGGTTGTCGAGCCCGTGTCGGCGCCCGAGGGTGAATGCTAGATGGAGGAGCTGCGAAGAGAGCGATGGGGGGGGGAGGGTTATTTTATCTTTGGGTCCAGCGCACGTTTCTCGTTTCATTTCAACATTCCTTCCACATCACATGGCTTCTAGCCAACCACCGCTACACCATCCTTGGCATTTTTCACGTACCGTTCACACCGTCACCATCACCATCCACATCTACACAGTCCTCTCTCTGAGTCCATTGTCCCTACCGTCCCTCCACCTTGTCTGTCTTTTTGAAGAGTAGTCGTTTGATCCTTGTTTATACAGAGTCGGCGATGAGAAAATGATGCACATGATGAAAACGTGAAGAAAGCCCGGGAGCGCTCCAAGTGCAGTCAGTCGACCGGACGCGATAGTAGCCGGGCGGGTGACAGTGTAGCCTAAGCTATTAATGCCACGTCTAGAGCGGCGGAGTGCTCACGTAACGAACGATCCACTGAGCCTCTGGGAAAGACGCGTCGATCTGCCCTGTGCAGCTAGCGGGGGACTTGCATGGATGGGGGTCATGCAGATGGCTGCTGCTGCTGCTGCCACATACGAGGCCGGGGTGGGCCATGCACAGCTGGTGCGGCCGGCCGCTGTCTATATTTATATCTTATATCTTATATCCGTCAGCTCCGGACGCGGCACTCGGCCCGTGGTCCGGCCATCGGGATGTCGGGGCAGCCCTGCAGCGCTCAGCACCTGTCTACCATCGTCTCCGGCGGGCAGTCACTCCCCATGCCCCTTGCATGCTTGATAGCCCCACGACACCCAAAGGCCAATCGGCTTCAAGGGTAAGTCAGCAATGGGCCCCCTTCTCTTCCACTCGTCTTCCATCCCCACGCTTGGCTCTCGGCACCACCATGGAGGCTTACCTCCAATACCGCGCCTTCGCCCCTCCCGAGCGGCCCACGCACGATATCCCCGAGAAAACCCAGCCGGAAAATGAAAACCGCACGTATGTCACCTTCGACGATAATGATCCCCGGAACCCCCAGAACTGGTCGATAGCCTACAAGATGTGGGTCGTCGCGCTTCTGGCGTTCTTGATGCTGTCTTTGACGTTTGCGAGCTCGGCATCGGCTGCAGCGGAGAAGGGCATGCGAGAGGAGTTTGCGTGTTCTCAGATCGCGGCGACCGCGGGGACGGGGATATTCTTGGTTGGCATGGGAGTCGGGGCCATGCCGATGGCACCTTTATCCGAGCGTAAGTCTGCCATGTCTGTCTTTTTGACGGACGCGATCGCGATCTCGCGAGGCTGACAAGCACGGTATCTGCCTGCCTGCCTGCCTGCAGTGTACGGTCGGCTGCCCGTCTACCTTGCTACGATCCTCCTTGCGACTCTCTTCGAGATCGCCTCTGCCCTCGCCCCCAACCTCGGAGCACTCCTCGTCCTCCGTTTCATCGCTGGCTTCTGGTCCACCACCCCTCTCTCCAACTCGGGCGGCACCCTTAACGACATCGGTGACCCTGTCCTCCGGACACTCGCCCTCCCCCTCTTCACCACGGCAGGATTCACAGGGCCTTGCCTCGGGCCCATCATCGCGGGGTTCGTAGCGGAGAACCCAGCGTTCGGGTGGAGGTGGTGCTACTGGGTGTGCGGGATCTGGAACGGCGCAGCGTTCGTGCTGTGCGCTGCCTTCATGCCCGAGACGCTTGCGCCGTCACTGCTAAAGTTCAAAGCGGTGCAATACAGAAAGGTCACAGGTGACCACTCGTGGAGGGCACCCATCGAGGACGAGAACATGGGGGAATTGACCGGCAAGTACCTGCAACGGCCGTTCAGGATGTTGATCGCGGAACCAGTGGTTCAGTTCTTCGTGGTGTATCTTGTCAGTAAGTGAGTCTGTTAAACTGTCCGGCGACTCCGCTAACGGTTTACGTCCTCAGTCGTCTACATTGTACTCTACGGCTTCTTTGATGCCTACCCCATCGTCTTTGCTCAGCACAACCTCAGCGGCGGCAAAGGAGGGCTCATGTTCCTCCCCGTGCTCATCGGCTTTTTCCTGCTGCTTGGCGTCACGTACATGCATTACCGGCGGTACAAGCAGCTGTATGCTGATGCGTCCGCTGGGATAGAGAGAAGAGGCATACGTGAAGGGAGGATTGAGCCGGAGGAGAGGCTGATACCACGTGAGTCACGTTCCCGAGTGCTGCTACGTCACGAGGCTAACGAGGACCGACTCGTGACAGTCATGGTGTGTGCAATCTTATTTCCCGCGGGCATGTTTTGGTTTGCCTGGACGTCCGGACCAGAGTTCAGCTACTGGGTGCCCATGATGAGGTGCGCTTCCGATACACCCTGATATGGGCGTGTACAATGGATGAGGGCTGATACTCCTCGATAGCGGCTTGCCATTCGGGATGGGCCTTCTCTCCATTTTTCAGGGCTCTACCCAGTACATGATCGACGCGTATGGCCCTTGTGCTGCCTCCGCAGTGAGTGGCATATATCCCAAACCATGCCATCCCCCACTAATCCCCTTCACAGCTCTCAGGGTCGACATTCGTCCGCTACACATTTGCCGGTATCGTCATCCTGGCGTTCCCCACCATGTACGAGAACCTGGGTAACCAGTGGGCTACCTCGATCTGTGCCTTCCTCGGACTGGCACTCACGCCTGTACCCTTTGTTTTCTACTTTTTTGGTGAGTGGCACTGGCATGAGCGTTCCAGGCATCTCGTCTAAACATTGCAACGCAGGGCATCGCGTACGGGCGAAATGCCGGTACACCGTGCGTTATTGAGACAGTGCCAGATAGGATCTTCGTTACCTTCCGCTCGCACGTAGCACATATTTTTACATGACCTACATACTTGCAATCCGGCGTCTGGTCCTCAGATGTCCCCCACTGTAATATCTGGGATAGGTAGCCCCGCCGCTGACGCCTTGGCTAAAACTTTGACGGCCTGTATCTTTATCAGTTGAATCCTCAAGTTGTGGTTTGGTAGCTTACCTGCTTGTACACCGGTGCATCGATCATGGCTCCATCGAGAGTGTACGCACCCTTGCCGAGCTGGTCGTGATACTCGAAAGAGAACTTGACCCGGGCAGCTTTCCGGATATCTTTTCTGTGTGTCAGCGCCAACCATATCATCATCTCGTGAGCAGGTAAACGACCACCAACCCTTTTCGCTCGGCGCGAAAGACCGGTGTATGATGTCTACTTGATCAGGATGGATTGCTTGCTACACAGCCGGTCAGCACACAGTTTTGTACCAGAGCGTCGACCGTCTCTCACCTTGCCGTCAAATCCCAACCGCCGTCCTTCCTCGGACTCCTCTGCAAGCACACGAGGGTCCTTGTAGTTGACGCAGACCAGGTCGATGGCCCCCAGACCGAATGCTTTGGCCGTAGTCACAAGCTTTGAGCGAGGATAGAGAAGCTCCTCTCGGGTTGGTGTGCGGGTGAGGCCGACATCCGCGCAGTCTTGAAGCATCGGAATCGTCAGCTAGTTTCGAGGTCTCCGTGTGGACACCGGAAGGTAGCATAGCTTACAGTCCTCTGCGGCAAACTATCTCCGGGCCATTAATTGCGCATCTTCTATAGCATGAAGAACTGAGGGACTCACAAGTAGCGCATCGAGATGTCCTTCTCCACTGGCCGCGATTGCCTCGATGGCCACCATCGCCCTGGCATTCTCGATCATCGCGATGATCTTGATTGCCTCCGCCTTGCCGGAGCGTTTATGGGGCGGCGCGAGTTTGTTGATGCGCGAGATGAGGTATGCAATGTGATCGGGCGAGTTGGTCTTGGGTAGAGCGATGGCTGAGAGATGTCTTGTTCTGAGCTGTTGCGAAGGATGGTGTCAGCATACTCTGTTCACGAGGCGAACAGGGCTCCCATCGACTGACAACTGCATCGAGGTCGTCGTCCTCGTAGCCTGTTCCGATGGCGTTGATCCTCGCCACAACTTCTCCGGCAGGTCTTCGTTCCCCCTAGAGCGCCCGTCAGCCCAGACGGCATAATACATACTCGGCGCTGAACTCACGTCCAGCAACTCAGCCACCAGTCTCCTGGCATCCGCCTTCTTCCCAGGAGCGACACTGTCTTCCAGATCGTAGGCTATAGAATCTGCCGGGCTCGATATGGACTTCTCGAGCATACGTGGGTTCGAGCCCGGGACTAAGCAGTGCCAGGGTTAGCTACATCCCAGAGGTCTGCCACCCCACGTACCGTAAAGCATTGCCCGACGCGACACCGGCAGTCGATGAGTCGCGGTGGACAGACATCGCCTCGGGAGAGCCGAGGAGCTGGCGCGAGCCAACGAAGAAGCCACAGGTCGACTCATGATTGGGCTAGGGGAGGCGAAGACGTATGGGGGAACCTGGTTGATGTGCTGCTTGCTATGCTGCTTGCTCGTGCTTAGGATGACGAAGTGTGGTTGTGGAGCACGAGCAATATGTACGTACGAGCTGCTCGCCCACGCGCGTATGCCGACGAGGCCCGCCCTGCCTCCACATTCGGGATCGGTCCCGCGACTCAAAATAGTAGCCCCTCCTGAAATTGAGCGAGTCCAGCAGCCAATCGACCAATCTCCCTTTCAACATCACCTTCTTGCTGCTCTCCAGTCCTGCCCCCTGCCCCCTCCCCAACTCTGTGAAGCTCTGTAACCATGGCCGCCCCCCCTAAAAAATACCCTTTCTGGTGAGCACTCTCCCTCCTCCGCCGGCGCACGCAAACCGCCCCAGAACCATGTCCCCGAATCGCGACATCGGCAATCAATTTTTCCTATTGTTGATCTGAGCTCACGCTTCAGCTTTCATCTCTAGGCTTGGAGGTGAGGATGGGATTCGGTATGCAAGTACTCGCGTAGTGGTGGGCGCTGACCTCAACATACCCAACCCTCACTTCCTGCTCGACTTTGGCGTCTACGTACTGCGTGGGCTCGTCAACAACTCTTTTCACCCCTCGGACATGTCCGAGAATAGGTGCCGCGTCGTCCAGTGAGTGCCGCCTCGTCCAAGGAGGCCTGCAGTGACCAAAGTGGGAGGTGCAGAGCTGACGCATACGCATTGTAGTGGCGGCATGCTGTACACATCCTCTTGATGTGATGCGAGTGTAAGTGGTAGCCGAAGGTCGTGGCTGTCTCGATGACTCGCAGCTGATAATGTATCAGGCGAATGCAAACGTCTACAACCAAGACGACCTTCGTGAACGCTGTCCGGGGTGTCCTTGCGCACGATGGTGAGTCGGAGCCTGTGTCCCCAAACGCACACCCTAGCTGCTGCTGACAACCTTGTCAGGTGTCCGGGGTCTGTACACCGGTCTCACCGCATCCATCTTTCGCCAGATGACATATAGCGTCACGCGACTCGGCGCGTATGATATGTTGAAGAACACCATGTCAAACGGGGGCACGAAGAAGCTCACGACGGGAGACTTGGTGATCTGCGCCAGCGCGGCGGGTGCGGCGGGAGGGCTGGCGGGGAACCCCGCGGACATCATTCTTGTCAGGTAAGGGCGGCTCGCTGGAGAAGAGGTGTACAGGGATGGAACTCACGCGTGGTGGGCAGGATGGTGGCGGACCCCACAAAGCCGGCGGAGGAACAGCTGCGGTATAGAAATGCGCTGCAAGGGGTGTACAGGATGGTGCACGATGAGGGGGCCAAGTCGTTGTTCAGGGGTCTTGCCCCTAATACCGTGAGCACGCTACATCTTGTAGACTTTGGGGAATTACACTTGGGGCATTACCAACCACCTTGACTCTCCAGGTCCGCGCCATCCTCATGAACGCCTCCCAGCTCGTGTCCTACGACTTTTTCAAGGACTACATCCTCGGCGCCAACCTCATGCAGAACGGCATGCCTCTCCACTTCGTCTCCTCCGCCCTCGCGGGCACCGTTGCCACGACCATCTGCGCGCCGGCGGACGTGGTGAAGAGCAGAATCATGAACATGAAGTATGGGAATGCAGGGCCCGGGCCCGTGGGTTTGATCATGGAGAGCCTGAAGCTGGAGGGTGAGTTTGTCAAGGAGTTCGTCAAGGGGGGGGGTGCTAATGCACGGCACTATGCAGGGCCAAGATTCTTGTTCAAGGGATGGCTTCCCGCGTGGAGTGAGTAGCACGGATATCTATCTGAGGGTCCCCATCGCTGATCATGATCCTCTCGTCCAGTCCGACTCACCCCCAATACCATCTGCATGTTTGTCTTCCTCGAGCAACTCCGCAATGCCGTAGACCTCTTCCGAGGCGAGGCCGCCCCCGTGGAACCCAAGGCGAAGTAGATGTTGAGGTGTAAGATATGATGGAAGACGCATGGTAGGAGGATAGGCCGGTTCATCTGATAGACATCGTCACTGAACGAATATAGAATCTACCCCCTAACTACCGGGGGTGAGATGTATCATTTAGTTCCAGTTAATGGATTGCGTCATGAGTCTGGCGTGTCTAGTAATCGTCCATCCAGCGTAGCATCTGGATCTCAAAAGTGGACAGCCAAGTCCTTCTAGGTGTTTTTTCCTCGCCCTCCTCAAAACACTACAGCCCTCCTCAAAAAACTGAGTTCCTCCGGTTCGTAGCTGTCCACGAGACTAGGGTAGTTCTCCGGTTCGGACCTCTCCATGAGACTTCGGTAGTCCTTTCTCTGTGCCTTGAACGCTCTCTGTGTTTCCCTAAGCTCGTCCTTTCTCAATTGCCTATCTTGCCACAGTTTCTCCTGCAGTGAGTCTTCAAAGACACTGGAAGAAGTCATCCTAGAGTAGCCCAGAACCTCTACTAACTTAGGCTTTGACCGAATACGAAGAGTGGCCTCCAGGATGGAGGGCATCCTCTCCGTGTCAGAGGACCCAGATAGGACAGAAGACGCGGTTTCCAAATCTCTTTCTGTGTACCGGTTGCTTGAGCTCCAGGAGAGTGGAAACTTCCTTGGCAATGAGAAGTTTGTAACTGACGTTGGCACTGTTTTATCGGCGGTAGGCGTGGCGTTCGAGATCGCCGTATCGTTCGAGATCGCCGCAACGTTCGAGACCGCCGAAACGTTCGAGACCGCCGAAACGTTCGAGATCGGGTCGTCCAGTTGACTCAGCGTCTCGTGTCTTGATGCCCAAGAGCTTGGATCTCCAGCACGACCCGATCTCCCACCGCGTGTAAGTAGCCTCCCAAGCCCTAACTTGGACAGCAGATCTTGCCACCTGCTCTGTTTCGTTCCATATGTGTAGTTGGACGATGGATGGGATTGTGCTCTCGAGCACTGGCTACGGTTGAATAGGGAGCAGGCTATAGTCATCCTGTTGCTTTTCTTTGACGGGATCCACTGCGCTGCAAGATGTTGTTGCAAGCGAATAGGTAAAGTAGATATGAAAGGGGTGGGCGAGTGGACACTTTAGTACTGTGTCCGTGACCGATAGAATGCGGAGACTGAAGGGGCTGGGCGAGTGTACGACATACCTGTCAGTGAAAGGATCGTCTTCTTGGAAGCATCGGTGTTCAGCGGCAAAACTGGCGTTGTGTGTTTCCCGAAGGCAGGCGGGGTGGCACGCCTCATCACGTCCACCAACGCGGCCCTCGTTGAAGGGGCTGGGCGAGTGTATGACACAGTTGTCAGTGAACGGAACGTCTTCTGAGACCGAAAGATGCAGGGGCAGGTCAACAAAGGAGGTGTGCGGTGTGTGCATCACGTGATCTCCCGCAGCTCCCAGCTCAGGGCTCGCTCTTCTCCAACGACGCCGTCACTCTATGCTGTCTCGTCGCGCTGTCGCTTTACGCATCTCGCACTATATTCCCGGGCTGGTATCAACATCGGTCCTACACCGGCACCACCGACCACAGATACAGCCAGAACAGCACCATGATTGAGGACAAGTACATCGGGCTGGCACTGGCGCTGGGTGGGACGTTTCTGATCGGGTGAGCTAGACGCGTCGGTTCGGGCGCAGCTGGGCTTGGCGCCGCGCAGCGTAAGCTGACAGAGTCGCGGTCATATAGATCGAGCTTTATCATCACGAAGAAGGTCAGATTGGGGAAGTGAGGAGCTAGAGGTCATGTGGAACGAGTCTAACATGGCGTGCTGTAGGGGCTGAACGATGCGGCGGCGCGGAATAACGAGTACCCCCATTCTCATCAACGGCAGACGGGTGCCCGGAACGCTTGTGAGTCTTCCTCAGCGTACCCATGTTGTCGACTGTCTCTGGCCCCTTGTGCTGACGGTGTCTTGGCTCCAGCCGATGACCTTGCGTATCTCCAGAATCCCATCTGGTGGGCCGGGATGATTACTAGTGCGTAACGCTTGGGAGCCAAGGCGGTGGGCAATTTGCTGACATTGAGCGGTAACGACCTGCAGTGGTGGTCGGCGAGGGTGAGTAACAGCCATTCCGGGTGTGACCCGGCCCGTGGAGTTAACGTGTGTATTTTTCAGTCGCAAACTTCGCTGCCTACACGTTTGCCCCTGCCATTCTCGTAACGCCCCTTGGTGCTATGAGTGTTATCATCGGGTGATCTTCAACGACTACATTCTGCTTGTCTTGAGCTAGTGCTGACCATGTTTCACAGGGCCATTCTTGCCTCCTTCCTTTTGGATGAGAAGCTTGGGAGATTAGGTGTCTGCGGGTGTGCCTCGTGCATCGTGAGTGGACGATGCATTGGTCGGTCTTATCAATGAACAGCGCTGACGATCGACCACCAGATCGGCTCAGTCGTTATCGTTCTGCACGCCCCGTCCGACAAGGAGGTGGAAACTGTCGATGAGATCCTGAGCTATGCTGCTCGCCCTGGTACGCCCATGGCCAGGTACTTGGAGAGTCACATGACCTGACGAGTTGCACTATCCACAGTATTTCTCTTCTACATCACTTTCGTCGCCGTCTTTTCGCTTTACATGATCTGGCGTGTGGTTCCCACCCACGGCTCCAAGAACCCTATGGTCTACCTGTCGATCTGCTCGCTTGTTGGGAGTGTCTCGGTCATGGCAATCAAGGTATATATATCTTTGTGCCTATCCCAGGCAAGATAGGCCATGCTGATGAAGGTATCAACCATCTAGGGCTTCGGCGTCGCACTCAAGCTGACCTTATCCGGGAACAACCAGCTTACGCACGTCAGCACGTACGTGTTCCTGGTCGTCGTTGTGGGATGTATCATGGTGCAGATGGTAAGTCATACCGGTATCTATGCTGTGGCCTTGCTGATGCGTCAAGGGCAGAACTACTTCAACAAGGCTTTGGACACGTTTTCCACCAATGTGTGAGTGTCGGCGGAAACGAATACGCGAAGTCCACCACTCATGTGCTTGGTTCCATCAGTGTCAACCCCATCTACTACGTCTTCTTCACAACTGCCACCATCATCGCGTCTGCCATCCTCTTCTCAGGCTTCAACACCCCTGGCGGCGTTAACACCATCTCCCTCATCTGCGGCTTCCTGATCATCTTCATGGGCGTATACCTGCTCAACATTTCCCGCGAGCCGGAGGTCCCTCGTCATGCTACCAGTCTCGAGGCGGGTCTCATGAGTGAGCATTTGCCATAGTTCGCCCTCGTGCAGTAGCTGACTGCCGGAGCACAGACCCCCGTATGAGCATGTCCAACGGACGCCTCTCCATCGACTCCAATGGCCCCGGTTTCGGCTACGGCGTCGTGCCCGGTTCGACCTACGCGCCCGACGGCTCTCTCCACTCAGCGAACCACGGCCGCCGGAGCAGCCTGTACCGCGCTCAGAACTCCACCCTATTCAGCGCATTTGAGGAGGAAGGCGTGCCGCTGGGGCAGCTGGCGGAGGAGGACGAGTCGTCGGACGATGAAGTTGGTGGGAGTGCTCGGGGGGGGCAGGCGCGGGGGAGGAGCTTGATGGGGAAGAAGGGAAGGGAGGAGGTGCCAGGGGGCAGACATCCGGCATACCAGGACACGGATCGATGAGAGGGTAGAGGGTGGGTGCCCGGGGGGGGGGGGGGGAGCAGACAGGGCGAGGCTGTAAACGATGCATTGGTCTGAGCTTAGCGAGCGCTAGAACGCTGCTGATCGGAACTACCAAGTAATGAAGGTTTCGCGTGATATTCGGCGTACTAGGACGCTGATCGGCGAGGGGGAGAAGCGATGTGCGAGAGATAACTATAGCGAGGTGAGAGACAATGCTTTGGTCGAGTGTAAGGTAGCGAGGTAAGAGCTCTTGGTCGAAGCTGTCGATCGAGATCTTATTCACGAGTGAGTGAAACTCTGCAGACCACACTCCCCTCTTCTTCAAGCCTCCGACAGCCCAATGGATGCTCAACCCCGAAGAATGCCACCGCCAAGACGTGGAACCTCCGCTTGCATTGTGATCTTGCTGGCAGGCCGTACTCAAATTCAAAGGAAAGTACTCGGTGGAGTTATCCTCAGATGTCTTGAGCTTTCTTGGTGTGGGAGACTGAGAGAACGCAGTCAACGTCATTCAAGGATATCTTATCTACGTGAGCTGAGTTTCGCAAATCTCGCTACCCGCAGCCTCTGAAGCGTATAAAACATGCAGTACTTACGAGCTCCAATTATGCACGCACGTTCGTATCCAACTATCCCAATCCCCTCACAAAACATGAGCATCAAAGAAGCCGGAACCACAAACTCGAACTCATCCCATGTCGGGGATCCACACTCAACCGAACCCGATGGGATCACGGTTACGACCACACGAACAGAGGAGATCACAAATGCGTCTAGAGATGACACGCAATATCTCAGCGTAGCAACCATCACCGTCAGGACATCGGTTGGGGATGAAAAGACCACCCCGGAGTTTCAGTGTGCGGGAAAAGTTTTTCCGGACCTATAGAGGAAACGATAGGGTGGGCGTCACTAAAGGGTACGACGAAGGGGGGGAGGGGGAGCGTCAGGCTGAGCTTCAAAAGCTGAAGTAGTTGATCCTGGAGGGGGGGGGGGGTAGAGTGACACATTGTCGGCGATATATGAAATTTGACAAGCACGTCAGATGTCCCAGCTATGACTTAGTCATCCTACATACTGAGTGACGGCAGGGGGGTTCAATCAGTACTCGCAGTGAAAAGAAAGTACTGAGAGGGTTTACCCGAAGTTGTCTTGTGCTGCTCCAGTGGATACTCAAATCAAAGGAAAGTAGATTTCGTATCTACGTGAGCTGAGTTTCGCAAATCTCTTACCCACAGCCTCCTCCAGCGGGTACTCAAATTCAAAGGAAAATACTTGGAGTACTTGGAGGATTTATCCGCAGATACCGTACAGCCTCCTCCAGCGGGTAATCAAAAACAAAGGAAAGTACTTGAGGGATTTATCCGCAGATATCGTTTCTACGTGAGTTGAGTTTCGCAAAACTCGCTACCCGCAGCCTCACAAGTGTATAAAACAAGCAGTACTTACGAGCTTCAGCTCTGCACGCACATTATCATCCACCTACTCCAATCCCCACTCATAACATGACTAACCAAGACTCTGGGACCAAGGATTCGAACCATGTCGGGTCTCCACCACCCTGTAGCATCGCGGTCACTACGACGACGACGTATTCGACAGTACAGGGTACACAGGGCGGGAAATAAAACTCGAGCGTCACAACAACAATCACCGGTGGAGGCGGGACACAGCTTGAGGGTGAAAGGAAAATGAATAAGATCAAGAGCGCCCTTGGTTGTTTGAGTTCTAAGAATTAGGAAGATGGGGGGAGGGGCTGGCTTCACTAGAGGGTATGACGAAGGGGGGGGGGGGGGGGGTGGCGAAGGGGGAGAGGGGGGGGAGGGGGAAGGACAAGAGTAAAAGGGGGAGCGTCAGGCTGGAGTAGCAGATCCTGGGTAGGGGGAGGGCAGTAAAGTGACCTGTTATCGGCGATACACGACATCTGATATGCACGTCAGATGTCTCAAGTATGGCACAGGTATCCTACCTGCTGAGTTTTCGTATCTGAGAGGGGGATGAAGAAAAAAGAGCAGCGAACAGGCGAGAGAATAGAGCAGCGAGGCGTCGCCAGCCAGGCACCGGGACACCGGAGTCTGATCGATCATACGACAAGCCGCTGATAATGTCGCATGCACTCACTCATAAATCGGCCGCTGGACTAAACCCGCTCTGTTCCCTCATCTCCACCACCCAAGAGACCCGCACAATGGCACGGCTATACACAGCACTCGCGGCGGTGCCCCTCCTCGGACAGGTGGTGAGCGGTGCAACAGTTGAGTACTGGTGGAACATTTCGCATGCAATGGCGAATCCCGACGGGGTAAGTAGCCTTTCTCGAGAGACCGCCTCACTGCGTACATAGAAGTGGGCTGACACACGGTGTGTAGCTGTATACGAGGCAGGTGGTGGGAGTAAATGGCACATGGCCGTACGTCCCCCATACACACCGACACTGAGCATCAATGGCTAACCCGTTTGCAGCCCGCCCCCGATCATCGCAACAACAGGAGACACCATCATCATCCACGCCTACAACGGCCTCGGCGACGACAAGTCTGGCACGGCTCTCCACGCACACGGCATGTACCAGAACGGGTCGAAGGTGACGACATACAACCTCGAGAGTGGAGAGTACGCTACGGGTGGGGCAGTCATGGACGGCGCTGTGGGGATCACGTCGTGTTCGATCCCTCCGAAGCATAGTCTGCCATATGTGCTGGAGACGAAAGAGCAGGTGATTCAGATCGTACGATTTCGGGGGGGCAGTGCTGATCATGGTGCAGGTTGGAACATACTGGATACATGGGCACCATCTTGGACAATATGTTGACGGCCTGCGTTCTCGTAAGCATACATACACCCACCCCCGTTAGCCTTGTCGTACCCCAGCATACCTGCTGATAGCCCAACCCCCAGCTCTTATCATCGAGCCAACGGATGCCACGGGCAGATCGGATGATGTGACGTGGGACGAGGACTACACGCTTATTGTGTCGGACTGGTGAGCGCTGGTCGTTTGCTGGTCGCAGCAAAGCTAACGCTCAATCTCAAAGGTATCACCGCCAACACAATGATCTCTTGACCAACGACTTCTTGACGTGGGACAACCCCACCGGCGCCGAGCCCGTACCCGGTAAGCCCATACCTTGCAGCACATGTGGCGCATCAGCTAAGACCCCAGACAGACTCTGCAATCACCTACCTTGTCAAGGACGGGCAGTACTACCCCTCGGCCGAGGATGTGGCCTCTGGCGCAGCCACCAACGAAAACCTCAGTATCCCATTCGAGGCTGGAAAGAAGTACAGGATCAGGATCATCAACATGTCTGCTCTTGCCAGTAAGACTGGATCATTTCGGCAGTGACTTGTGCAATAGGGCTAAAGCTGGACATTGCATTGCAGTGTTCTTTATTGCCATCGACCAGCACGACATCAAAATCATCGAGGCAGACGGTGTCGAGGTGGAGCCATACGATATTGACGTGCTCACCATCTCGGTGGCCCAACGATACTCAATCTTGGTGGAGGCCAAGGACGTGTCGGACGTCAACTATGCGATGACCGTCATGCAGAGCGAAGACATGTGAGGCAATAGCTCAACTTATAGCCAGAATGCCCGCTTGCTGATGGCTAACTGGGACGCAGGTACGACTACCTTCCCGACGAGCTTGTTCTCAACAACACTATCCAGATATCCTACTCCTCCTCCAACCCCGCTGCCTCGCCCGTGACCTACGGCGAGATCGAAGACCTCGACGACACCCTCTTCACTCCGCTTGTGCAGCAAGCCATGGCCCCCGCCGACATCGAGTTTACCCTCCACGTCGACTTTGACACTTACTCGGACGGCACCAACCGTGGCGCCTTCAACAACATCACCTTCCAGGAACCGCCGACGCCATCCCTTTTCACCGCGATGACAATGGGCAACGACTCGTTCAACCCTGCGGTGTACGGCGCGCAGACGCACGCGCTTACGTACAAGCACATGGCCAACGTGCAGCTTACCGTTTACAACTGGGACTCGGGGCCTCACCCGTTCCACTTGCACGGGCATGAGTTCCAGGTGGTGCAGCGGAGCTTTGATGTGACGAGCGACGATGAGGGGGATAACACTGAACTGGAGGAGGGGCAGGAAAACCCGATGAGGAGGGATACGATCACGATCCCCGCGACGGGCAAGGTGGTCCTCAGGTGGAGGGCGGACAACCCTGGAGCGTGGTTCTTCCACTGTCACGTATGTTCATATATATGCCCTCCCCTCGCCGGTACTGCTGACCCATCGACCCATTTACTGTCCACAGGTCGACTGGCATCTCTCCTCCGGCCTCGCAGCGGTATTCGTCGAAGCTCCCGAGAAGCTCCAGGAGAAGGCCATCGTCCCACAGGTCTTCTACGACCACTGCGCCTACTGGGGTCTGCCCACGTCTGGTAACGTGGTGGGGCTCAACTCTACCTCGGATTTCAAGGGCCAACCATTGGGACCTTTCCCGCTTGTGATTGTACGTGGAAGCAAGCTTTGCTATTCCCGCAGAATGAGACGGAAAAGGGAGGCTGACAGGATACGGGGAAACAGGGATGGACGCCTAAGGCCCTTGGCACGCTCTTCATGTGCGCCGTCACCGCTGTCCTTGGGTGCTGGACGGTGGTGTGGTACGGGCAGGATAATCTCAACTCGCGCGACATGGAGGATGAGATCAAGAAGAAGCTCGAGGCGAAGAAGAGACGGAGGGGCCTGTGGAGGAGGATTACAGGAAGCTAGATCTTGTAGGGGGCTGGGGGGGGGGGGTGGGGGGAGGTCTGTGTGTGCGTGCGTGTTTGTGTAGTGGATAAGTGGGTTTAGATGCGGTTGCAATGTCTCAATCTACAGCGAAAAGAGGAAAGACCACGAGTCATATCACCTGTTGACGGTAAGTATCATGTGTACACTGCTTGCCCCAGCCCAAATACCTAATTTGTATGCTTCTTTCCGTCTCTCATCAAGCCAGTCTAGTATGCATCGCTGGTCAAAGATTCCCTCAAGCCATAAACTTGGAAGCCTGCGTGCGACGAAACGCTCAGTCATCTGTACCACAGAGGCGTTGACACTCGAAAGACGTACCATGCCCATGAGGCCCGAGAGACCACCAGAGTTGGACCCGCCCATCGTCTGTTACCGCCACGCCGTCAGCCTTGTCGCTCCTACGTCCTGGTGCACATGTCGATGACAGAGGACGTACCCCCGAAACCTGGTTCTTCAAGAGCATCTTCATGATCACCTGCCCGGCAGACGTCACCGCATCCTGCTTGTTACCCTGGGCAGCGCCGCCAGACTGGTCGAAGAGCTACGACCGTACAGAAGTAGCGTCAGCTCATTGGTTCATCCGAGTTCAACGGGAAGGGGAGCATACCTTGGCAGCCTCGGACATTGCCATGCCGATAATCTGCAACGCAATTCAGCTATTGTCCGTGGGAATGGACATGCTGCAGCACAGCTCACTTTGGATTGCATGTCCCCGCCGCCGCTCTGGTTGGCGGAAGTGTCCCCACCGCTTGAAGTGAACTTCTTGAGCGCCTGCATTGCCGCAGCTCTACAGTCATATCGCTAGGTCAGCACTCTGTATCACGCAAAGGAAAATAGAGGGCATGACGGCAACTCACGCGCCCATTGAGCTCGCGCTCATGCTCCCAGCGTTCCCCTGGCCATACGCCTGCTGGTGGGACTGCTGCACCTTGTCCTCGTCGACGTCCGTGTCGTCCTTGTTCATGCTGCCAAGGAACGACATGGCCTGGCCAAACAGACCAGCGTTGGCATCCCCGTTGGAGTTTTGCGAGTTAGCAGCGCTGATCGCCGCGTTGTGGTTGACTACGCGGGCGGGAGAACATGTGTCAGCTGGATGGCTTTTGACTGAGAAGGTGACAAGCTATTCAGGAGCATGGGAAATGCACGTACTGTTGGGCATCCCGCTGTTCCCACTGGACGCACCTCCGTCCCCATGAGGTCGGTTGTACTCGGCCCCGCCGGTCTGGCCGTACCCGCCGCTCCCCTGATTCTGGTTCTGGTTGTTGCCGTAGCTATTCTGGTTCTGGTTGTTGCCGTAGTTGTTCTGGTTCTGGTTGTTGCCGTAGCTGTTTTGGTTCTGGATGTTGCCGTAGCTGTCCTGCTGCTGGTTACCACCGTAACCGAAGCCCTGGTTCTGGTTGCCAGAGCCGTAGCTGTCAGACTGGCCGTAGCTGTTGGACTGCTGCTGGCTGTTGTTGTTGTTGTTGTTGCCGTAGGAGTTGTTGCCCTGCTGCTGCTGGTTTTGGTTCTGATTCGAGTTGCCACCGTTCACTGTAACGGGCCGCCATCAGCACGGTCGACCAAGGCCCTTTGGGCGGCCTTCTGAACCTGGGGACGTGGAAGGAGGCCGGTCGCGGGTGCGGGTACTCACTGGCGGACTCGAGCTGTTCGACAGCCATCTTCTTGAGGAAGTCCATTCTGTGTGTGGTGCGAGTGGTGTTGGTGGGGCGGTATGCTAAGCGATGGAAGGGAGTATGGGTGGAGACGTGAAAGAGAAAAAACATGTGACGAGAGGGCTGTTCTCCGTCTGAAAGGGTTCGTGTGGGGGTGGTGGACAGGAACACGCGCGCCTCGACCGCACCTTCCGTGACAGATTACGTCATCAACCCGCACAGAATGCTGTATGGGTTGTTGCAGTTTGCACATGGGACATACATACAGACATACAGACAACATGATACCGTAGTGGATGGAGCGTCGATTGTTCACAAGTCACAACATATACAGGAATATATTCTCGGAACCTCTCACTCCCACCGTCAGCTGCGAGATCTGTTGGCGGTGGACTTCCTGGGGGCATTGCGAATGCGGGCGTGTGACACACGAGTTCAGGTCGAGATGATAGGGGCGTGATATTTGCGGCAGGGATGAGGGGGTCGAGGTAGGTGGCACGCGGGCGCTTGATGATTCTGACGGTTGAGGAGGAGATGGAGAAGAAAGAGGAACGGTGGAGCTGTGAAAGCCGTTCAACCGACCAGACTGTTCAGAGGGTGCTGGTGCGCTACGGGTGGCGAAATAGACCGGCGCCTTGCTTGTGTGTATGTCACTCACATTCCACAACAACCATGCAACCATTATTGGGAGCAGAAAGATAGCTGCAAAAGCATATTACCGCCCGACCTATAGATGGCATGGACCTAGAATAGGGCCGTAAGAAAGCCATCCCCACACAACCTCACGCCGCGCCATCCATCTCATGGCCGTGCAGCTAACAATACATACACTTGATAAGACAGCTGATCTCTAACTACAGTCGCGAATACGATGCCCCCCACCAAGACATGTTGATATCCCCCGCTGTACCCCGTCATCACGCTCCCTCGCCTCTCCACCAGCACCGATCCTGGCCGAACCACCGCCCACATCCGCCGCCCACGCCCACGGCCTACGCCCCACCCGACTTCTTTCCGTCCACTACGTCCGCACTCTTGCACGCTACTATCTTGATCTTTGGTCCTGTCACCATCTCCGAACTGGACCGCCCGCCACCCCAAAGGGGAAAAAAAGAAACAAAAGAGTCAGCCCAGGAGGACACGGGTACCATGCGTGCTGAGTCGGGCTGGTCGCAAAGGTGGGAACGGAAGGGAACGTACCCGGCGCCAACACCCTCCATCTTGAACTGTGGGTTCTTGACTACGAACGTCCATACGTCGTCGCACAGTCTGTATGTCGCCAGATGACCCTAGACACAGAGATGGAGGGCGTCAGTATCCCGGGCTGTGCGGCCTCCTGAGAACCTCCCGATAGCTAAGAGGGCTCACCTTGATGTTAGTCTTGTTCTTGACGCCCTTCTGTAGAGACTCCGTTAGAGACTTGTCGAACTGCACCGCCATTCATCATCAGCACCATCTCTTGCACCGTCATTTTTCTTCGTGCCGAACCTTGGGACATCTGAAAGGAAAGGGGAGAGAGAACATACCTGCTGCAGTACCCGCATGGCAAGCTGGGGAGGGATGTCCCCCTGCGTGATCAGCTCATCCAGCGAGTCTGTCAGGGCTGTCCCGATACTAAGGTATCAGTCCCAAGTGGGTTCCATCAGCGTGTGGTCCTCCTCTTCCCACGCCAGAGGGGGGGAGAGCATTGACAAAGGTGTAGGGGGAGGAGGAAAGAGCGGCATACCTGGACCCGCGATAGAACTCATAGTACGTCTGGCCTTGGGCGTTGGTGGCCATTGCTTACGCGGGTTTGGTGCGGGGTCTACCGGGAGTGTCTGGTGTTGCACGATGGGGGCAGTGGTAAATAAGTAGGCTGGAAGAGGTTTGGTGGGGTGACCCGCAACATGATGGCGAAGCAGAGTGCATGACCAAGGGGCGCGCCTAATCTTCCAGCTCCCTCTGGGTGTGTTAGGCACGCTATGCGAGTCCATTCGTCTGGCAGGATGAATGGATGTTCACAATCCGAACGTCATACGGCTTTATCAATATCGTTCTGTAAATAAACATCATGCTACTTTATTTTGCGCCAGTGGTCAGCACCGTCATCTACAGTCTACACCTTCCTGTCTGCCCTCCCAGACTGTCTCGAACAGCCTCCGACCTATGCGTCCTTGACCGCCTCCGCAATCATCACCCTCCACTTCCTCTGCACCTCCACGGCCTCCCTAAAGATCTTGTACTTGACGTCCAACAGCCTCTTCTCGCTCTCCCCCTCCTTGCCTGTCCTCGGCTCGATCCTCTTACCCGGGTGTGTCATCTCCACCATCACCTCCCACAGGCGCCACCCGCTCTTCTCCTTGGCCTGCTCCGCGTCTGCCTGCGTGCGCAGCGGGACACCCTGGCGCTCGTTTGTGAGCTGATGGGCGTACCGCCCAAGCATGGCGGCGCCGAGGACGACGGCGGCGGAGGGCTGCGGGGGGATGATGACGGGCATCTGGAGGACGGTGGCGAGCAGGCGCATGAGAGGGCCGTTCTTGGCTTGCGACCCTGTGTCCCGCGGTGTCGGTCATCAGCACATGCCCCCCCGTCACGGGCTAGCGAGAGAGGTTCCGGCAGATTCCAGAGCGGCGACTCACCGCTCATGTAGATCGAGTCAATCTTGTGGCCCTTGGCGTTCATCTCGTCAACGATGTGGCGCGTCTGCAGGGCGATCGCCTCGAGCGTGACGTTGAACTTGGCAGCGAGGTCGCTGAGCGAGTCGTCTAGCGTGAGACCGGTGATCATTCCCTTCATCCTCGGGTCGGCTAGCGGGGAGCGGTTACCGTGCTGTGTGTTCTCAGTCAGCTAATCACACGCAATCAGAGGTGAAGAAGGTAGCTGAGATGCAGCGTACCAGGTCGGGGTAGAAGTGGAGGTCCTTGGTCAGATGGGCTGGATCACGCCGTGTCAGCTCGTCCCGTGCAGTGGATCAGGCGCGGCAGGAGACTTGAGCTCACTCAAAGTCTCTGCGTTCTTCTCCTGCATCATCTCCTCAAGCCTGTCACCCAGAAGCTCAAAAGTGCTCTTGCCAGTCTTCTTGGACTGTTCCACCAGCTTGGGGTACGCCGGGTGGGTCTGCATCATGAAGTCGATGAGCTGTACCCGAGAGAGGAGGGGTGGTACGTAATCAGCATACGTCTAACGCCAGACAAGAAATGATGCACCCACCTGGCCGGTGGACGACTGCCCGCCCTCATTCATCCAGAGGTTGGGGAAGACCGCGTCTCGGTACGGGCCCCACTACCCCACCGTCAGTTTCCCGTCTCACTGTACTCAGTAACATCTCAGATACTCACAACGCTGCACGTATATGGTCAGCTTGTATCCTTATTCCCAGGACCGTAAGCAAACTTACCCAGGAACCAAGATACCCTCCTTGCTTTGAGCGATGTGACATGTGCTTGTACCCGCGATCGCCGCCAGTCTGGCACTCGCATCCTCCAGGGTAGGCTTCGCCTCTCCCTCGCCTGCAGCCGCAGCGACAGTCCCAATCCACCCAGCGTAGCTGTGCCCAGCCTCGTCAGCGGCTCAGGTCGTATATTGGGATGGGAGCGGACTCACGCGTCAATAACACCGGAGCCGACGGCGGTACCCTCCAGGAGCCCAAGGTCCTCGGCAGCGCGCTTGCTGAGACCCTTACCGACCGGCTGGCCAGCAGTGAGTACCAGACCGTTCTTGCCGGGAATACCGCCCAGGGACTCAAAGTCCTCCTGGACGAGCTCCTCAAGGCCTGTCACGCGGGGGTGTCAGCAATCGACTCTCCTAGGCCTCGAAGATTGTTTTCTGAATGGTGGTAGACGGTTGAGAGGGACTCACCGATCTTGTTAAAGAATCTGGCGGACCATCCCTCCGTACTGACTTCTGTTTTGCCGCCGTCGCACTCGTGCGTCATGGTCGCGCCAATGGGCACAAATGAACACTTGCACGCGAGGGAGCAGGTGGAGCGGGCGAGATCAGCGGTAGCATGGTAGGTGAGGTAATCTGGGAGGCTGGGAGTTGGTCAGCGTTACGTATGGGAGGAGAGAGAAACCGCTGAAAGCTGGGATGGAGACGTACTCGAAGAACATGCAGTTCTTAAACTGGTCCTGGGGCATGTGCTTGCTGAGCCAGAGGGTCTTGGGAATCTCCATCTCGAGCTGCAGTCACTGTCAGCGTTATTATACCTCGCAGTGCAATGAATGCAGTTCCCACGTACACTCATAGTCTTGCCTACAAACCCAAGCACTCCCTCGCCCGTTGCATTGATCTCCTCGGCCTCCTCCTCGGCGCGGTGGTCCGCCCACAGTATCACATTCCACTCGCCGTCCTTCCCCAAGTTCCCATCCTTCTCGTCCTCCTCGCTCGCGCCGGTCCTCGACACACTCACGGGCTTACCGCTCTTGTCGACCACAGCTAAGGAACATGTCGCGTCGAACCCGATGCCTTTGACCTGGGAGGGGGAGATGCCCGACTCGGCGAGGATCTTCTTGCAGCAGGTGGCGAGAGAGGTCCAGATGTTCTGGGTGGACTGCTCGAATATGCGGGGGTCGGTGGGGGATCGGTGGGTGAGGGTGGCCTCTGTTGAGTGGTGGGGGGGGGAGGTGGTATCAGCCCGTGAAGACTTGTTGCGTAGGGGGGAAGTGAGTGGAGTGGGGAGAGCAGGAGGATGACGTACGAGCGTGCTCGGCGATGAGATTGCCTTTGTGGTCAACGAGGCATGCTCGGCCGGAGCCAGTTCCACTACGAATGCACACCTCGGTCAGCCAAGGTCTCTGTGCGGCCCTACCCTATAGGATGGACGACCGTCGAAAGCTGTGTGTCCCGAGGGCGAGGGGGACACCGTTGGGCGCGCTCGGCTCCACTTACACGTCAAAGCCGACGTAGTACTCGATGTCGCTCATTTCTGAAGGGTGCGGGGCTGTTGTTGGGGGTTGCTGGAGGTGTGCGTGTGCGGTGAGTACCGTTTGTGTGGAGAGTGGTGGAAGAAGGACAATGGAATAAAGGAGAAGGGGCGAACCTGGCTGGTTGGTATATATATGTATTGGGATATTATATTCCCTTTTACCCGGCCCCCAGCGGGGCACCTCCACCCCTCCGCAGGGCCGTGGCTGAGCCTGATTTTTCAGGGGCACCCACGTGTACCTGATTCCTCCCCCCCCCCCCCCCCGCCTCCACCTCCACCCCCACAGCGTCTCTCTGTCGCCCAACCCCAACCCCAACCCCCACCCCTCACCTCGCGTCTCTCTCTTCTCTCTTCTCTTCCTCTTCCTCACTCTCGCCATCACAACCACCCACACTCTCCCCCCTCACAAAATCCCGCCAACCACACGCCTTTATGTCCGCAAACATACCTATACTGTGCGAAAGAGAGGCTGTCTCCCCCAACGACCTCTCTCCCCTCTATATCAACACCAACGTCAGCCAGACACGTGCCCAGGAACTCGCCACCGATGGCAACACCACTCATATCTGCAAAGTGAGCGCATGCAGAAGCATCACCCTCCCGTTCTCAGTACCATATCACCACTGACATCCCGAGCAGCCCGCCACGCCTTACATGACATTCCTCACTCAACTCACCCTGGACGAGACGGCCACAGGTGATGGGATCAGCCAGACCAACGACGGCGGCCACCACCCAGTGGCCAAAAATGTCGTGGTGGGTCTATCGGTTTCCGTAATCGTGGACATTGATCAATCACACTGACGCCAACACATCACCCTGCCTGCAGAGCGCCAAGAACAAGCGTCTCAACTATATAGAGCTTGGAGGCAGGAAGATCAACCTCTGCAGCTCCTCTCGCTGCCTCGTCAACCCTCAGGATGCCATCTTCCCCCCATCCACCGTTCTCAAAGTCCAAGATGTTGGTGACGAGTTCAACGGGCAAATACTTTCAGTGAGCTTGAAGCTGAACGCGTCCGAACTTCAGAAAGGGACACATGCAGCTGATAGGCATCGTCACCACAGCACCGCGCCAAGGACATCCTCCCCCAGCTGTTCATACACGGCAGGTACGGCCAGCCCTGGGCTTGGCTGTATCGCTCGGACGGCTACCCGTTCACCAGCGAGCAGCTGCGCATGGCATCAGACATGCACCTCAACTTTGGCAAGGGCGAGGTCAGCTGGCACCCTCTAAGCCGTGAGTGACACGGGCAGCCACGGCCTGCCCATCTAGCTGACAACCAGTGCATGTTGTGTGTAGCTGAGGAGCAGGAGGAAGCTATACTGCACCGCTTGCGCCGGCATGGCGCCAACATCCAAAGTCCATGTCAGGTCGGCGACTGCCCCCATCTCCCCGGCTGCTTGGGCCAACAAGGCTAGGGCCAGCGCTATGGTCAAGGCCGAACAGAGGGCGTCGACTCTCTCTTGGAGGAACGAATTCTACAAATCCTCCGTGACCGCTACGAGCAGAACACGATGGAGGAGTGAGCAAGGAAATGAGTACAAAAACGATAATAAAGATAACGACAGTCACATGTGCGGAACGATACTAAAGACAACGACAGTTATAAGAGCGGATCACGATAGGTAGCGACGATTACAGTCCAATAGGAGATAAAGTAGTTTGTATGTTGACGATTGGTCTGTCGACCCTCATGTATGTAGTATACCGGAAACGACAAGGATGGCAGGGAGCAACTAGTCGGCGTTTAACGTTCGCATGCTCAATACAACCTTCATGGGGCTGATTCATGTCATATCTGTAGTGCGATAATGCGTCGAACGTCGACCATGCGAATCTTCTGGAATTATGTGTATGTACAACACATATGAATACTGTATACGTAGCGAGCAACCGCTTGTCACCTCACACGCGTCTACACGTGGATCGTCAACCCCTACACCCCGTTCCCTCAGTCAGTCCAAGCCACGCCCTACCCCTGCTATGAGACCATCTTGCCCGTCTCTGACGGTTCCTCGCGCTCAGTCCCAGGCCCTGTCCCATGCCTAGCTCCACTACCACCGCTAGCACCACTACCACCGCTACCACCACTCCCACCACCCGTTCCCGCCCCCTTCCCCTCCCCCCTCTTTCCCTTCTCCTCATCCTCTTTCGCCGGCCAACTCCCCCGCCCATTCCCCCTACCGCCCCCTCGCCTTCTCCCGCTGCGCCTGCCCCGCTGGCGTGAGCAGAAATGCCGCGCGCTCGCCCTGGCCGTCCGCTAGGAGGGTCTGGAGGTGCTGCTCGAATTCCTCGTCGTACGGGGGCGGGGAGGAGCCGGAGGCACGCTGGGTGCGCGATGGGTGGGGGCCATAGGGGAGGGAGTCTGGCAGGGAAGGGGCCGGGGGGGCGGGGACGCGGGCGAAGGCGAGGGCGTGGGCGTGGGCATGGGCGTGGGGATCATAAGGGACGTAAGGACCTGTGCGGCTTGCGCTGTGTGATATGGCGGATGCCGATGCGTAGGTGGAGGGACCGGCTACTGCATGACCGTCTCCGTTGGGACCTCCAGCACCAGCTGCTGCCTCGCGCGTCTTGATCGCTTCGCGCGACTTGTACTTCTTGCGCCTCGTCGTCTTGCCCTCGCGCGAGACCTGCGCCTCCACATGCTTCCCTTCGACTCCCGCTTCACCCCCGTGCTCGCTCGCTTGCTCCCCATGCCCCTTCGCTCCCACGCCCATGCCCTCGCCTTGGCCGTCGCCCTCTCCCTCCCCTTTCACCCTCTTACGCTTCGTATTGCCCTCCTTGGCCGCCTCTCCCCCCCTTACCCCCTTCCCCATCGGCCCACCCACCACCCCCATCCGGTTCGCCGCCTCCCGCAGCTGATCCACCTCCCCCCTGAATTCGCCAAGGCTCATCCGATTACTACCGGGGTCTTTACGCATCACGCCAGTCTCCCGGAGGAATATAGAGTAGCTCCGGTCGAGCTCGGGGGGCGTGGCGGGGAAGGATATGAGGGAGGAGGAGGAGATGGGAAGGTGCAGCGCCGCGCAGCGGAGGTGGAGTTCGGGGAGCGTGGCAGGGGGCGTGGTCGGGGGGAGGGAGGCGGCGAGCTTGTTCTTCTTTTTGGCACGGCGATTGAGGAGTCGACGATCACCTGCCTCCGCTTGCTTGCCTGCATCGCCCCCTTGCGCTTGTGCCTCCTCGGGCACCGGCACCGACGCCCCCTCCTCCTCCCCCTTCTCCTCCTGCATCCCTGTCGCCGTCTCGTTTGTCTTTGCCTTGGCCTTCTCTTCCGTCTGATTGGTAACCACGCTCCCCCCGTCAAGGGGACCGACAGCCGGGGGCGTGGGTGACCGTCAAGGCCTCGAAGGCGAGTACACCCTGTCCTTCCTCGTCCACCCCTGCGCCGGTACCGAGCTCGACCCCGCCTCCGGCTGGGGCTGGGATTTAGAGTTACGCGTGATCTCCTCTCTGCGTTCCGGGTCTTCGAGCCCGTGGCGGAGCTCGATGCCCTTGCGCTGGAGGGCAGCTTCGCCTAGGGCGATCCACCGGGCATAGATAGCGGGCTGGGTGTACCAGTGGGTGAAGGATGTGTGGGAGGGGAGGGACTCGATGGCGGGGTCTTCGAGAGGGGAGGTGGGGGAGGTGGGAGAGGTCGAGGATGAGGAGGAAGATGATGAAGGAGCGTTGATGGAGAATGTGAGTCCGCCAGCACGGACCCACGCAGGCACGTTGGGCACTGTTCGAAGCGCATCGAGAATACCAATGACCGCGAGGAGGATCCTGTCTATCCCCCCTTTGGGCGTCTGGTCCCCCACCCCCGGCTCGAGAACACCGGCAGCGACTCTGCTGTCGTTGTTTTCCCGTCTGTCGAACTCGGGTATGACGATCTGGGACCAGGGCTGAAAGACGGCTTTGAGGGGGGAGTCGTCGAGCAGAACGACGGTTCGTTCGGTAAAGGCCGGGTTATCGAGGTGGTCGATTAGTTTTCGGAGGTCCTTGGTGGTTTGGACTTTGCGACCTATGGTTTGATGGCATAAGCTACTAACATAAGGCATATAGGTACATGACGTCAGCTCACCGTAGTCCTCCCGCTTCAGACCCATCTTGTCCCGCGCCCACACCCCCAACAGCCTCTCCTCCCCTATCTCCCTGCCCTTTTTCCCCTCCTCCGTCTCGTCCTCCCAGACTCCCTCGATCCAGCGCATCCCAAATGTCGCTTCCACCATCCCCCGCACGTTATGCGGCTGCGCCGAACTCCACACATGCACCGCCCACGCGTTCTTGTCACCGTTATGCCCCGGCTCCGGCAAAAAGAGGTACTCCATGAAGCAGCAGAGGTAAGGCCGAGGCTGGGCGTTCCGCCCACTCGAGCGGTGTCGGTAGACGAGAGCGCCGTTGAGGTCCAGGACGAGCAGTTTCTGGACGACGGAGTCGTTAGGGGACTGTGTTGGGGGCAAGCTGGATAGCTGGAGGTACTCTCGCGGAGGGAGGCTGACGGGTGGAGGTGTCGGCGTGCGGTCGCTGCGCCATGCGCCTCGGTATGGAGTCGCCCGTCCGGCCGGTTGACCTGGACGAGCTTCCCCCGGTCCGCCGCGCCTCGCCGGCGGGGCAAGACTGTCTTCCCCCTCTTGTTCGAGAGGCTGTCGCGGGCTCATACTGAGCTCTCTGAAAGCCTGCTCGGGGACAGGCGGAGATCGCTGCGGCGGAGGGGTCATGTTCGCAGGCCAAGAGGGGGTCCATCGTTCACGCGGGACGTTGCGGGTGCGCGAGGATTCTCCCACTGAGGGCTCCGTGGCGGAGGGAGGCAGCGAGTCCTTAGTGGGGGGTTCTTGGTAATCAAGTAAGCTGTTGTCGTTGTAGCGGTTGTGGCTACGGGTGGAAGAAGGGGGAGGGGAGGGTCTGGGGGGGCAAGGTCGGCTCAGTCAGTACACGTGTATGCTCGCAGGCGGGAGGCGAGCAGGCGGGACTGACATGATGGCGGTACCGATGGATCTGCGCATGGCTGAGAGTGACCGTGTTATGCTGTTCCCGCCAGACATGCAGGCTAGTAGTGGGGGACAGGATAGAGGAGAAGATATAGATACGGGACTGTACATGGGAGAAGCCTCCGACGCGTTGATCTTTTATGTCAACAATTATTTACACGTGGCATTTCCGCACACTCCTCTGGTCCTCCATGAAGGCGACGAAGGTGTCGTGTGCGCCGAGGCGAGGCTTCAGTGCCTCAGTCTTCTCTACAATACAATCTTGGGACATACGGATACGGCCAGCACCATGTATCGTCGGGGCTTGTCCTTTCATGCCATCCACGTCCGTCCTTTCTGCCCCCGCAGACACACCGTACCATATAGGCAGTCCGACATGCTGCCCCCCGCTCCCCGCCCCAGGCTACCACACACACAGCGCCATGCCGCTCCCGCTGTTCCTCCGACCTCTTCTCCTGCTAGCACACTATCAAGCACGAGCAGCTCAAAAGGTCTCGGCATGGATTCACACTTCCAGCCAGCAGTGAGTCTTGTAGCACCTTGGCAGCCACTGATATCCAGGTTCTTTGGACCCTTGGAGCAAGCCGTAGCGGCGGTTGTCATCATTGGCCTGGCAATGCAGACACCTCCCATTCTCTGGCACCCCGTCTCGCCACCGTCCTGCCCCGAAGCCGAGAACAACAGGGCCTATGCGCAACCTCAACCTCAGCCATATACCAGGTATCACCCGGACGTATCTCCTCCATCTCCCCCTTCACCAGTCAGACACTCTCCCCTTGAGGCAGTTTCCATCCCAGAGGGCCTCCTGAACCCCATCACCATCGCCATCATCCTCATGGCCCTCTGTCTCACCGCTGTGCACATCCCGCCTGCACTCCAGCATAACCTCAAGACCTCGTGGGATTTGTTCTGGCCGCCATGGCAGGATAGGCCGGCAGCTGCTCCTACCCCGTTTGCCCCGTCTGCCCCGTCTGTCCCGTCTGCCCCGTCTGCCGTGCCTCCTGTCTCCACCAACAGATCACAACCAGATGAGAGCAAGATGAAGCAGGGCGGAAGCGAAAAGGAGACAGCGAAAGATGGGCGGCGCGAGCGGTCTGCTGTTTCAGAGTCAAAGAGAGCGAGAGAGGGCATAGCATCGGTGCCCGAGAAGGAGCGCAGCCGACCTACAGAGACTGAACGACCCCGAGAACCCAAACCCTCGTCGAGTTCGGGGAGAGAGAAGAGTTCATCCGGGGGGGGCCTGCCCTCTGAATCCCAACGCGCGCGAGCGGCCAAGAGCTCCTCGCTGGAGAAAGAGCGGAGTGTAGGGGAAGAGCCACAGCGAGAGAACGCGAGGGATAGTCCTTCCGGATCGAAAGCAGAGGCCACATCTGCTTTGCCAACCTCCAGCAGCTTATCCCAATCTAAGGACGGTCCACTGGATTCGGTGACCAGCGAGCAGACGCGTGAAGGTGGGAACGTCCCCGACAAGAGCGGGAGTAAGGTGAAACAGGGCGGTTCCAGTGGAGGTGGTAGCCCGAGTGAGGGGACGAACAAGGACAAGGGGGATGATAAGGGCAAGGGAAAGTTGTCGGAGTCTGAAGAGGTGCGAAAGACCAAGGGCGATGGGGGAGATGCCAAACAGAAGGCAGAGAGCAAGTGAGTGGCACGGTCCTCCTCATCATTGTCTCGCTGATTGTCAGAGCATAGGTCTGGAGACAGAGAGAAGATGATGATGGAAAGAGAGCACTCAGCTGGCGAGCCCTCCTCTGTCGCCGCAGAGAAACCATCGTCCAGCGAGTCTTCTTCAAGCTCCAAAGATGCAAAATCCTCCTCCCTCTCCGAAACGCCCCCCCTTGACCCCTCCGACACCTCCGGCTCCGAGGCCCACGATGCCCTCATGTCAGGCGACCACCGCCCCCTCAAATCTGCACTCAAGAAGCCCAAAAGGAAGCCTAGTCAGAGCAAGAACATCTACCACAATTATTTCATGACGATGCGCGGCTTTCGGCCGGCGCTCGTGCCCTTCCCGCCTGGGCTACACCCGAAGCCGCACCATCCGAGGAATAGCTTATGGTGGGATAACGTGCCGAAAGAGGTATCGCATATCATGGCCCCACCCGCATTGGCGAAGACACCAGATCTCGGAGGAGATGTCGGGGACGACGGGAAAGGGGAGAAAGAGGAGAAGAAGGACGTAAAGGAGAAAGAGGAGAAGAAGTATGTGAAGGAGAAAGAGGAGAAGAAGGATGTGAAAGATAGAGAAAAGGGTAAGGAAAAGGGGAAGGTGGAGGGGAAGGACTCTAAGAGCAGAGAGGAGAAGTCATCGTCGCCATCCGCTGCCGAAACCTCCTCCGTATCTTTATCAGCAAGCAAGCCATCGTCGTCTTCCTCTTCCATCAAGACCACCTCCTCTTCCAGCTCGGAAAACAAAGACAAAGAGAAGGAACCCGCCGTGGCACGAGCGGAGGCTGAGACTAACATCAAGGCTAAGAAGGAGATGGAGATGAAGTCAGCCAAATCGGGTGCTCCGTCATCGTCATCCATGACTGTGTCGAGACCTTCTTCATCGGCAAGTGCGACGGTCACGGCAGACGCGGAGCAAAAGCCAGTGCATCTCAACCGTCATCTGTAAGATTGCACCTTTGTATCTGTGGATTTCGGTGAGGCTGATGACCGCTGTCCAGACAAAAGGCGACCTACATGATGCAGGGTCTGCTCTGTGTCTTACTCTACTCCAGTGCGCTCGCGATTCTTTTGATTTAGCAAAGATCTTCACTGAACTTGTGATTTCAGTCCACCAGGAGCTCTGCATTCTCCTTCTCGTCTTCTTCGTGTGGCAACATATCAAATCACAGCAACAGCCCCCACCGCCAACCATCACATCGACACCCTCATCCTCCGCTCCTGGACTCCCAGCACCCGCTGCTGCCCCCGCTCCCGCATCATCCTCCCGCGCTAAGCCATTGGCGAAATCGATTGACCCCACCGTGGCGGCCAAGCTCGACGAAGCCCGCGATGCTCACGGAGCCAACAAACGTGCTTCTCCCACCACTCCCGTCTCCGCTGTGCTGAAGGGAGATAACACGGCAAAGCCGCCTTCCACCGACAAGGCGAGCTTGAGGACGCAAATCGAGGACGTTGACGGGCTGGTCAAGAAGATGTGGGGCAAGAGCGATATGACTGACGAGCTGAAGGAGCAGCTGGTAAAAGCGACGCGGAAGAGGAAGCAGCTTGTGACGGAGCGAGAGGGCGAAGCTCGCAAAGAGGAGAAGCCCTCGGAGCAGGGGAGTAGCGTCGCCCTCCAGTCGGGAGAGGAGAAGAACAAGGGGAAGGGAAAGGCGGAGACGGGGCCCACAGGGGTGAAGAAGAGGGCAGAGGAGCTGGTAGCGAAGATGAAGGAGATTGAAGGGTTCGTGCGCAAAGCCCGGGAGGTGGTGGACCCTACGTCGGAGCAGGTTGCGCAGCTGAAGAAGGCAGAGGAAACGCGCAGGGAGGTTCGCTCTGAGCTCCGGGCTGTCATGTCCCAGCTGTCTGCCGAGGCCAAGTCCCAGCCAAGCAAGCGCGTGGATAACTCCGCGCCTGGCAACCAGCCGTCGAAGTCGGCGGAGCCACCAGCGCTATCTTCAACTGAGGCGAAGCCCCAATCAAGCAAGACAGCCTCCCGTTCATCAACTGATAACCGCTATGAGTTGAAGGAGCGTATCAGGGAAACGGAGCTCAACATCAGGAAATACCTCAAGATAGACAACCGTACCAACGAGCAAAATGAGAAGATGGCAAGATGGGAGGAGAAGCGTCGCGGGTTGAAGAACGAGCTTGTGGTGCTTGGGAAACAGCTGTCAACAGTCGGGAGTAGTGGCCTGAGTGCAGAAGAGAAGTGCAGTTTACCGAGAGCCATTGCGAGGGGTAGCAGCAGCGAGTGAAGGGATTGTATATGTCATTGATTGAATTGAACCCAGGATGCTATGCACACAGTTCTGCCCATTCGAAAATCCGGGCGAGGAAGGAAGCGCCGCGAATCATTCGTATCCGGAAGTGTTTCCTTTTGGCTTCAGTACATAACGCTGTTGGAATGGAGACAGGAAGTTGAGCGGCGCTGTACATGGCCAGTATTCCATGCTTTGATCTATAGATGCGCTGGTATGATGGGTTGGAGGATACGATACGATGTTATCATTTGTGTTGAAGTGGTACAGTATAGATGAGATGCTTTATGATGTGGAAATGGTGGGTGAGGACTACGGCCGTTTTAACGATAAGTATGAAATGGGATGACAGAAGAATGCCTTTGCGAAAGACGAAGGCGATTGTGGGATGAATCAGGGAAAGGCAAAGGTGGATGACGATGGATGCGCGTGATCTGCGCGTGGGGATATGTATGGGTATCACTTTTTGGGTTTCTGTGCTCCGTGGCATCAGCTGTAAGTTCAGACAGATTCCAAGGACTGGCCAACACGTACCTTCTTCTTCTTGATGAAGAGCACATCCTCAGGAGGTGGGGCTGGCCTCGCTGGTTTCGGGCGCGCTGGCGGCCGAACAGCGTGGAGGGGAGCAGGAGGTTTGAAAGACGACGATTTGGGGAGAGTCCCATTGGCAGGAGGATGTGAGGGACCCGCAGGGAGAGGGATCCTCGATGATGTCGTAGACGGACCCGCATTTGAACTCTGCCCGCCGCCACCCATAGCACCTGGCCGCGCCACTTCATCCGCCCCCGAAGACCTTGCCCTCTTCTTCTCCTTGACCAAGTCTGCACTCGGCTTCCGTTTCTCCTTTCCATTAGAGGTGTCCTTCTTCTTGGAGACTGGCGTCGACATCTCCAGCGCGAGAGCTTTGGGCGGCATCAGACCTTCGGGCACGGGGGTGGGTGGAGGCCGGCGGAAGGGGGATTTCGGTCCGGGGGATGGGGCGGGTGGTTTCGTCGACTTGGTGGAGGGGGGGGGCTCCAAGGCTCCCGCGCTGAAGGTGGAGGACGTGTACTACGAAAAATGTCAGCGAGGTGCCGGAAGATAGTATCGTTGGTTCTCACGTTGAAAAAGAACCCTCTCTCCTTTGCGTCCTGCACGATGATCTTCCAGCGGGGATCGTTTCTCTCCAACGTCGGCCCGTTCCCGAAGACGAAGAGTGAACTCCTGGCACGTGTGAGAGCGACGTTCATTCGCCGGGCATCTCTCAAGAAACCGATGGTTTGCAGGTTGGGACCAGATCGCACACACGACAAAATGATTATGTCCTTCTCCTGGCCCTGGAAGCCGTCGACGGTGTTAAACCTACGTATATACCCCTGTCAGTATCATGGTCATACAGACCCTACCCAACCTGGCTCACTCGATGAGATCCACAATTGACTCTCCCAACGCCGCCTTGAACGTATCCTTCAGTTCGAACAACTGCTCCTTGTACATGGTGATGACCCCCACCCTCATCGCGAGGTTCACCTTCGTTCCGAATTCATCATTTAACCGCCTGTAGAGCTCTACTGCCGCTTTTGCCTCGTCGGGGTTCCGTGTAGATGTGCCAGATTGCCGTTCGTGGCCTTGGATGTTGAAGAAGCAGTAGGGGCCGAATACGCGCCGCTGATGCCAGAGAGCTGCCGTCTTCTTTGCCATGTCGGGCCCATCTTTGAGCTGGCCGTTGTAAAAGACCTTTGATGGAAGCTCGGAGATGTAGGGGTGCATTCGGTACTGGATGCTATAGTTGACGTCAATGATATCCCTGACGGATGGAGGCACTTCATCAAGCATACCTGAGCAGCTGCACGTGGGTGGGATCGCGCTTGGTGATGCGCACAAACAGGCTTTGATTGTAGCTGTTCTTCTCAGCCTCCGTACTGAATGTAGTCGGCGGTAACTGGTTGGGATCTGTGTAGTTGCGTGCGTCAGTGGTCTATGCCCAGACCGTCTCTAGTGCAGCGCAGGTACTCACCTCCAACCATGATACAACGCTTACACCCATACTTCAAAGGAATCAAACAGCTCATTTCGACTGCCTGCGCGGCTTCGTCGATAATGACGGTCTCAAAGGTAAGTGGGGCCAGACTGTCCTGGCCTGCACCCGAAAGAGTTGCGCACACAATGTCCGCCTCGTTCAGGATCAAGTCCCTCGCCGCTCGCCTCGCACCATCCAGGTAACGTGTAGCGTCTCTGGCCGCATCCTTGGCTTTCGACGTCTCTTGGCCCAGTTTGGCACGCTGCGTCACCAATCCGTGGTACTCGTTCTCCACCACCTTCCGCCGCTCCTCGTTGTTCTGCACCTGCCGCAGCTCCTCCTGCTTGTCCTTTATCCTCTGCTTCACGTCCTCCAAATCAGCCTGGATCCGCGCGTATTCTCCGCCCCCGTCCTTCTTCCCGTGCTCCTGGTTGATCCGAGCCTCGACAAGGCTGTCCAGGGAGAGGTCCTTGACCGCCATGTTGACTGACGCGTCCATGCCGATACGGACAATGACGGGGTTAAGGCGCCGGCCGGTAGCGCTGGGGACACCCAGACTGAGCCGTTTACAGACTTCGTCTATGGCGGCGTTACTGGGAGCACATACGAGGAGCTTGGGCTTGACTGCTCGCTGGCCGTCGACGGGGATGGGGACGCGACGCTCAGAAATCCACTTCCCGACGAGACCGCTGATGGTCTTAGTCTTGCCAGTACCAGGCGGTCTGAGAAATCGTCAGCGGTCTGCCAACTTAGCTTCGAGGAAGCTGTCCCGACATACCCTTGTATCAAAGCGAACCCCTTGACATGCAACGCACCCAGAATCGCCTTGGCTTGCGGCTCGTTAAGACTGTAGTTTTGCATAGCCTCCTCGATGTCGTTGAGCGCCAGTTTGGGCATGACGGCACTGCGAGCCGCGAGGATGTCGCCAAGCAGGGAAGGCTCGTACCAGGGCAGACCCTTCAGCGCGCCGAATTCTCGCATGGCCGTGCTCAGACTACGGGCTGTCTCAGCCGACGAATATAATCAATATAATGCGTTGGTATGACTCACGCGATATGCTTCTGCAGCATCCACTTTGATCTCCCGCACAACTCCGGCCTGTCCATCGACGACAGAACTCGCACCTTGAAGGTGGTGTTCTTTGGCTTCCTCTTGAACGCCACCACCTTCGCGAATATGGAAACACCACTCTCCGCCTGCTTGAGTATAACGACGTCCGAATCGGTCGCCCAAAAGTCCTGGCGCCCGTGCAAGATGAGGTCGAGTTCAATGAAGTCATCCTCGTACTGGCGGAACCCCACCTCCACCAAAGTCGACACATTCTTCCCCCCTCCATCTCCTTTCAGACTCTGCGCCCACAGTTCCTGCATGAACAGAGGCAACATGACTTGTTCGTACTGCTTGGTGCTGTTGAACGTATTTGGCACCTGCTTCAGCGCCGACAACTCCGCCTTGTACTTCTCCCCGTGTGGTGCCAGCGGGCCATTGTGACAAGGGTTCCACGAAAGCACGTAGCGGTAGAGCGGGTTCATGTCGGGTTTGAGACGGTGTTTGGTAGCGTGGGCGTTGGCGCGGCGCTCCTCGTTCCTGCGGTGCATGTCCGATGCGGCATCTCCAAGAACCTTGATTGATCGCTTCTCCATCGGCAGGGGACGGATAGGAGACTTCTGCCTCGCGGCGAGCTCCTTGAGCGCCGCCCGGTCTTGCTCCCGCTCGTCGTCCGATTCGTCTGATGCGCTCGATCCGCTGTCAACGGGTGGGAGCACTCTGGGTTTCGGTGGACCGGTGTACGCTCCCAATCCCGTACCCAGAACCGACGCCGAAGGCAGTTTTGGCGCTGCCGACCCTGCCTCTGCGCGCTTGCGCTCTCTGGACGACATGATCTGCTCCCTACGCAGTTCCTTCATAACCTTGGACGTGAACGACGCGCTCCCCGTAGGCTTGGGCGCCGGCTTGGGGACGAGGTTGACGTGCAATCGGCTTGAAGGAGGAAGGGCGCGCGCCGAGGTCTGCAGCTTGGACTGCACAGGGGGCTTAGCAGGGACACCGGGGCGAGTAGAGGAACCAGCCTGCTTGGCGAGCGCGCGCTTCTCGAGAACGTCGAAGTCCTCGACCGATATGGTGTCGAAGAAGTCGTCGTCGTCGAACTCGTTGCCGTCGGACTCCTTGGGCTTGCCTGCCTCTTTGGCCTTCGGCTGCGCCCCGGAGGCCCTCATCATCTCCGCAAAGGCGTCTCGCAAGGGAGGCTTCGAAGCTGCCTTGGCCGCTCCCGACACCGGAGTGGACGAGCGTGACGACCACCCCTCTGACTGAACTTTTGACGTCGCGACTTCTTTAACGAACTGGACGTCCGAGACGTCCTCAGCCTCGAGGTTGAAAGGCGCCAATAGTTCAGAGAGCTCTGAGAGGAGGTCATCGGTGAGACGACTGGTGAAGCTCTTCGACACCTTTCTGCAGTACTTCTCTATCTCCAGAAGTGTCTTCTCAAGAGGGGTTTTCGCGACATCCGTGGTGCTCTTGGCAATTCGCTGGAGGATGGTTTTGATGAGTTGATGAGTTTGGAAAAGGGTTTCCACACTAGTCATAAGCATAGTCAGCTCAACTTCGTTCCAGCAAGGCGGTCTCCGCATTACTCACTCGGTAAGCCTCAACCACAAAATCAGATCTGTCAAGACCACCTCCAACTGCTTGGTCATCCTCTTCCCCACCGACGTCTGCTTCATTGGGCTCTCCGGTACCCCGTCCCCCATCCTCCCCCCAGCATCTCCCAACACGGCACTCTCGAACGCCCGCACATGCTCCGCGATCTGCCTCCCGAAGATCAACGCATCCCGCATCCAGTCTACCATTACCTCGTTCTCAAAGAGCGGCGCCCAATCCAGCGTGCGCTTGAAGATGAGCGCGAGCGCGGTGGTCATGAGGTGCCAGAGCTCCTCTAGACTGCGTGCCATACTCCTGCCACCCGCGTACGCGGAGAGGAACTTGTCGTTTTGCAAGAGCGGAGCTGACGAGCCCGACTGCCCACAGAGCGCTTCAAGGACGTCGTGGAAGCATCGCACGAGCCACTTGGCGAGTGAGCACGATTCGGGAGTGATGTTGGCAACCTTAATAAACGTCTGGAGGAAGTCTATAAGACCATCCATCGCAGGATGAGGATGGTGCTCCAGCAATGCACGGAAGCAGTCTCCTCGATCATCGACATCGTCGAAGGATTGCTGAATGATGCTGACGATGGGGGAGTGGATGTCGTCGTCTGGAGAGAGAAGGAGGGTAGTGATAGCCTTTGGTATGTCCGGCTCCTTCCACAGAGCCTCGATGGCTTCTGGGAGGGCTGTCACCGCTAGGCTCTCCATGGCTCGCGGGAACGAGTCACGCGTTGCTACGATAGCCGCGTTGATAGCCCGCACGCCCATCGTCCAGTCCTCTTTTTCTATCACCGCTTCCAGCCCCTCGTATTTCCACGACCCCTTCAAGTCAAGTTTCTCGATGTGCGCAAATGGAGCGATCGACCTGATCAGGATAGCAGCTCCAGCAGCGTCTCTAGTTGACAATGCGTCATACGCCATCGACCACAGCTCCTTCTTGGCCGAAGCCAGAGGGAACTTCCTCAACGGGATAGGTGCCGGTGTATCTGTCCTGCCCCGCCGTTTCAGCACCAGTCGCTTCTTCTCGAGGTTGAAAGTTTTAGCCAAAATCATGAGACTCTCGGTTGTTGACTCGGCGTCGGCGCGGAAGAAGGTGACAAGGAGGTCACGAGCAGCTGCTCGAGCGTCTGACCATACGGGGAGGGGATGGTCTTTGGCCCGCAGGGCCACACTGCAGATGAAGCTGGAGTGGAGGTCCAAGGTAGATGAGAGGGCGTTTTGGAGGGCGGCGTCATCGAAAGTAAGGGATTGGTGTACACGTGTTAGGGCCTATATTTGTTCAGATCAGCAACAGATATGATGATGATCTGATGGCCCAGCTCACCTCGAACCCGGCGAGAGCCGCCGCCGCACGCAAGTCACCCGACAGCCTCACATGCTGCAGCTCCAGAAACACCATGTTCATCGCCACAGCCAGAGCCTCAGGCAGCCCCGCTCCTAGTGTCGAGTCCCTCCTGTTCGTCTCTCCCAAGTTCTTCTCCGCGTCTACCAGCGAGATAAGATAATCTCCTAACCAGTCTAGCGGTCCGTCGTTCTCCTTTTTCTTCTCCTTGCCCTTGTCCTGGCGAATGCCCTCTACAGCAATGTTTTCGGAGAGTGGACCAGAGGTATCACGAGCGCTGGGATAGCGAGTCTCCAGAAGAGATTCAAAGGCGGGGTTGGTACGAAGTTCGGAAAGGAGGGTGTGGGGGAGCTCGGGAGAAGAGTCGAACGACCAAATGTGACGGGTAGGTGATGCTCGAAGCAGGGCGGAGAAGCATGATAGGACTGAGGGGAAGTCTGAAGGGTGGTTAATTATGCGAAGACGGCCTGGCAGTCGTAAACTCACAAGGAACATCACTACTCAACAGGCCACTCAACACCGACATCAAACCCCTTCCCATTTTACGCCTCGGTTCTCCTTCAAGCTGGCCAGCAAGCAAGCCACTCTCAATCGTCTCCTTGTCCAGGACTCTGTTCCGCACAAGCGCCGCCACTGCCTCCCACTTGGCGCTCCCATTCAGCAAGTCCGCGACTCCGTACAGCTCCTGCACCTCAATCCCAATTCCCAGCGAACACCACTCCCTAAACGATAGAGGTTTGCGAGAAGCAGCAGGCAGTTGGAGCAGTGCCCATTTTCTCCACTCTCTGTTGGGCGACGACAGTAACCGAGCGAGAGTAGGTGTGATGCCAAGGGCAGTGAGGGTAGAGGGAGGGGGGATAGGCGACTGGGTCGCGTCGTTCATTAAGCTGGAGATGGCGTCGTCGTTGAGTAGCGACGGCTCTCCGAAGAGGAGCTGGATGGTGGGCCGATCAAGAGCGTAGAGGGTGGGAGATGAGGATGTCGTTCCGCGGTATCCCGGGTCGGCAGCCTTCTCCACTTTGGCGAGTACCAGAGCGCCTTGCCATTTGTCGACTGTGGCAAAGAAATTCTTTCGGACATGGGGCGGCCAGTTGGATAGGTATCTGTAGATACAAAATGAGTACTGAGCGCACTCGAATGACCAACAGTACCTACTTTGATTCCAGCCGCCGTCTTGCTGACGCAAAGCCCCTCGCACAATGTTCACAGCCCCCGACAACCTGCTCAACCTTCTCAACCCACGCCTGTGGTGTCCCCGTGCGATTGAACGCGAACAGGAAGATGAGGTACGTCGCCGCCTCCCGGTGGAGGGACGAGACTGCCCTGGGACAGTACCAGTGGTCCTCTCGGGATGCGGTTGCCCAGGTGGAAGACTCGCCACTCTGAGGGATGAGGAGGCGGTAGAGTGGAAGGAGGACGTTGTCATTTGGTTTGGTTTGGGAGATGCTGACAGTTTTGAGGACCGCCTCTGCTTCCTTGACAAGGGCGGGATCTGTGGACATGGCCACTAGACATGTAGCCCTTGCGAGTGAGAGCGTACCGATAGGCGATAGACGATTCTTGTCGACCAGAGATGTGAAGGTTGTCGATGATCTGCGCGAGAGCTACCCATATGAATTTGAGCCAGCCTGCACCGACGCGTCACGCGGACCCTAAGTGACTGGATTGAAATTTGATCCCGAGACCGCTCTAGTGTGTGCATCATCTGTCAAGTACAAGCCACTGAGTGAATGTGATCCTGATGTCGTTACGGCGAGATCGGCATCATTATAAACTGCATGAGAACGCAAATGTCATGGCGCTCATGGAATACCTGCTGCATGCTGCGTTGCTGCCCTACTTCCACTCCTTCAGCGCGAATCCGAGAAGGCCCCACACCTCCCCACCCCTATCCATCCCCAGCCTGTCTACATCTTCCTTGATCACCGCCACACAGAGCTCCAGCTCATGGTCCATCTTCCTCATCCTCTCCACCAGACTGAGCTCGACAAACGACACCGACGCCTCGGCCGCCCGATTCTCCTTTCCGTCATCGTCATCGTCCTCTTCCCCATCTGACGACACGTCTTTCCGTCTCTTTCGATGCCTCCGTCGCGGTCTCCGCCGAGTGACGAATCTGGTAGCAGTGTCAACTGGGGAGGAGGCGGTTTGTGAAATGTACGATGTAAGGCAGTCAGACAGCGTTGAAGTCATGTCCAAGACGGAGAGGACAGAGTCCAGGAGGTCGGAGGTAGATGGGTTGAGCAAACAGTAGTCTCGCAGTTTCCTCGTGCTAGACGGTTGACGGTCAATCAGTCAGTGTGTATGCACAGGGTCCATGATCAGCTGATGCAGCTCACTGTTCCAGCTCCAGAGTGATCATGGACTTCAGCGAGGTCATCTCCTCGAGTCTGGCCCGATACTCAGCGGTTTGATCATCGATGACTCGTTCTGTCAACCACGTGTAGAGAGTGCTAGAGTACCAAGAAGATCAGTAACACATTCCAGTGGAGCTTCGAGTAGTAGTCGGAGAGCGGTGGACTCACTCAAGAAACCAGAGCAGACGTCCTCTTACCCGCCACATGCCCTTCACCCCCCCTTCGCTATCGCTCGTCGGCCCGCTAGCCAGCAGTTCCTTGTCGTAATGCTTGGTCTGTACCAGTAGATGCCTGCCCATTAGGAGCTGCATGAGGAAGGTGAATACCTCAGAGCGAAAGCCGATGGACGTGGGGGTCAAAAGCTGTGAGAGAGGGAAGGGTACCTATGAATGAGAGACGATTAGCACTTTCGAGTACATGGCTCTGGTGGGAAAGACACACCTGGTAGTCTGCCCTTATCACTTCAAGCGCCCGGGGCCCGGTGTACACTCCCTGGGACCTCACTGTCCGGATCCTCAGCGCGGAGGGATTCATCCACCCCACCGCTCTGTCCTCGATAGCGTTGCGAAGCGTGCTCGTGAGGATCTGGAAATCCGTCCATCGTTCGCCCGAGCGAACCTGAGACCACCCTTGTCAGCTTGTAGCGACAGAACGTAGTTCGGCACAACCCGCAGCTTACCTTCGTGAACAGAGGGTCGGTCCACTGGTGGATTACGTCAAACCCGCGAAGGTACATCGTACCCTCAATCGCATCGAGATGCTGACCCAACCCGCACTCCTCGTCCAAAACGCGCCGCAGGTGGAATTGCGAGATCCGGCACATCGGCCGGAGGTAGCCTCCCACCTGCTCCAAGATGTTCGCGGTGCCCGGCGCTGCCGACTTCGCAGACAGCACGCGGGATAATGGGACCCACTCGTCGAGTGGGCCCATTCCCTCCGTCCCCATCAGACTACGCAGTAGCCCTTGCGCCTTCCCGGCATCGAGAACCATCTCCCCGACCTCGTCGCCTATCCACATCGGCCACCCCTCGTCTCCCGCGACGAACCCACACTCCCAGAAGTCTTCGTCTGCCCATGAGACATCCCGATTCCGCTTGACGAAGAACTCGGCATCGATCTCGCGCTCACCATCGTCGAGCGACAACGAGGATAGAGCAGCCTCTTCTGGGTCGGTGAAGGATAGAGGAATAGGCATACCTTGCTGGATCCAGTGGCCGAGGAGCCGCCAGGTTGGCTTAGCTGAGAGAAGGAAGATGTTGTACAGAGAGGGTAGAAGGGTGGTAGTTCCGCTCTGGGAAAGGGAGATGATGATGGAGTGAATGAGGTTGAGCAAGAGGGTGGGTGAGTGGGAGTGGGGTATGAGGGATGAAAGCTGCTCGAGGAGTGGAGAGAACCGCCGCTCTACCTCACGGCTAAGAAGAGAGGGCGTTGTCGACGCTGGCACGCCAGGGATAGATCCCGACGAGACGCCAACCATCCCTAGCGTGAAGGACGCCTCGAGGCACGACAGCCAAGTGTCGAACTCTTCCATTACCCCCCGACATGCGTCGGCGAACGCCTGTTGGGTTCTGTTGGGGTTCTGGGTCATCCGGAAGGAGCTTGAAGCCGCCGGTAGGAGGGTCTCGCTGACAAAGCCGCGGATCTCGGCTGCCTGGGAGGCGTGACCTCGGAACGTCTCTAAGAGACCTTGAAGCGCGCCATCGGAGAGATGTTGAACCTGAGGATGATGAGGATCGATCTACGAGTCATGTTGTCAGTTGCGTAAACCCTCCCTTCTTAGGTCTTCCAGCTCACCTGACAGGTGGTACCATCAAACCTAAATAACACCCCGGAACGGCCAGATAAGGCGAAGATGAGTTCGCGCTGAAGTTCTGAAGCGCCAATCACCTGCCCAGCGTGAACCGGGTCAGCTCATACAGTTATACACGCGTATATGATATGGGTAAGGCTCACCCGGCCCCGGCCTCGTACACTCTCGGTCCCCAATACCTTCTGAGCGATAGAAGCTGTGCTAGCACCTGTGTTCGGTAAAGGCTATTTAGCATGCCGCCTTGACTCGCTCAACGTAAAGCCCACCAGTTGTCATCTCTTTCCAGCCGTACAGTCCCTCAGGCATTTCCCCTATCTTTTCCTGACCTCTCCAGTAACCTGCCTCGAGGCCTGTCACCACCGCCCGCGCTCGTTCAGCCATCTCCTCCAGCTCCTCCCTCTTCCGCTCATCCTCTGCCCGTTTATTGTGCACCCGTACCGCCTTGCTGCTTGGCGTCAATAGTTCATCCTCCACAGGGCTTTCATCCTGGTCCTCCAGATCGGAGAGCGAGGAGTCCGAGTCCGTCCATCCGTGGCGGACTTCTTCGTCCCACACTTCTCCGGGGTCGTACGGGTTTTCCTCCATGATCTGCCGATATAAGATCTGCTCTGGAGTGGGACCCGTTGGTGGTTGCCGATGAGCATATTCGTCGGCGTATACGTGTGTTTGGGAGGTGGGCCGGTTGGCGAGGTTGAGCTGAGAATCGACATTTCAGCTAGGCGCAATCTGCAGCACTGTGTTAATAGCGTTCCTCAGCTTACCAGCAGATGAACATCTTGCGGCAGATTTTCCATCCTAATGATGGCATCCTCCTCCCAGCCCTTTTCTCCCTTGGATTTACACGCCCCCAGCTCTTTCATCACCTTCTCCAACCCCTCCGCCAGATCATCTTGCACTCGGATTCTCGCCGCCTCCGCGTGCCCTTGTACCGAGCGCGTCACTTCATCCCATTCTTTACGCGTGCCACCATGACTGTCTGTCCGTATTTGGCGAGAAGCATTAGTTGTGAGATTTGTGAGAAACCGCTTGTCGTTGGACGACGTAGAGTCGGCAAGGGAGGGGATAAGGGCCAGGACGAGCTGGCGCGCGAGGTCCGAGGTGGGAGGGTAGGGCGGTTGGGTGGTCATTTATGAGTTGAAGATGGCGCTACCGGATAAGCATGCCTGGTGAGGGGTGTCGGAGAGAAACCTTACTACGCAGAGGACCAGGTCAAGAAAGAATATGGGAGGTGTCTTTGTCCGTCTCCACGCACTCGGCACGAACCTCTTGACGCGAACGCGAGCAGCGCGCCGCGCACACACTTGTCGCTAATGCTGGCTGAAGTGGCGAGCCAGCGTAAGTACACAATTATAAGTGTTAATAAGGTGCTTCGGCCGAATCCAACAAGCTGGCTCTCGCGCCACCTGCAGTGATGCTTATTTACGTATGAGTAATTACGCATACCCAATCCCCTAGCGACTCGCTCCGCTCTCCACTCCAGACTCCGCCGCCCGACGGTTGTATCGACGACAAAGGCAATCTCAGCTGGGTCCCGTGTCTCTTTACTTCAAAGCCGTTTCATAAGCACATCTACCTACCGACAGCCGCTCGTACTCCACGGTGCGAGCGCCCGCTACCTTCTCCATCCGACCCACCCACTTGTCGGAACATGTCGGTCCCGGGAATTGCCCTTGCCCACGACGTGGGCTCCGCCGGGTCATCCACACATGCTCTCCACCCACCCACCACAGCATTTCCAACCGCTGTTCCACCAATCCCTACCATAGTATCTGCCCATTCCTCCACCAGCACCTCCAGAACTGCCCAGGACATGGCTCCAGCAGAATCATCTGCTTCTGCTCTTCAACCTGTGGCTAGCAAGTCCAACAGTGGCGAGATCCATGCAGCGGCAGCGGGAGCCGAGCCCATCTGTTCAGCAGAGCTGATGGGTTCTGAGTCAGGCTGGGGGCTAACGCGGAGTAACGGTGGGCAGTCGGGCGACCAGCCTACGGCTCAAGTGGAGGACGCGTTGCCGGCGCCGAAAGATGAGGCGATCCCGGTGGAGGAAGGGCCAGAATACCTGCAACCTGATCACTTGTGCGTATATGAGCTTCTTGCGTGTATAGCTTGCTTCATACGTACCGTACTAATATGTGCCCCTATTCAGCTCCCTGCTCAACAACAGTCCCAATGGAGCAGCTGCATCCCGCAATATTCCCAACATTGGCGATGGCTGGCTGTCGCCTGAGGATGACCCCCAGGCCTTACGCGGCATCCCCGTCTTCAAACCCACCCTTGAAGAATTTGCTGTGAGTTGGTCTTGTGTGGCTATGTACGGTGTGACATTTCAGCTGAGACCCACTCGTTTACAGGACTTCGAGAGCTACGCCACCAAGACAACCGCCTGGGGCCGATACTCTGGTATCGTGAAGATCATCCCCCCAGCAGACTGGGCCGCCTCCGTACCCCCCATCCCCAAACCCCTCCTCTCGGAAACCCGCATTTCCGCCCCTATACAACAAAATCTCATCGGTTCGTCCGGGCTCTTTCGCATTGCCAACGTCGTGCGGAATAAGAACCGCCCCTTGACTGTCGAGGAGTGGTTTAAGAAGTGCAATGAGAAGAAGTTCAGTGGACCGGGGCCGAATGACGTGGACCGGACCATGAATAGGGACTCGAAGGAGGCAATGGAGAGGGTGGCGAAGGTTAAGGAGGAGATGAGACGAGAAAAGGAGAGGCGAAGGGACAAGAGGAAGGCGGCTGAGGAGAGGCGCAAGGAGAGGGCCATGGCTCAGGCGATGGGCTCGACCAAAGAGGAAGAGCTGGTCAACGGCGACGTATCTACAGCCCCGGCTGAGGGCATCGTGCTGGAGACTGTTGGTGAGGGTGTCGACGACGTCCCGCCTCTTGACCCCTCACACAACTCGCCCGACTCCCACTCCTCCCCCGATCCCATGGCCACCACACCACCAACAGAGGACGTAGTCGACCCTTGGTACCAGTCGTTCAATCCGAAGGAAGATTGGCTGCCAGAGAACACTCGGCCGGAAGACTACACAGTGGAGGCATGTGCGGCGATGGAGCGGCGGTTCTGGAAGAACATGGGTATTGCTGAGCCCAGCTGGTATGGTGCTGATATGGAAGGTGAGCATATTATCATTGAACGATGGTAGATGGGTACTGACTCAGTCCATTCCAGGCTCCCTTTTCGTGGATGAAAAGACGCCTTGGAACGTTGCCCACCTTCCCAACCTTCTCAACCGATGGGACCTCCGCAACCTTCCGGGTGTCAACACACCTTACCTCTACTTTGGCATGTGGGGTGCGTCTTTTGCTTGGCATGTGGAGGATGTAAGTCCCTTCCGGTACATACCTACAGAGATATGTGCTGACTTGTGAGTAGATGGACCTCTTCTCTATCAACTACATACATTTTGGTGCACCAAAGTTCTGGTATGCCATCCCTCAGCAGCAGGCGGAACGCTTTGAGCGTGTTCTTGAGGGTATGTTGACTTTTCTTGTTTTCTCCCTTGATCTTACCCCAGCTCATGGTTTTGTAATAGGCTACTTCCCCGAAGATGCGCGCAAGTGCGACCAGTTCCTTCGTCATAAGTCATTCGCCGTATCCCCCTACCGCCTCGCCAATGAAGGCATACGCGTCAACATGCTCGTGCACAACCAGGGCGAGTTCGTCATCACCTATCCGCGCGGCTACCATGCTGGATTCAACATGGGGTTCAACTGCGCAGAGAGCGTCAACTTCGCACTGGACAGTTGGGTGGAGCTTGGGCGGCGGGCGAAGGCTTGCCAATGTGTCAGCCATAGGTATGTACAGCGAAGTCCCTTCTGTCGAGGTACGCTGATACGTTGTAAACCAGCGTCCGAATAGACGTCGAAGAGATGCTGGCGAAAGAGGCTAAAGAGGCTGCGCGGATTAAGGGCGAGCAGGAGCTCCTTGCAGCGATCGCGGAAGAACGTCGCAGCAAGAAGTCACGCAAACGACCCACTAGTGACGACAGCACTACGCCGCGCAAGAAGCTCAAGGCTTTTGCTGCTGCTACGGACGCTCCCAATCCAGAGGCGGCAGAGCACCCGGAGGCGGTGCAAAAGGGCGAGGCCAGGCAGAAGGCGCCCAAAAAACGGACCCTCAAACCCACCATCAGCAACGCTGTACCCAATAGCACTGAGTCTCCTGCCGGAACCACCCCTCCAAAACTTCCCAAGGAGGCAGCTGTCACGTATCCGTGTATATTGTGTCCCGGGCTGGGCACGGACGACCTTCTACCAGTATACCAGCCATCAGACGCGGTCAAGACGATCTGGAAACCGAGACAGGGCGAGGTGCAGGCGCACCATCACTGTGCGCTTGCTATACCTGGTGTTGGTATCGAAGACAGGGAGCTGCAGGGAGAAGGAGCAGAGCCGGGGTCTTTGGTTACGTACATCGTTGGGGTGGAGAATATAGAGAGTGCGAGGTGGAAGCTTGTGAGTGTTCCTATGTGTTAGGACTCGAGTCTTGGCTGAACTCCACCAGAAATGCTCGGCTTGCACGGACAAGAAGCTACAAAAGATGGGCGCAAAAGTGCAATGCACTAAGGCTAGTTGTTTGTTCCGTTCAGTGGCTTAACTGTGAGCTGACAGAGAGTATAGGGTAAATGTCCTCGCGCTTTCCATGTCTCCTGCGCCCGCGACAATGACAGCGTCGATCTCAAGATATCTGTGGTCCAGACTGTCGAACCTGTTATACTAGTAGAAGGCGAACTGCCACTGGCAGAGGGTGCTGAGAATCAGGTTGTAGAAGACATACACGTTGAGTTGTTATGTCCTCAGCACAACCCTGTGAGTATAGACTGGGGTGGCCGAGATAGAGCACGATTACTGACATGGTGATGTGCCTAGGCCATGAAAGAAAGGCTGGAGCAGCAGAAAGCGGAAGAATTCCAGAGGAAGGTGATGGCCATCCCCGTGGGATCGCGCATCAAGGTCAAGATGAGGACCGGGGCGTCGATCGAGTATGTGCTGGTAGAGGCAAGGCGGGACACACACCAGATCTATGTGCAAGATGATGAGGGGTGGGTTTCTTTCTCGCTCGACGTTGATAAGAAACTCACTGACAGCCTATAATTGTATGTCGTAAACAGGGTTGGGGCACTTTTTGGTTGGACGAGCATCGACTTCAGGCCGGCGCAAGGAAAACTGCTCGAGAATGAATATGGTACGCCTAGCTGCGAAGAGGGCCACCCTGTTCATGAGCCCTCAGGCTGATCTACTCCTGATAGCCCGAGTTCACACCCATTCTCGACGGAACGACGGCCGATCTGGCATCAACATCAACACTCCTGCTCGCGACGCCACTGCCGGCCGCTTCCCACCTTCGCAAGGCAGTGGGTCGGCGGTGGGTGGACAATCAGGCCCTGCACCTCAGCACGTGCCTTCGGGGCCGCTGAGGATGGACGAGTTACTGAACCCCACACAACCGAGCGTGCAACCTCTGGCTATGGCAAGAAGTGGGCCCTCAGGATCCCGTCCAGTCCCGCCGCCTGTCTCAGCTCCGCAGGTCTACCAGAATCATCTGCACAGTCATCCAACGCTGCAGCCCAATCACTACGTCCACTACCACGGTCCCCCACAACCAGCTCTCCTGCCCTCATACCAGTCACGCCCAATTGCCGCGGCACCGAACGTGCCTCGGCCATTGGCCATGACAGCTTACGGCGGGGTAAACTATCGCGGTTTCCAGCTGCAGCCCCAGCTGGTACTAAAAGCGGATGTATGGCGCACGGGTCCGCCTGCCTTAGGGGGATCTATGGCGGCGGCGAGAGGGTCTTGCTATGGTGCACCCATGCAAATCGCGGGTGGGCCTGATGGAGGGGTGGCATTTACGCAGTTGGCCAACGGCCACGGAGCGGCGCAAGCTGTCCCCTCAACTGTTGGCACCGGGACCCCTCTTTCCGGCTCGGCGGGAGCTTCGGCCATCGGCGTGGGCAAGATCGACCTTGGGTTGGGTAGGATGCAGGCTCTCATGAGCGGCTTGCGCCCCCTGACCGTCCCTGCCATTCATCTGTCTGGCACGAACGGGAAGGGGTCCGTGTCTGCTATCCTTGAGTCATGCTTCCTTGCCTCCGGGATGGCGTGTGGGCGCTACAATTCGCCGCACCTTATCGAGCCCCGCGATGCTATCCGTATCAACAGCAAACCACCCTCGAAGCATGACTACGATGCGGCGATGGCTGCTGTTCAGCGCGTGAACGAGCGGGGCAACTTGCATGCCACCACCTTCGAGCTGGCTACGGCTACTGCATATCACCTGATCAACAGTGTGCAGCCGACAATGGATGTGATGATCATCGAGTGCGGGCTGGGCGGTTCGAGGGACGCCACCAACGTCATCCCGCCGGAGATCACCCTCGCCAGCGCTCTAACTAGCGTCGGCCTAGACCACACGACGTTCCTCGGGGACACCGTGGAAAAGATTGCAACGGAGAAGTCGGAGATCGCGGTGGGCGGCGGGCTGTTTGTGGTGGGGAATCAGCCTTACAAGGAGGTGCGTGGCGTTGCGAGGCGGGTGGCGGAGAGTAAGGGTGCGAGGGTTTTCGAGGCGCTCTCAACACGGGTTTCGGGCGAGGTACAGCCCATGTCCCTCATGCCATTCCAGCCACCCCCTCTTACTCCTGTCACCGCCACTCTTCCCGCCATCCCGTCCTTTCATGGTCAACCTACCTTCTTATCCGCCATGTTTGGCCTACCCGGTGCGCACCAGCTTGACAACCTGTCGCTCGCGCTTGCAATCTTGCATGTTCTGCGGAACGACGAACGAGCACGGACCATCCAGCCAAACTTGGCCCGGCTGACGGATGAGGCTCTCCAGTGGGGCGTGAGATACTGCGAGTGGGCGGGAAGGTGCTCGTGGTTGACTTATCGGGGGGAGGGCGGTAGGGAGGGCCCCATACTCGTTGACGGGGCGCACAACGCCGATTCGGCCAAGACCCTCCGCCGGTACATGGACACGGTCCCCGTCACTGGCGCCTGGCCAAAGGTCCGCTTCATCATCTCCCTCTCATCTTCCCCCGGCAAGTCGACCCAGAGTGTGCTTGAACCGTTGTTGCGCCTTGGAGACGAGGTGGAGGTGGTGGAGTTCACGACGCCTGTCGAGGGCATGCCGTGGATCAAGCCGACGTCGCGAGAAGAGGCGGCTAGCGTGGCGGCGGGGATCGTCGGGCCAGAGGCGGTCCGGACGGGAGGAGTTGGAATCGGGGGCCTGAAGGCGGCCGTGAGTAGTGCTGTGGACGAAGGGAGGTTGGCGGTGGTGTGCGGGAGCCTGTACCTTGTTGCGGACGTTTATCGCATTATTGGCAAGCCTGTATGATACCGATTGATGGTAGTGATTTGAAGGATGTATAGTTTGCGGAAGGGGATGTACTAAGCGGCGGCCTGGTCTCCGAGTAGTAACTAAATGGTTATTAACCGGCTGGGCCTGAGGACGAAGTCCGAGCTGACGGAGGTCGCGCGAGATGACGAGGGGATGACCTCGGGCAATGTCCTTCCATTCGCTTCGACAACACACAAGCTCAACTCCAGGCTATTCTTGCCCTCTCTAGATCATACCATAGCGGGCCAAACGCGAGCTCACTGCACCGGCACCACTTCAAGGCAGACAATTGAACGTTGGCAGAATGGCAGTGGAGGATATCCTTCCTACTATAATCGTCATCGGGGCCATCTACTTTCTGGTCCGGTGGTTCAAAGTTCCCAGTGAGTCCTGCATACTGCAGTGACTACAGGAGAACATCTGCTTACTGTGGGCCTCATCGCTAAATACAGGTGGGGATACCGCAGAGGGTGGGATCCGTGGGGTGACCCCTGCCATGGTATGTCTGGCGTAGACAACGGGTTCACGTTCAGTTCTATGCCAGATGCCGACCGCTGACACCTTGTTACAGGTTGAGACTGTCCATCAGGCATTCCCTCATGTGCCTATTATCAACATCGTCTACCACCTCTCGCGGACACGAAGCACCCAGGTGACGTCAGAAGTGATCCTCGACAGGGGCGACTTGCCACCTGTAAGCTATCTCTTTTCGGGTCCAATGGTATAGATATATAGATCACTGACAGCGTATGCAATGTAGCCCCCCTCTACTTTCAACATCCCAGCCTCCCTAATCATCACACCTGTCCCGGCGCAAGCAGCCCCACAGGCTGCCACCAACACCAAAGCCCCCCCCAGCAAGCCTACTTCCCTTATCGACCGCTACAACCTGGCCTCGCGGGTTCCGTCTCATAAGAGCAGGGAGAAAGATTCCGTGGAAGGTGCCGCTGGCGTCGCCTTTAATGAGAACTCCACGAGCTTCGTAGCTGGTGACAAGAAATCGAAGTGGGAAGATTCGAAGGAGAAGCGGGAGATGGGGCTGAAGGAGCGTAAGGAGAAGATGATTCTTGAGGCAAGGAGGTAGGTGTATGCGGCCCCTGTGATCGACGATCCGCTGATACATCGATCTGCTAGGCGACTCCTTGAGAAAGAGGCAAAGGAAAAGGGGTCTACTACCGCCTGATTCTAGCGTTGTTGACCGTCACATCTTTGTATGAGCGATGTGGTTTGAGCGATGCATCCACCTGCATACTTCTACAGAACATAATGATATCATATCATCTACTTTTCTATGCCCTCCCTATCTGAGCATCACTCGTCGTCGACCATACCCATGAGCTTATTCATCTGCCGAAGCCTCGGTCCAAGCTGGACGACAACTTCGTCCTCAACGTTTGCCACGGCAAAACGAAGCCACATGTCTTCCCTAACTGCTTCCCCGCCTTCGACCTCGTCCCACGCCTCGTCATCACTCAGCGCCGGCATAAAGAAGCTTCCAGGCAGCGTTACTACCCCGCACCTTATCGCCAGCACCCGCGCAACGTCCTCGCTCCCGAGCCTCTTGCGCTTCAGACCGAGGACGCTTGATGCGAACAGGTAGTCCGAAGGGAACTGGACGTAGGCAAAGTATCCTCCTGATGAGATGACTGACCATCCAGGGATAGCGTCGACGGTTTGGTGGAAAAGACGACGGCGGTGGGAGAGCTGGGAGGAGGATGATTCGAGGTCTGGGCGGAGGGAGGGGAGGAGGGGGGCGAGAGCGAGCTGTGGAGGACGGGGAGCGCAAATCTATAAGACGATTCGTTAGCGCGGAGAACCCCCCAAGGTTCTGATCGACGAACCTGCATGCAATCGCAGATGGTGGTAATGTGCGTCAGCAACGTGGGGCTGGCAAAGATTGTACCAAGGCGGTGACCGGGTATTCTGTAACCCTCTGTGGTACACATCAGCCCAGGTCGTGTTTACCCTGCAGCTGGAGACGGCTCACTGCTGAAGCTCCCGAGAGATACCAGCGTCCCCCTCCAGTCCTCCTCCTCAAATAATCTGTGCGGCACGCCCCTCATGCCATCCGGTCCCTCCACAAAATCCCTATAAGTCTCGTCCAGCACAAGCGCCACCTTGAACTCCTTCGCCAGCTCGTACCACTCCTTGATCTCCTTGTGGTTATACACAACCCCCGTGGGGTTGTTTGGCGAAACCAGCACAATCATCTTCGGCACTGTCTCGCCCTCCTTCGCCTTGGGGCTGGAGAGGAATGCGCGAGCAGCAGGCAAAGACGCCTTGAAGTTGTTGGTAGGCTCGCACGGGATGTACACCGGCTTGACTGATTGGAGGGAGAGGGACATTGACTGGTTGAAGTACGCCGGGAGAGGCAGGAGGACGGAGGACTTGCCCGGCGGGCAAAGCACCATGAGGAGCGAAAGGAACGCCATGTTGCACCCGGTGGTGATGGCAACATCTGTAGCGTTCAGCCCAGGCCCCGTCCCACCTACGGCCTCTTCCAAACCGTACTGCGTGCGGATCTCCTCCGCGACAGCGGCGCGGAGAGCAGGCTCCCCGAGGATGGGTCCGTATCGGGCAGCCAGCGGATCGGATGAAGCCGATGCGAGGGCTTTGAGGACGGAGGGATGGGGGGCGGCACGAGGGACACCCTGCGAAAGGTCCAATAAAGGAGATGTAGAGGCGAGGGACGATGAGGCATACTCTTGCCCCCAGGCTTGGGCCTTGGGGATGCTACAGCAAGGGCTGTCAGCCGATAAGAAGAGGAGATAGGCGGAAGGCCGGTGCTTACGGAGGGGCTTCCGTAGCCTGCACTGCCGGGGCGACTGCGAAATTGAGATCAGACATCGAGTTGAGTATAGGTCGTCCAGACAAAATCTGGGGGAATGGGAAGCCGCACAAGGATCACACAAAGGAAACAGACAAACATGGTTGAGAAAATGCGCTGTATGGCGCAAGACCACCGTCTGGTTGCGAGTTCGTCTGATCCGGCGCTTAGGTGCGGATCAGGGAGGGCTGACGCGCTTAGAAGATCGACAACGTGCGAACAGAAGCGAATGCTGCTTTTTGGCGGGATGCTACACGCCAAGGAACGAATGCTCGCCGATGCCTGGGCTCATGAGATGCAGAGAGGACAGTTGTGCAGAGTCTGCTCCCAACTGCACTGGGATATCATCGCCCGTAAGAGTACCGAGAGTCGTGGTGTATGAAGTTCCACGCCTTCATCCCGTTCTCCTCCCCAAGGAGATCCTTCAGGTCCTTCCTGGACATCCGCACCAGCTCCTTGACCGACTCCACCTTGCTCATCACGAGCTTCAGGTTCCGTCCGCTCACCCCCGGTATGCACCTCAACATCTCCACAGCCGCCGCATTCTCTACCCCACTCCGCAAGCTCGCATCCCCCTCACTCGACCCCTTGAGCGTCGCGGTAATCTCGTCGGGCTCGTCATGGTTGAGCTTGAGGTCAGAGAGGATCTTTACCGACTCGTGGGGGGAGGAGGACCAGATAATCCGGAGGCGGGGGAAATGGAGCGACAAGAGGACGAGGCGAGATTGCAGGTAGAAGGTGTCGCGCCAGCTGTCGTCCGTGTCGGCAGCACCGCCTCGACCGGAAGCCTCTCGACGAGCGTCTTCTCGCGTCTAGACATCAGGGTTAGCAGTGCTTTGCAGACAAACAGAGCACCATTACATGTCACTTGGACGTACCCGCATGCCAAACCTGTCTTCGTCGAACTCGATAAGCAGGATACAGATCTCGTAGTGTGCAGTCATCTGTTCACATTGAGTATGCCTTAAAGCATTTTGGCGTTAGATCCAATACGATAGACACGAGGTTGCAGTCATGAAGCTCACAGTCGACCATTGTTGAAACTACTCTCCAAGTCGCCCAAGGACTTTCTTTCGACACACATCTTTGGCGTCAAGATGTAATCGCCGACAGTGAGGGTCGACGGAACGACTCTGATGCCGGACGCGTCGATGAGGGAGGGCAGAAGTGCGCCCATTTCTCGGATATCGACAATAATCTACGCAAATCAGTCTCTCCTCGATTCTGTGATCTCAGCCGAGGAGCTCACCCTGGCCGCCTCGGCAATCTCCCCACCTCCGGCATTCCGGGAAGAATAGGTCGTCTTTGCGCGAGTTACAGTGTCTCGCATCGGTGCCCGAGGGTTGTTATTGAAGATCGGAATGACCATCGACTGGAACGGTGCGTTAGCTGGTATCGCCTAATTGAAAGGGGGTGGGTGAAAACACACCTGTCGATCCTCAATGAGCTTCTTGAATGCCTCTGCCTCCCTCTGGATTGTTGAGAGAAAGCGGTCTTCCTCGAAGGAGTTAGTGTAGATGATCTGGTACACCCGTAGTGCCAGCCCTGGGTTACAGTTCTTATACACCTGTCCACAGCTCTGTCATCAGCAGAAATGACTACCAACTACGCGATAATGCTCACCTCCAGCCGCCTGATGAACGCCAGGTTCGGCTCGTACATCACCACAAACCGCGGCCTCAACTCTTGCAGGAGGATATCATCATCCTCACCGCCGTACGGCCTGATGATGACAGCATCCTCGGGGGCAATCAGGCCGTACTCCTCTTCAAAGTTCTCCGGCATGAGACCGTAGCGATAACCCGGGTCGCCTCCTGAAGTGTCAGCCGCTGCTAGAGATGAAATGTCGTCTTCCTCTACCACGCCGGCTTGAGCCAGAAGCGCTGATGAGGGATCGGAGAGGGCGGGGTGTGAGTTTTCTGTGGATAATGTGTCGGATGTGGCCGTGGCGGCGCTCCGAGATCTATGAGCCTACATTAGCATGTTCTCTTTGCCATAACTGGGCAGAAACCTCAACGCACGACTCGCCCAGAGCCCACTGCATTTGGGTGTCCTCGTCATCCTCTCCTCCAGCGAATGCTGACTGTGCTGTCATGATAGCCTCGCGATGTTCCCTGCTATTTGTCAGCAATGTAACTGAATCACTGACCCGTAACTCACCTTTCCATGTCGGCAAGTCTTGGGGCCGGTGCAACGGCACCACCCCTCTGCCTTCTCCTCTTGTACGCCGGCACCCCGCGCCCCCTGTTGCGCCCATTCTCCGCCCTCCTCAACTCTTCCGTCCGCTTGCTCTCGATATCCCCACGCACATTGACCTCATCCGCCTTCCGCCTGTGCATCCGAGTATCCTTCAGTCTTTCCCCTTGCGCAAGGCGCTCTCCGTTTTTTTCGTGCTGCCAGTTCGACAGGAAGAGCGTCTCCATCATCTTGCGACCTGCGTTGGGCCCGAAAGGCGGGTCGGTCTTGCGCATGGTGGTGAGATATTGGCGGAGCTGGAGACAGGTGCGGTCGGAGGAGGTCATCACCAGGACGATGTTGGTGCCGGGCGTGTCTGGTAAGGTGTCGTGGGATCAGCTGCCATGTGTGATGGCAGAGAAAATCTTTGGAAGCTCACCTGCATGGGACTCTGAGTGACTCGCAATGGTATCTTCGATCTCCTTCAACACCTTGGCCAGTAAAGCCCACTTTGGCTGTTCTTCCAGCACAGCCTCGTGCCCCTTCCGAAGTCTCTTCGTCACGCTGGAAACCAAATCATCGTCGAGCCCCAACATAACGGGGCGAAACACTGGCGGTGCATCCCTAACCGCCTCCCGAAGCGTCTCGTCCGCATTGTCGTCGACCTCAACGAGGTCGTCTTCGCCCTCTACCCCTCGCTGAGCTTGGGGTACTGTCTGAGTCTGCGTGGCAAAGACCTCCATGATCTCATCCTCGTCTTCGTCCACAGGCACGGCTTGCCTCTCCTGGCGTTCCCGTTCTTCCGCTTCCGCCTCTCTGATGATGGCCTCCTCCACATCAAAATCATCCGCAGAGGGATCCACCCCCTCCTCCAGATTCAACCCCGATCTTCCTTCTCCTGCATCATCCCACTTCTCCGGCTCGTTGTCCATGACAAGCTTCTTGCGTGATACGCGCGCTTGGGAAGCCTCAACGAGCTGACTCGCAGCCTTGGCATTGAACCAATCATGCACGTGTCGGCCTGGTCCAGAAATCATCTTCTCGGCTTTGAAGTGCTGTCGCTGGAGGGTGTTGATGTAGGAGGCAAATGTCGCAGAGTCGTACTCCAACAGCCATCTGTAAGAAGACGGTGTCAGCTGTGCCACTTTCCTTCGTGTTGTCGGTGAGGCGGTAGCGTACGTGTGAAGGTTGCGGAGCTCGGTGAGAGCAGACACGTGAATCTTGGTCTTTGCGCCGACCTTGTGCCACACGGGCTTGAGCCTCATCCGGACGATAGTATCAAAGTTTTTGAACTGGGCGTTTCGGACATTGATATCTTCGAGGTCGAGATTCTGCGCTGCGTCAGCCAGGTCCTCAGGTATTCGACTTTGACACCGGGCACTCACAAGAGAGTGATCCCGTTTAAGCTCAACGAGCATAGCCTCCATACAGTGCGTTATGGCGTCCTGGCACTGCCGCATCAGATCCGTCATGGGCTGGTACATCTCCACAACGTCAGCACGCCGGCTCGCCAAGTCGACTTTGACTGCCTCGTTGAATCTGTGGACAAGGTAAGCTTGGATTTGTGAATATCTTGCTACAGCGTACCTGGGCCAGACAAGAACGTTCGTCATGTTGAGGTTCACGAGCATATCCTTGAGCGGCGAGAGCCCGTGGGCAAAAGTCTCTGGCTCGTCGGAGAACGCCTTGCAGAATCCGCTCTGTAGGTATGAAATGTCAGCTACAACTAAGAGCACAAATGACTCTAAGCTTTTCTTTGGCTGACCCACCTGGTTCTCTCGCCGGTAAAGCCGGACGGCAAACTCCTCTTGACTGCCGTGCGTTATCCGTTCGGCATGGAGAACCACAAGACCCGTGATGAGCTTGACGGGCACGGTACCCTCTGTGCCAATACGGTCAGCATCAGTTTTGATATCTTTGAAGGCAGCTAGAACGACACGAACTCAGAAGATCGTTGACCAGAATCTTGCTGGTGACCGAGAACAGCCCGCCGTGTCGGTACATCTCCTCGCTGATACTATCGTCAGCTGCCACCTTGAATTGAAGATAATCAGCTCACCGTTCCTTCACTGTCATTTCATATCCAACCACCCTAAACCCCGGATCTCTCACTCCCATAATCCCCAGCTCGTCCCCAATCCCCGCCTCGTCTGCCGGCGTCGCCCCGACCACCAAGACAAGGTCCTCCTTCCGGTCGTACGTCTTGAGCAGCGCGCAGACAATCCGCCGGAGACCGAGGCCTTTTGCCAGGATCAAGAGGTCATCTTGCTGGGGACGACAGAGGGTACGAATGAGGGTTTTGTGGAATGGGAGGTAGGGGATGTGCCGGCGGTTCTGGTAAGTGGACATGGCGCATGGGTGAGGACGAAAGCAAGAAGGGGCGAAGATGGGGACTGCCGGAGACGCTGGAGGTGGGCGGGAGGATGCCTGACGGCGAACTATACGACCATGTAGCGATCGATGGGGTCTGCTTTCAGGTTTAGGCCAAGATGCATTGGAGACGGAGATGGTTGAGCCTCGCGAGCCCGCCCACTACTGCACTCTCTCGCGATCCAGTCATCTTGTGCAGTCTCTAGCAACGTCATCACCAGCGCGGGGTGGTGCCTTGACCCAGGAGGCCGAAATTCCGATGCCGCCAGGCCATCCATGTATGTCTTCGCCTCATGCTCTCTGCGCTGCTCACTGCATAGCCCTTGCTCCCCCCTGCCCGTTCTAGCCCTTCGCCTGCTGCCTCGCTAGTCTCCTGTACATCCTTCCAAGAAAAACGCGCAATGTTGGCCCGCCTCGTCGTCCGTCGCTCCCTTCACACTACCTCGCGTCTTTTCGCGGTCGCCCCCTCCCCCTTAGAGGTGTCTCTCCGGAATGCCCTCAAGGAGTCTATGAAGAGCAGAAACAAGCCAGCTCTCACTTGCTTAAAAGTGAGTGGCGTTCATTCTCAAGATTTCACCCAGCGGTTCGAGATACCCGTGGACTGACGCTAGCCCTTACACAGGCTATCCTGGCGGACGTGACCAACGCCGCGAAGGCAGGCGCCAACCCTTCAGAACCTACGACTCAGGAAAACGTCGTCAGCGTCCTTCGCAAGGGGATCGCACAACGCGTTAGCTGCACTCTTGTTGGTAGTCCTCACGCCTCAGCTGACATGTCCACAACAGACCCAAGCAGCCGAGTCCTACGCCCCCTCCTCCCCCTCCGCGCACGAGGAGAGCTACTCGTCTCTCAACAAGGAGATCGAGCTCCTCCAGTCTTTCCTCCCTACCGCACCATCCCAAGAGGTTGTGCAGGCGGCGATTGACAAGGTGATTGCTTCGCTGCCGGAGGACGTGAAGGGGTCGAAGAGTGCCACCGGCAAGGTACTTGCGGGGCTGTGGGAGGAGCTGGGCGAGGCAAAGGCGGCGCTGGATAAAAAGGAAGTTGGCAAGTGGGTGCAGGAGACGCTGAAGAGGTTATAAGCATCGACGTCAGTCAGTTTAGTATGCACGCCATCCACTGTGCACTGAGTGGTTTCCCAAAGTGGGTGGCGCCTGGGGAGAGACAACTAGTGTGGCCTGGCTGTGCACTACGGAAGCGTTGCCCTTCTCTGTCATGGAGCTTAGAAGGACCAGTCGACGTGGCTGTCGCAACACATCGCAAGAGTCTAATAAGGTATGCATTGGTTATCAAAAGGAAATAAAAAGGGATCCCCCACCATTCATACAATGATCGCTTCCCAGTACATCTTTTGCCCCCACCCTCCACCCAAGACATACCGCTACGCGCGCCGCCCGCCACTTAGCCCTTACACCTTCTTCTTCTTATGGCCTTTGAGAATATCGTTGTCAGCTATGGACGGTTGCAAGCCCAATAATAGCTTACTCTTGGCGCCAGTGACACTAGGCGTTGTGTCCCTCGACCCGGGACCTGACTTGAGCTCGTCGATTACACGTTTCTGCTTGACCCCGCCCGCTGTCAGCCCTGCACCCAAGTTCCCGACATCCGTAGCCCGGGTGAGGGAATGATGACTGAAACGTACCTTGCCCTTGGTCGGCTTCTTGTCATCCTCCTTATCGTCCTCCTTCATCACGCACAGCAATAACGTTTGCGCGCGCCTCCTCAGCTCGTCCGGAGTCCTGCTCTTGAAGAACCAGTCGAACCTGCCCAGACAACTCTTGTTTAACACCAAGCATCACCGCGTCGAACTACCGCCAGACTGCCAGACTCACCTGAAGAGGGGCCACTCCCCTATATCCCTCTTGATCAACTCATAGCAGTCATCCCTGTCGATCCCGTGGTGGTGCATCCTGACCAACAGGAACCTGTCCTCCTCGTCGCTGTACTGCTTGCCCTTGTTCTGGCCGTACACGATCTTGAGCTCCTGTAGCGGGTACTTGGCGTCCTTGACCTTGCGGTGCAGCGCGTCGATGCGGTCTTGCTGCTCCTTGATCTTCTCCTCGCCGACGCGGATGCGGTCCATGTACTTCTCCCAGTCTGCCCTTCGCTTGTCAGCTTTCTGCTTCCCCTGCGACTTTGGTCGTACCGCAGCCATCATTGAAGAGCAGGAAACGACCCACCCTTGAGCTCCTTGTACCGCGCAAAGAACACCTTGGCATACTCCCTCACTTCCTCCTCCGTCCTGTCCGCGATCTCGGACGCCACCTTATCCAGGTTGTTCCGGCCATACTTTTCGAGCCCCTTGATGAAGGCTTGGAAATGGCGGCGCTGCCAGTCGACGAAACCTTCCCCAGCGAGCTCTTCCTTCTCGGCAACTTCTTCCTCGGTGAGCGGGACAGCTGGGGAAGGGGTGTCAGCATATCCCTTATTATCAGTGAAGGGAATGGTGACATACCCCCATCGATCCTCTCCTGCTCCTCCTTCGCCTCCGCCTCCACTGTCTCCTGCGTCTCCCCGTCCTCCGGCTCCCTTACCGGCACCTGGTAGTTCAGCCCCTTACGATGCACGTCCGTCTCCCTGTTCTGCAGCTCCGCCAGACGAGGCGGGTAGAACTGGAAGTCATTGATGATGACCTGTTTGGGCGCGCGGATGACCTTGGGCTTGTCCACCTTGGGCCCGCCGGTCTTGAGGTTCTCGCGGTAGTACTGGTCCACAGAGTAGTTGTTGAGCTTGCGCTCGCGCTTGGAGGGCTCGATCCAGAGCAGAGGACGTTTGCTCTGCGCGTACACACAGTCATCACCCGGTCATTTGTCAGCAATGTTCCAGCCGATGCCCGCTACCTCTCAGACTCACCCTGTTACCAGAGTAATCTTCACCCTCCCAGGTGTTGACCAGGCTCTCCGACTTGAAGTTGTTGAGCGCATCCAGGTCCAGCCCCGCGTACTTGCTGTTGATCTCCTTGGTCTTTTCCTCACCGCGCTTGATGATCTCGTCAATGTCGTCGTCAATCAACATGCTGCCGGGGCCGAGGTGAAAAGGGGAAAATGGGTGGTTGTCAGCGGCGTGTGGCATAGTTGATCACGGCATCGCAACTCACCTTTCCTTGTTGTTGATGATCTTCTCGGCACCGTGCTGAATCATGTCAAGCAGATCATCCTTGCCTTGCCCGGCTACTCGGCCAAACCACCAGATACCATCAGCTCCCACTCACCCCATCCTGTCCTTCACCGAGGATCTTCCAACTCACACTTCACGGTCTGCTGCGCCCGCCCCTCCTGGATAACCAGCTGGTCCAACTTCAACTTCTGCGTCGCCCTCTCCAAGATTCGCTCCTCAACTGCGTCCTGAGTGATAAACCTGAACACATAGACCTGCTTCGTCTGGCCGATACGGTGCGCGCGGTCCATGGCTTGCAAGTCGGCTTGTGGGTTCCTGCGCGTGTCACCCAAACTACGACGTCAGTGTCTGCTAGAACAAGTTGGAGGAGAAACAGCGACCCAAGGCCAAACTGACCAGTCAGAATCGAATAAGACGACAACATCGGCAGTGACGAGGTTTATACCCAGCCCACCCGCACGGGTGGTGAGTAAGAACACAAACTTCTCGCTGCCAGGGGCATTGTACTCGTCGATAGCAGCGATACGGTCCTCGTGCGCTGTGCCACCGTCGATCCTGCAGTACTCTGTATCCCCATGCTGTCAGCTCATGCCGGATTATATGCAATCCTTGTCGATCTATTCCCAGCTCGCAGTAGGTGGAGACATACGGTGGTTACGGAACTGGCAGTAGTCCTCGAGGATATCGAGCACACGGCTCATCTGCGAGAAGATGAGCACGCGCGAGCCCTTGGCCTTCATGGACTTGAGGAGCTTGTCGAGGATGACCATCTTGCCCGCATTCTCGATGAGGTGCTCGTCCGTGGTGAAGGGGGGTCCAGGCTCGGCGCCATCGAACACTACATGGCCGAAAAGCGGGTGAGCTGGTGGCTAGACATGGAGGTTGAGAGGAGACTCACGGTACGGGTGATTGCAGCACTTTCGCAGTTGCATGACAATGTTGAGCAACCTGGTCTTTCCCTCCTTCTTGCCCGTCGCGCCTATTTCACCACATCCATCCACGTCAGCTTTGCCTGGCCTATCTTCACTCTTGCACCCCTGACTGACCATTGACCGCATCGATATCCTTCTCCAACAACATCTTGTACCACTTCCTCTGCATCTCCGTCATCCCGACATACAGGTTGATCTCCTTCTTGGGGAGGAGCGAGTGCTCGACGTCGGCCTTGACTCGGCGAAGCAGGAAGGGGCGGAGCACCTTGTGAAGCTGCTTGACGATTGCGTCGGGGTCCGACTCATCCTTGGTCTTGAACCAGGCGTCAAAGTCCTCACTGCGAGTGGGTGAGAGGGGGTGGGGGGGGGGGTCAGCCTCCGGCAGTTTCTGGGTGGTGAAGACCGCCTACAGAGCAGCATAGGTACACTCACCTGGAAGAGAAGACGTCCGGAAGGATGAAGTTCAAGAGCGCCCACAACTCCTGCAAGTTGTTCTGCAGCGGCGTACCCGTTATCAACAGCCTCCCGCGGGAAACAAAGGTCCTGATGATCTGGGAGAGGAGCGAGTCGACATTCTTAATACGGTGCGCCTCGTCAATGATGATGTACTCCCAGCTAAACCTTTTGAGAGTAGACTTCTCGCGAAGGCACATCTCGTAGGAGGTGATAAGGACGTCGAATTCCTGCGTAAGGACTCGCTTGGCGATGAGGTCCGCCTGTTTACGAGCAAGTGTTAGTCCACCAGCCCTACGCCTCAGACATAGCGAGACAACTTACGCGGTCCTCCTTAGTACCCTGGAGTACCAGAGTGTTGAACCCCGGCACCCACTTGGACACCTCCCTCGACCAGTTGTCGAGCGTCGACTTCGGCACAATGATGAGGTGCGGGCCGGTGATGCCGAGGTGGAACTTGAGGTACCCGAGGAACGATATCGTCTGGAGGGTCTTGCCCAAACCCTACAGTTCCGTCATGGTTAGCGTTGCCGCAATGGTCAATTATATCGCAGGACGCACCATCTCGTCGGCGAGGATACCGTTGATACCGTTGTGGTGGAGCGAGGCCATCCAGTTCAGACCCTGCACCTGGTAGTCCCTCATCTTGCCACCCTTGACGTCTGCGAGTGTCGTTGTTTGTCAGCTGAGACACCACATCTTTACAGAGAGATCAGTAGATACTCACAAGGGGGACTCTCCTCAAAGACGAACGGCTCGTCCTCTTCGTCACCATCCTTCAACAACTCCTCGTCCTCCTCCTTCTCGGACTTGCGGTGACGCGTGTCGCTGGTGTTATAATTGTCAGCTTCGCGCGAGTCTCGCCTGACAGTCGCTGCGAAAGGGAAGCAGCTCACTTGGCCTTCTTTTTGCCTTTGGCGCCGGCCTGCTTGGCCAGCTGCTCGTCCAGCATCGCCGCAAACTCGGGCTCCCGTTGTCTCTGTCACGACCAGCCAATCCGCGTTTGTCAGCTCCCGCACCGCGACGTGTTTGCTTACGACGCAGCTACACCCACTTTGAGATCGATAAAGTGTTGGAAGAGCTCAGTCTGGCCCAGCAGGTAGTTGAACCTCTTCATCGAGTCGGCAAACTACCCATCGGACTCCCAATTAGCTCCCACCCCAGACTCGGTACAGAGATGTGATCGCGGCGCTACTCACCTTGGCCTTCTCTATGGCACTGCGTTTCTTCCCAATCTCGGCGACCTGCGCCTTCCTCTCGGCCGTCTGCGCCTTTTTGGCAGACGCCTCCGCGGCGCGCTTCGCTGCGGAAGGAGTGATGCCAGTCTGTCGATGGTCGCCGTCCTGGTCAGCATTATCGTCCACAGCCCGCCCAACCATATCGGACAGTTTCCGGACAGAGAGAGAGAGAGAGAGCAAGGAAGAGAAAGGCAGAACCTACCCCATCATCCATCAGGGCTTCCTCGTTAATCTCATCGTCCCCCAGCTCATCGTCCTCGGGTTCAGGCGTCTGCGGAGCCGTGTTGATGTGCCGGGCGTCCATATCGTCCGAAGCGACTGCTGACGGCTGTGTTGTGGGTTGCGCACGTATCATGGCCGAAGATGCACAGGTGGGCGGGAAGAATGACGGACGAATAGGGCAGAGTGGCGGAAGAACCGGGGCGCGATGTCAGCTTTCCATGTTTACGCGCTTTTTCCTGGCGCGCGTTTCCTCCATCCGCACTCGTCCTTTTCCCCTCATAGCCGTGCTTGAGAAGGGGATGAGACGCGGAGGGGGAGAGGGAGAGGGCACTCACGGCACGGGAGACGGAAAGGGAGTTTGGAACATAGTCGGAAAGCTTGTCGTCGTCTGCGCCGCCGTTATTGTTCACGGCGCTGGAGGCAGCCAACAAGGGGTTCTGTGTGGGTGTAAGTGAGTGGACGGGGGTGTGAGCAGGGAGGATGCTTACCATTGCGGCTGCGGGAGTGAATGATATGTGGTGGAGAGTGGAAAGATGAGATTGTAACAGTGGTAGACGAATTCACTGCTCGCTTGCGGCCTCGAGAGCCACAGCGAGCGCGTCCTTCATTGCAAAAGGGTGTGTGTGTTAGGCGTGCGGGGCGCGTCGGCAGGTGACACGTCGCCTATCTGACCGCTCTCCGCATGCCTACTCTGAGCTGTCGATAACCTCGCGCATCTGTTGTGTGTCATCTGACTCTCTCCTCATGGATGTTCGCTCTGTACACAAGCAGCATCAACATCCATGTCTGCAATAGGCCAAACGGTGGATCATACCGCAGCGCAACCGTCAGGTCAGCCAGCGGCGCTACTACCGAGGATGCAGGCTCCACCACCACAACAGCCTTCCAGCTCCGTATGCCCTTTCCCTTCTGCTCCATCTAAGGCCCGCGCTGACACCCTGTGCAGCTCGCCCTCCCAGCCTCAAGACCACCCCCGCCTAATTCCAACGGTCCAAACCCTTCCCGTCCCCCTGTACCCCCTCCCATCGCCTCATCTACCCCTCATGCCGCTCCAGGGGCATCTACAGCCAGTTATTCCGCAGGCCCGTCTGCTGGACATGCTACCCCAGGCCGGGGAAGCATACAGCCTAGCGCTGGTGGCGGCAGTGGTGGAGGAGCTTCGGCTCAGCATAGACCAACATACAACCCCACTTCTCTCTCCTCCCATTCGCGGGCCAAAGCCACCGACCTCATAGGGCGTAACTCCCTCCTCACCAAAGTCGCCGCTGTCTGTAAGCCCTCTCTTCCTCCATCCTCTCCCCCGCAATTGCCAACAACCGCTAATAACCCACACCTTACAGCAAAGAATCACAAAGTAAAAGTCGAAGACGATGCCTCACTCTACATGATGTCCGCCATCGAGGATACTCTCCGTGGGCTGCTTGCGCGGACGCTTGCCGCCCAGGTACATAGGACGTCGTCCTCGCATTTGCGGGTACCGCCTGTGCGTCCATCAGTCGCGTCGGGCGTTAAGAAGGAGGAAAAGGATGTTAAGGACGAGAAGAGGGGCAAGGGGAAGGATGAGAAAGACCTACGCCCGATGTGGTCCCACACCATAACGTCCGACCCCAATGCCGTCCTCGAGCTTCTCAGCCGACAAGCCCGCGACGCGGAGCAAGAGTTCCGCAAAGCGCGAATGGACAGGCTGGCGCGGGATGCGGAGCTGCAGAAGGCTAGGGAGAGGGCGAATGCACTTGCTCTGGCGCATGGGGGCGTGGTGGGCGGGGTCGGCTCCGGAGGAGGGGGGGGCGGGGGGTCGAGTGGGGGATCATCCCCCCTCCCACCTGGTACACCGGCCAGTACCTCTGCCGGCCATTCCGCTCCTTCATCCCCTCCCCACTCTATCACCTCCACCCCCGCCCCCAGCACCCCAAAGCCCCCAACCTTCGGTGCCCTCAAAGAGACCCCCAGTGGGTCGTCCTCCTCTTCCAAGAAGAAGAACACTGCGAAAAAGCCTGGCAGTCGGGATTTGAGCGCGGAAGTGCAGCATAAGATGACGAATGCGACGGCGATGCGGAGCGTGGGGATGGGGAAGAAGTATGGGTGGATGATGGGCAACGCCCCTGCTGTGAGCAGCCCCTTGGCAGGCAAGAAACGCAAAGCCGGGGCCGGCCCTTCTGCCCTCGGAGGGTCCTCCACCGTCCCCGGCGAGGAAGGCAAGACAGGCAAGGGGAAGGGCAAGTCCACAAAAGGGAATGGGGAGGCTGGGCCCGGGGAAGGAGGGAAGGCGGAAGGGGAGGGGAGGCCGAGGAAGAAGCAGAGGCCGGTAGCAGTGCCAGTGAGGAGGCTTATCCCTGTTGACCCGGTGGTTCCGCCTCACGCGACTGGTGCGCCAAGCAACCCCTCGGCTTCCACCGCCAACACCAGCTCCCCAACAGAACCCACCCGCATCCCCGATGACCGCGCTCTCACATTCGTCGACCTCGCTTTCGCGCTCGAGCACGGCGGGCTGGGCGCCGCGGGCGGCCAGGGGGCGGGAAGCGTGAGTGGGGAGGCGTTGCAGCGGGTTTGGGGAAGGCCGGGGGGGGCTTGGGGGGAAGGGTGGGAGGTTATTAAGAAGTAGATTGGGGGGGTTACGATGCATACGTATGGGTATGGGGCGAGTCATGGGAGTGGGGGAAGAGCATGAGAGATGTCGCTCGTAGGCAGACGAGCTGGAAAGCAAGGCAAGGTCACAATAGGTGGCCAGGAATACCATGAACAATGACGATATATGCATGTAACAATCGAGCCCCTAGCCCCCCACCGGCCTCATCACTCACACTCCGTACCTCTCAACCCTGCGTGTCATAGCAGCAGCCCGCGAAATTAACAGATCTATCCCCGGCGCCCCCATGCATCTCACACTGTACTGGAACGGGGCTGTGACGGGCCCACTTCACCCCGCCGCATCCATCCCCAGTCCCCCAATACACCGCCCGCCCTGCACCACCCCACTCTTCGCGCCCGGCATCTCGCTCTCCGCCTGCAACGCTTAGGCGTAAAGCACTCTCCAAGCGACGAACGCGACGAGCAAAGTAAGAGGCAAGATCCAGAGCGGGAAGCTACATCATCACCGAAAGTCAGTTTTCTGGGTATCTCGGTTTGTGATCGAAGGAGGGTACTGAATCTCGATAGGATGGTGGTGAGGTGGAGAGGTGTGAGGGAGTAACGTACCCGCCGGAGGAGGTGGAGCTGGAGGTGCCACCCGTGGCATTGGCCTTTGCCTTGCCCTTCTTCTACAAGGCGAGGTGAGAACATCAGTATTGATACCCCTTCATTCAGCGGGTGATTTAGATGGTGGGGTACAGCACTGCTGTGACACTTCACGCTCACGCTCCCGCCGAAGAGAACGGAAGACGGGATGGAGACGCACCTCGCCTTGGAACTCGCCGAGGTACATCTTGAGCAGCATATCCCGCGCCTCGTCAGAGTGACCGACGTCCTCGAAGGCTTCAGTAGCATCTCGGCCTGAAGTGGGGCAAGAGGTCAGCTTGTGATGCCATAAATAGGGGGTAGGGAGAGGGGGTGAGAGAAGATGTAAAAGAGTAGAGGGGAAGGGGAGAGGCAAGGACGACGGGGGAGGGGGATATGATCACATACCAGCCTCCTCCAGGAGAACCTCGTCTCCACCGGGGTGCTACAATGGTCGAACGTCAGCTCTTGCCCCGTCTCCACCCATTCATCCAGCCGCCCAGCCGGTCGGTTCGTCATAATTTCCAGTCGAAGGATTTATGCACTCCACCCCATATGCTGGGAGATCTCTACGACCTATAGGCTACATGCCCTGCGCCTGCAAGAGGCTATGTACCGCATCGAGTCCCGCGGAAGCCTATCACTGGACCGATGGTCCCCCCCTCCCCCGCGCCCCGTCTCCTCCCGCCCCCTCCCACTCCTCCTTACTCCCCCAACAAAGACATCCAACGCAAGAGCATGTAGAGCGACTCACCTCGTCCATGAAAGAAGTTATATCGTAGACCTTGTCATGCAACAGCATCCACAAGCTCTCACGGTCATTGTGCTCTGCGAGGGTCTCGAGCGTGTAGAGCAGCTTCTCCTGGGGCGCGTCGGCGGGAGGAGCGGATACGGGGGTTTCAGTGTCGGACATTGAATGAGCGAGTGCTACCGGTTGTGGGGGTGCTGCTGGATAGGAGAGTGAGAGGGACGAGAGGTAAGCAAGTAAAAGGAGAAGACAGGATCGAGCTGGACGATTGAGTCCTACGTGAAGAAGGTCCGCCACGATAATCCACGGTCTCAGGGTCCGTACCATTTCCACGTTGTGCCCCCACGCAACACATCCATGACTTTTCGTGGCGCCCCCATTGGCCCATATTCGCATACCCCGTAAGTCTTTACGTCGTATCCATGCATGCATGCGTCCAGACAGGTCATCCGCAGAACCCAGGAGAAACTATACGAGTCCAAAGAATCCAGCGAAGAAGCCAGCCGACGTGTGTCCACTATCATACATGCCAAGTGCCTAAGGAAGAAAAAACTACCCCCTAAACACTCGCAATCACCATCTCCACCCACTCGGCCCCAATCACACAGACGATGCTTAGAGAGCAAAGTCGAGCTTCTTGGTGTCCTGGCCAGCAGCCTTAGCCCTCTTCTTGAGCTTGGCAATACTGCGTAATAAGTCAGCCAAGTCGGCGGGTTGTTGAGGCATGATAAAAGAAAACTCACGACTTGTTGCCGCGGACACCACCACCCCAGTGTCGTCGGGCCTCCTCAGACTTCTCGAGGTAGTTGGCCTTGGCCGCGGACACAAGAGTAGCGAGGGCCTGCTGGTCCTCGGACCTGACCTCGGTAAGAGCAACGGACGAAGCGGTCTTCTTGCCGGTGATCAGACCGAGCCTGGCCTTGCCCTTGACGATCACGTAAGGGACGCCCATCTTCCTGCAAAGAGCGGGGAGGAAGACAACGAGCTCAATAGGGTCAACATCGTCGGCGATGACGACGAGCTGGGCCTTCTTGGCCTCGACGAGCGCAACGACGTGGTTGAGACCGTACTTGGCGTACACGGGCTTCTTGGAGTCCTTGGTGGTAGCCTTGTCGCCCTGCTTCTCGCGGGACTCGGCCTCGGCCAACAGACGAGCCTTCTTCTCCTGGGTGGACTCGGGCTTGTACTTGTTGAGGAGCTGGAAGAGCTGGGTGGCGGTGTTCTTGTCGAGGGTCTGGGAGAACTGGGCAATGGCAGGGGGCACCTGTAGGAGGTGAAAGTTAGTGGAGGTGCGCATAAGAGGTTCCAGAAACTCTACTTGCCTTAAGACGCTGGTGGAGGATGACCTTCTGCCTCTGGAGGCGGACGTACTCGGGCCACTTCACGAAACGGGTGAGGTCCCTCTTGGGAGCGAGGTCACCGCCTTTCTCAGATGTCAGCGGCTGGCCCCAACCGTGACAGGGAAGACCTGCTCACCGATGCCGAAAGTCTTGGACCTCTTCTCGAAGAGAGGGTTCTGGACCTTCTTCGCAGCCTTCTTGGTGCCGACTGCAAAATTTCTATGAGCCCCCCGTTGCATAGAAGTCGCCGAAAATTCAACTCACAGGGCACGGCAGCGGGCTTCGACTTTCCTTTAGCGGCCTTAGCGGGAGCCTGTTTGAAGAGGGGGTCATTGAGACGACGTCAGCGATGTCCATAAATCCCTTTTCGGAAAGGGGAGGCATCACGTCGGAGCTCTAGAGGGCGTTGCCTGCCTTTGCTTCATCTGCTAACGTCTTCACTGCTGCACTGGCATCACCCTGTGCCACAGCTAGAAACGAGAGCAAGACGGGCGCGGGACGAGGCAACTCGCAGAGGACCATGCTCGACCTTCTCACCGGGAGAGAGGAGCGGCCTTGCGTGCGTCAGGAGATCATCGTGTAGTGCGACTCGCGCACGACACTACTCTGTGAGACGACTTTGCGGTCCACAGGGGATCCGTAGGAGGCGGTTCCGCGTTGAAGTCTCTCTTCGCCTGAGGGGGCATGAGAGACCTGCCTGCACCACCGTACTTCTCCTTGGTTCCCCTTCTCTTATCGAAAGATGCCGGTGTGGATCGCATGGGCGTTCTAGGCTGATGTTTGTGATGCCTCAGGGGCCAGAGTTGAGGGGATGCGCACCATTGTTGATGTATATGACTGTTTTGGGGGTGGTAGAGTAGCTTGAGGGGTGAAGTGAAAGAGTGAAAGATCCAGTCCATCTCGTTTCGCTGTAATGGTGGTGCGGGATCAAATCAATTTTCGCACCAAAACCGTTTCGCAACCTTCGGCGTTAGTCTGAGAACCGAGTGTTACGTAATAATCAGGAATGCCACACATTCGCCCACCCGTAGAGTCCAAGAGTCAGAGTCATTCGTGCACCGTCAAGTCTTCTCATCCGTCTAGGTACCCCTAAAAGCATCGACCAAAATGGTGAGTCGCAACTGGCATAGGGGGAGGGCAGTGAGGCTGGAGTGCAGACGGTAGACGAGGGAGGATACAGCTCGGCGGGGTGGAGGTGCGGCGGGTGTACGGCTGGGAAGGAGGCGTAGGGGAGCAGGTTGGTGGTAGCGAGAGGTGTGCGGGCGTGGTGGGTGGAACTAGGCCGCAGAGGGCATCTCTCTGCACGCGATCCACCCATTCCACATGTGCACCCCTCGCCATCCACCGTCCACCCCCTCGGCGCCGTCACTCTATCACTGTCCCTATGCGTCGCCATGCCCGACAAACTTGCACGAAACCTGGAACTTTTGGCTGACCCACTTTGCAGCCTCAGCAGATCCGTGACATCAAGAAGTTCCTCGAGATCGCGCGAAGGAAGGACGCCACCCGTTAGTCTTGTTGCTGGTTGCTCTCAGTTGACCCATTTGCTGACATCCAGCTCCTTGGCCCCACTTGCCCTTGCTACGGCCTTCCTACTGTACCCAACTTTACACCCACCCCCAACTTCCATTACTTCCATTACTCCCATCCCCACCCCCACACTGCACCCCTAAACAGTCGCCCGCATCAAGAAGACGGCCATCTCCCCCGCCCACACCACCACCGCCGCTTCCAAGTCCAAGGCTGCCAAGGCCCCCACCCACGTCACCAAGTTCAAGATCCGATGCTCGAGGTACCTCTACACCCTCACTCTTGACGACGCGGAGAAGGCTGAGAAGCTCAAGCAGAGCTTGCCCCCTGGTAAGTTGTGATCTAATTACTTTGATGAGAGCGATATGATGTATGCGGAAGGGACGTGCGCGGGCGGGAGTTTTACGGAGAGAGAGATAGGGAATAACGAGCAGACCACATCCAGAGCAGCCGCTGACACCCACGGCCCTACAGGATTGAAGGTTGAGGAGACCAGCAACAAGGCTGCCCCCAAGAAGAAGTAAATTTAGGTTTATGGCTTCACCGGGTTCTTGTTGGAGGGGGGATGCATCCTGTATACACAGCATTACTTTACTCTGGGGTGCTTGTGATATTGACGGCACGCGTGCGAGAACATGTGTGGGAACTGGGAGGAGGGTCGTCAGTCGCTTGGGCGGAAGAGCAGCTTCAGGAGGCGCAGTGGATGCCCGGAGGACGGGAGAGGGGACAAGAAGCACAGTGCTTGGCAGACAGCACCTTGGGATACGTCCCTACTGCAGCGTCCAGTGCAGTGTTTTGGTGAGCCCGCTGGGCGGTCGATTTCGGCGAGTGGGCAGGGGTCCTGCTGAGCCGTTGGTGCGCTGCTGGCAGCCAAGAAACGGGGGCTGCAAGCAGGACACAGGCCATGCATACGGGGAGTACGCGTATGCTGCAGCGCGGTGTGGCTTCTGTGCTGGAGGTATATACCACACGCATCTACATGGCATCTCTGCAGGGGCAGGCGAGAAGACGGAGATGGATGCGTGGTCCGTCTCTCGCTCCGACTTCTGGACGATCCGGACGGCCCTGGTGCGGCGGGTCGGCTGTCGTTCACTGCTGCAGATGTCGCTGTAAGCAACCTTTCATCGTCCATACACCACCATTGTCGTCGTCCAAGTGTCGCAGTACCAGCGGACAGCGAGCGCATTCCCAGGAGATAGGCAGCAAGCGACCCAAGTCCCAAGGCAACGAAGGTATCGACTCGTCTCTGGAGCCAGCGTCGTCGCTTCGTCGTCCACACGCGTCTTCGCCCGTCTGCTCCCCACACGCCCTCAAATCTAGCCCCCCTCCCCTTCGTCCTCTCCCCTTCGTCCTCTCCCCTCCTACCCACCAACTCCGACACCCACCCCCGCCATGTCCGCCACACTCCCTTACATCTCTCCCCCACCTACGTCCACATTCACATGGACATTCACCCAAGGCTTCATTCTCGGCCAGGCCTCCTTCCTCGTCATCGTCCTCCTGTTTGTGCGGTATATCGTATTTTCCCCATCAGACGAGGCAGATCCGGATGGCTGGAGACGGAGGAGGGCTGAGCGAGCTGGGGTAAGTGATTCCCTTTATATTTACCATGAATGAGAAGTGCGAGGCGGCCGGCGTGATTGCTTTGCTTTACCTAGTGAACACCGCTAACCCCCCCCCCCCCCCCTCCACCACCACCACCCCACCCCGCCCGTCTGCAGCGTGCCCTCCCAACAAACCCTCAACCCCCCACTCCCCACTCTATCCTTTCCAAAACGTCCTACGACATGTCCTCTCACCCTGCTGAGTCCTCCGACTGGCTCAACGTTCTTCTCGCCCAAGTTCTCCAGGGGTATCGGAACGACCTCCTCTCCGAAGGCGGGGAGGAGGGCGCGCGGGCGCGGGTGGAGAAGTGGTTGAATCCCGCTCCGAAGGAGGGGGGGAAGGCGGGGCTGAGCTGGTTGGATCCGATTGAAGTGAAGAGCTTGAGCTTGGGGAAGAATTACCCGTTGTTGAGTAGTGCGAGGATCAGGCCTGCAGATGGGCAGGGGAGGGTCGTGAGTCTCATTCATCGCTTGAATAATACCTTGCGTTCACACGGGACTGCCTGTGCCGTCTGGGCGTACGGGGGCGAATCACAATGGATGGAAAAGTCAGAGGCTGACGAGGCCTACCGGTTGGTACTTGTACCACTCAACAGCGTGCAGAGATTGATATGGACTACTCTGACTCGCTCTCCATGTCCCTCTCCACCGCCGTGCTCGTAAACTTCCCAAGACCGCGGTTCGCGGTGCTGCCTGTCACGCTAGGTGTGGAGCTTGTTTCGATCGGGGGGACTGTGAGTGCTTTGCTCTGTCTGGTCCCCTTTCGACGGCTCTGTCCTTCTTCCATCGGCATCCCTCCCCGCCTGCTGGCTCACTCTCATGACAACTAACAAAAGCAGGCCACGACAATGGTAGAAGAGCTGACATGCGACCGGGATGGATGTAGCTAAGTGTACAACTGCACGACCCTGTAGACGAGAGGCAGCACCTGCACGCGTGTCTCTTGCCTGATTTCCATCTGAACCTCAAGACGACGAGTCTTTTGGGTAGTCGGGCAAAGCTTCAAGGTTGGTTTATGTTTTCGTTTTCTACATTTTGGATATCACTGCCACATACGCGGAATACAAGCTTCTGGACAATGATAGCTGACAGTAGACCACTCTCCACTCCCTCACACATCCCACACAGACATCCCCAAACTTGAACAGCTCATCCTCTCCCGCCTCCGCGGCGTCATTCAAGACCGCTTCGTCCATCCGAACAACATCTCCCTCGCTCTCCCTCGGATCCTCTCTCCCTCCGTCTCTTCGACCCCCATACTCCAAAATATTGGCGAAGGCGCCGTGGACGTGATGGGCCAGGCGGTAAGCCAGGGGATCACGCGGATGGTAGATGACATTATGGGTGAGGGGAAGATCGCCGGTGAAGAAGACCTCGAGGGTGAAGATGGGGAAGGAGAGGTGGAATCGCCGATGACGGTCGACGGTATGTCCGCAGGCGAATTTGACCAAGCATTCGGCCAAGTTTCAGCCTCCGCTCCCACCCCCTCTGGCCCCATCCACCCTGGCACAGCCCGCACCACCCGCACCCAGGCGCAGAGAATCCCAATTCCCACAGAACTCTTGCACTCCCTCTACCCCGCGGCGTCGCCGGCGCTGCCCATCCCCGGGTCGTTTGCGCTTTCGACCGCTAACCATTCCGGGGTGGCGTCCGCGTCGGCGCCGCGTAGGCAGCTTACGCAGAACTCGGGGATAGCGTACCGCCGGCCCCCAAGCTCGGGAGCCACCAACGAGTGGCTCCGCGACAGCGCCAACTCCGGGTTCGGCCCCGGGGCGAGTGGCGGGAGGCCAGGGATGCAGAGCAGGGGGGCGAGCGGGGTGAGTGGGATGAGCGTCAGTGCGAGTAGTAGTCTGGCGCCGAGCCAGAGTCAGAGCCAGTTTAGATTTAGGGGGCAGTTTGCTGCGCTGTCGTCGGTTTCGGCTGGGGGAGGAGGTGGGTTTGGGGGTGACGGGGGTGACAGGGGAGTGGAAGGAGCAAGGAGGGGGGCATTGAATTCAAGGGCTGGGTAAGGGCTCAGGTTGGGATGCATACATATGCATGGTCTACTACGTCTGTTTGGAAGGGAAGGCGAGGCATGCAATGTCTGGGCCACTCCGAATCGGGTTGGTCCGCTACCGACCGCGTCCTCTTCATGTTTTTCGCCGCAGCTGTCGAGACCTAGTTCCCGCCCGTCTCGCCTTCGGCCCCGTGCATCGTCCTGTAATCCTCGGACAAATAACGACTCATACATCCATACCATACGGTGTACTATGTACGTAATAATGACTCGACTGTGGACAAAGACGGAAGAAACCGAAGCGTGGAAGTGGAGGGCGCGGGTTTGGGTTGGGGTTGGCTGTATGTTGTGTAAGTGTGAAGCGTGTACTGGAAGTGTGTTAAAGGGATGGGTCAAGACAAGAGAGTGTTAATAATGGCTGGAACCGGATGCTAGTAGATATAGACAACGAAGTTGGGAAACAGAACATGGGGGAACTACACGGGAAGTATGGTAAGGAGGGGAGTCGAGTCGGGCATGAGAGAACGAGGGGATTAACAGGTCCAACCGTGTATATGTATGTGCTAGCGTGTTGTCGTCACGTCGTAGCGGGGGTATCTAGAATGCTTGGTGTCCGGGTCTAGTGCGTGAGCGTGGTAGTACGCCTGTAAATTATCTTGTTAGAATTGTTCCGGGTTCGAATTGCAGTTTACCACCAGACTCACTCAATCACAGTCTGGTATATAAACTTGAAGGACCACAAATTCCCCTTGGTCCTTTTGATCTTGAGGATATAGAGGCCTGGTAGATTCTTCATCTTGCACAGCTCCACCGTGAACTTGACCTCGTCCCCGGCGTCCATCCTACATCGCACACTTGTCAGTCACTGCCAGAATCACAGATGCTGTGAAGTGCTCAACTCACATCTTCTCGCCGTACAGCGGCTCAGGCTTGGGCTTGGAAGCGATCTCGGGAAGATCGAGGTTGGGCGTAGACGCCGATGAAGATAGGAGGATCTCGCTGTCGTTGCGGGACAGACCGGCAGGATGCGTCGATCGCGAGCTGCCACGACGAAGTAGGCCCTTGAGCCCGCCACCAGGACGGGCGCCGAGCGAGGGGCTCGTCGGCATGGGTAAGCCTCGGCTGTCGGTCTGCAAACGATGTCTATCAGCACGCCACTTGGTCACTGTTGAGATCATACTTGACTTACTTTGCTGGTAGACGCCGTGTTCATCATGGAGAACGGGTTCATCCCCGACCCCGTACTGATCACGCTCCCCAATCCCAACCCCGTGTTTGCGCCGCCCGCCCTCCGCTTCGCCCTCGTACACCTCAGCTTGAAGTCACTCTCCCGCTTCATCTCCACGCCCATCGCCTGCATCACCTGCATCACCTCCTTGAATACCTCGACGGGTGGCTTGGTGGTGAGTGCCGACTGGTCAACGAGACCCGTGTGGAGCCGGATTTTGGCCTCGTCAAAGGTTGACGAGGAGCGCGGGCGTGTGGTGATCGCGTGGAGAGATGTGTCGAGCGCGGGGACGGTAGGGGAGCGGACAGAAGCGGGTGGGCGGGGAGGAGTGACGGTAACGGAAGGAGGCAACGCTGCCGCTGTCTTCGCAGGCGACTCTGGCTGTGCCTGCACAGGAGCTCGCGGCTCCTCCGCAACAGCAACACCACTCGGACCTTCCTCTGTCCGGTCGACGCTGTCGAACGACGTCATCGCCAGATGGCCCGCCTCGCCATCTATCTTCCTCTGCGGTGAGACGTTCACACCCACCTGCACAAAGGATGACTGCGAGTCCGACTTTAGGTCCGGGGACTTGATAGACTCGCCCATCGTGTCCTTGGCGAACGTCTTGCGACGGAACCAGTCCATGACCTTGGCGGCTTTGCTGGACGCGCCGCGATGGCCGGGGTAGTCAGCCTTCTGGGAAGAAATATGGTCCACAGTGACGATAGATGGGGAGCTGTGCTCAAGAGCATGTGGTAGTGCGGCGTTGGCAACCTCGGGGTTGACGACGAGGTCTGGTTTGCGCGCCGAGGTGTGCTTCGGCTCGGGCAGGGACACGTTAGTGACCTTGGGCGACGGGGCAATATTCTCCTCGCGGGTGTTTTGCCTACATGAATTGTCAGTTTCAGCTCCATAGCAACAAACTACAAACGACAGCCTCGACTTACCTGCTGAAACCGAGCTGCAGTGTCCGCCTCTTCCCCTTCAAAGAGTCTGCCGCTCCCGGCGCCTGCGCCGGAAGTCTGATCTCCCCGTTCGTGTCTTTGTCCGTCAACGGTGTCCCTGGGATCGACACTGTAGACGCAGCGGCCCTACTGTCCCGCCTACTGCACATATCTGTCAGCTCTTGTCTTCCCAAGTGATACGACCTGGCAGTCGATGCAGCTCACCTGTGGAAACCGAGTTGCAAGGTCTTTCTCTTAGCCTTCTTCAGCCGTGCGCTGTCTGTATCGCCCGCCATCCTCTCTTGCTGTTGAGCCTGCAGCTGGTTCTGTAGCGCCACCGCACTGGCGCTCGCGCTGGGAGGGGCCATCTTACCCTCGCCGAACGCGGGAGACGGTGCCTGCGACGGGCTGCCCAAGAGCCTCGCGAGCGAGAACTTGTCGAGCGACATACCCTTCTTGTACCTATCCTTCTTGGGCGGGAGGGGCAAGCCCGAAGCCGTGAGCTCGGGGTTGCGCTTGTTAGGCTTGGGAACGAAAGCCGAGGGACCGCCAAAGGCCGGCGGCATGGAGTCGTGGCGCCGCCTGTCGGCAACACGAAGAGACGCCTTGGGGGTAACCGCAGCCGAATCCGTGCCGGCAGCAGCAGAGGTTTTGGCACGAGGGGTGATGTCGACCTCTTCCCGCTCGGCAGACACCGACGCACGCGGGGTGGAGGGCAACATGACCTCGTCCACGGGGTTCGCTTTCTGCTCGACAGGCGTCTCGGGGAGGCGCACCTGCCTCGCCACAGCTGCAACGTCCTGCACTCTCTTCTGCTCTTGCGACGATTCTGCTGGGGGAGCGAGAGGAACAGACGTAGGGATGATAAGCGGCGGCAGCGATGCAGAAGCTGCGGCGGGCTCAGGCTCGTAATCCTTGGGCTGGTCCTCCTCCGTCGTCGCGGCAGACTTGTTGTGCTCGTTGTCTGACGAGGCCGACTCCATCTCGACATCGCTCGAGTCCCCTTGCCTGACGCCCGGAAGAGGCGGAGCGAGTGTCCCGCTCTCACCGGTCTCTCCCGTCTCGGCCGAACCCTCCCCACGCCGGTCCTTGGCATCCAGCGCCTCCTTCATCCTTTCGTACGATGCCTCTCCGTCATACTCCACCTGTATGGTGTGACGGTTCTTGTTGTCCCGCATCGACGGCCGGTTTTCCACCGCCTTCTGCTCGACGGGTGGAGTTGACGTAGCGGGCACAGTATCGACCGCGGGAGCCGTGGGAGTAGGAGGCTGCGCCTCAGCAGTTATATGCGCAACGACAGGAGGCGCAGTAGATGCGAGACCGATGGTCAGCGACTCGGACCTGCGGCGGGGAGAGTCGATGGGGATGGGCTCCACAGGCGGCGCTCGCACCGGGTTGACGGACCGCCCGGGGTGCGACGCGTCCGTGGCAGAAGGATCCTGCCCAGCGAACAGCTGGGGCATGGTGGACGTCCCCGGCAAGGCGCTGTGCGGCCTCCGGCGGTTGGAGTCGAGCGCAGACGAAGACACGGTCGTCCCCGGCGCGCTGCTCTGGCTGCGCTGGGCGCCGAACGCTCGGGCATCCCGCGCCTGCATCGCCTCCTTCCACTGAGTCTGCACCCGCCGTCTCTCCTGCAGCTCCTTCCTCGCCTGCTTGCTCTTCCGGTACATGGCGTCCTGGAAAGCCGCCTCGCACTCCTCGACTGTCTTGCCAAACATGCCCCGGTGTGGCTTGAGCCACGGGTGAGATATGATGTCTAGCATCTGCGCTCGCTGGTCCGGGTGGAGGATAAGCATGTGCTGCAGGAGGTTCTTGCCGAGCTCGGAGACGTGGTCCGGGTAGTGGAGCTCAGTGTTCATGATGTACCGGTAGAGGTCGACGACGTTGCCGGCGTCCGGGTTTTCGGGGTCATCATCATAGGGCAGGTACCCCGCCAGCATGGCAAAGAGAATGACACCACACGACCAAATGTCGACGGCAGAGCCAGAGTAAGGGGTATCCAGTATGACGAGCTCGGGGGCCGCGTAGCACGGACTCCCGCAGCTCGTCTTCATAAAGTCGCCCTCCTCCAACCTGAACTGGTTGGCGAAGCCGAAATCAGTAATGATGAGGTTCCGGTTCTTGTCGAGCAAGAGGTTCTCGAGCTTCAAGTCGCGGTGGATCACCCCCTTCTTGTGGAGGTAGTCGACACCGGACATGAGCTGAGCAAAGATCCTCTGACCCTCCTTGTCCTTGAGGTACTCGTTTGCAAGAATGTACTCGAATAGTTCACCGCCTGAGAGTGGGTGTCAGCGCGAGTCTCGTAGCGGCATCACCACAGACTCACCTCCGGCAAACTCGAGTACGATCCCAATGTATTTGTGGGTATCAAGCACGTCAAACATGCGCACGATGTTGGGATGTTTCAGCGTCTGACGAAACTCGGTGTCAGCACGGTCCCAGTCCTACATGACACTGCGGAGCTCACCTTGAGGACATTGATCTCCCTCTCAACTTTACTAGCATGCGCCTCCTCTTGTAGATCCCCCCGCCTGATCAACTTGATCGCGACCTCTACCCCATAGTCCGCATGGACACCCAGCTTGACCTTGCCAAACTCGCCCTCGCCCAGCGTCTGCAGCACGATGTACGGCCCGAGTCCGACCATGGCCCTGCGCGGGAACTCCTGCTTGAACGCGTACACCGAGGGATGCAGCACGTACTCGTCCGTGAGCTCCTCCGGCCGGGGCTGTATGGGCGCGGCAAGCGTCGCGCCGGGGTTGTGCGACCGACGATTGGCTGCGCGCATGGCCTGCTGCTGCGCGGTGTGGGCATGCGACGTGGACATGGTGGGGTCAGGGACGGGGAGGGCATGGGGGATCCTAGGCATGTTGGAGGGGACGGGGGACGGGGAGTGAGACGACGGTCGGGCGCGCGAAGCCGAGGTTGATTGAACGTCCTGGGCGAGGTACGCCGCGTCAACGGCGCCCGCGCCGCCGCTCCCATGATGGGACGGTCCTGCATCGCCCGAGGCGTACTGCCCTCCCTTCAGTTGCTGGTGCGAGTAGGCTCCCGGATTGGGGTACCAGGACGGCGGGGCCTGCTGGTAGTACGTCTGGTGCTGTGCCATGGGTGAGGCAGGGTGGGTGGGCTGGTACGGCGCGTACGAGTGGTGGGCGGAAGGTTGGTGCAGGTGGGTGTCGGTGACAGATGTCGTCATGGAGGAGCTGGCCATGGCCGGTGGGAGTGGACAGAGGAAATAGAGGTGTGGGCACGAGGTGGTAGGTCGCTGATGGAGGGAAGAACAAGACCTGGTCAGCTCGGGCCTTTGCTCTACCAGGCGGAGAGCGGTCCCTCGACGACGACAAACAACCAAAGATGGGCGATAAATGTGCTACGAAGCACGGGTACTCTTTGTGCCACAGGGGCGGCGCCAAGGCAGGGGGGAAGAGGGCCCAGACAATGGGGGGAGGGGCGTATAAAAGGAAGACAAATGTACTCACTGAATGAGCTGCCAGATCGCGGAGGAATGTCGTCGCGACACGGCTTCCGACGCGGGGGTGGGGTGGCGAGGGGAGGGGGAGGGGGTGGGGGTGTGGTGTGTGGTCGGCGTGGGCGGGGTGGTGCTGGGGGGGGGTGGCGGTGAGAGAGAGGGGAAGAGGAGGAAGAGAGAGAGATGGGGATGGAGATATAAGAGTTGTTGTCTCGTGGTCCGTGTCCTCCCCGCGCTTCTCAGATCAAAGGACAACAACTGCATGGCTGAAACTCGCCCGTGGCCCTAAGCCTAGCCCTGCCGTAATTACCCAACAAGGAATTTAACACTCCCGCAGACGCGTCAAAGTTCACCCAGGAGCGCAGACATGTATATGCATGGCCGTGCAGGACAGACACTATGCCCTGCCATGCCCTGTTCTACTAGCATAGCATCGTGTATGCATTCTTCATACCCACAGACAGAGCGTCAGGTGACCAACCGTCTGGCTGCTGCGTTGCTGTGCTACCGCAAGTGCAAGAGGCCAAGACGGCCTCGATGGAACGCCGGCCGCCGAGCTGCAGCGACAGTGCAACGTCTTGGTGCGCCACCTTCGTCTCTCCCATCTCTCTCGAGCTGAGCACCCCCACACTCTCTCATGCGTCCCAACTAGAGCCCCCTGTATCGGACGCCCCTGAAAAGCATCCCAGCACGCCAACCCCTAGTGCACCCAGCAGCTTTCCCAATATGATTTACCCCCTCCACTTCATCCAACCGTCCACATTCCTTCCCGTTGCTCTCTCTATGCATGCACCCCCCCTTCACCGTATTCACGATTGGTTGATCGAGACGACAAGGCCCGTCTTTCCGTCTGCACAATTGCCTGGCCCACGTCCACCCACACCCACACCCACACACACACACACATACACACACACATCCACACAAGGACCATCCACGCGCCCGCCTAGATGAACAAATAAATGAGTGCATGGGTCATCACTTGTTACACCCCGGCTGTGTCCGAACTTCATGCCCGCCAGTGCACTGCCTAATGGCGCTCTCACTGAGAGGAGGGAGAGAAAAGAGGGCATGTGGCCGAATGCGATGGATACTGGGCGCTGACCACCACTACTGTTCGCCCGAAGACGCAGACGCCAGGTCCAGACTTCCCGCAGGCTGCGCCCCCGTTCGATTAAGCTTCCGGACAGTACTATTATCCGTAGACGGCTCTCTGGTTGTGTGGATCTAACCCCAGCTTTTTCGATGCATCGTATGCACATCTCCATCGTCACCGACAAGCACCCGTCCCGTACCAGCCAGCGGCAGCCAGGCTACTTACTACTATGCGTGCGTGCCCACTTTTTTACGCGTTCCTGCCCGGAAAATTGTTACCAGGGTTTCAGTTTTCACTCCCAGGCCCTCCAATTCTTGAGTTCTTGACGCGACGCGTCTCGCTGCTCATCCCGCGTTGCCGCGCCTGGCGGGTTTGTTTGGGCAAAGCTTATGTGCCGTGACACGGCATGCTTGGTATGTCTATTTTGGCTGCACCGCAGCGTGTTACCGTTCGAGAGGGGCAGCGGGTCGGGAGAGACGTGTGTGATACAGTTTGAGGTAGGTTTCAGTACAGCATGGTGGGTGCGTACTTTGGCCCAAGAACGACCCTCAGTCGCAATGGCCTGAAAGCTCTCAGCGGTGCACCCTCAGGCAAGCCAAGCCCCTGCTCGGTTACCCTTCCCCACCAAGACACCGACGTCCACTCCTTTCCCCTTGTCCACGAGCGTTCCGCCCTGCACGTACCAGCACAAGCTCCATGCACCAGGCATCTCTTTGGATGAAACCTCCAGGCACTGTGGCGGTCGAACGAGCGTCGCCACGAAGTGGCGGCGCGAGTGAGGTTAGACGACGGAGGGGGTAAAAGGTGTGGGATGATCTGGCCAGGCGTTTACAGCGCGTATGACCGACACAGAGGGAGATCAGCAGTGGGAAGCACGACGCTCTTTGACGGGCGAGGTGATGCAGATACTGACTAGGGGAAGAAGCCAGTCGGAGGTAAACGTCAAGGACAAATGTTCGTACTGCGAGGAGCAATGGCATAGGAGGTGGGACGGGGAACGAAGAACATGACAACAGTCATCCGAGCAAAGACGTATCTTGGTACGAGCACGTTCACAGTATGCATGGTAAGGCGATCAAGAACACCATCTTCGGATCGCACAGGTTGCCAACCCGGTATGGCGGCCGAGGCAGGTCTAGCCTTGCTATGATAGACTGATTCTTGGCGGGCATACCACGCCAGCCGCCATCGACTCTGGAAATGATAAATAATTGGCGTATCCCTGGTGCCAGATACATATCAGGACAAAGCTGTCCCCTTGGGATTGGAAGGCCCCGTTGACGAGCGGCCGGAAAGTCCGCTGTTGACGTGAAACTGGTCTCGTCAGGCATAGGCATGGGATCTTCAGTGAGCTGCTGAAGCTCGTTGCGAGTTAGACTGCGAGATACCGTGCTGAAGACATGTGTTCGGTCGTTTGGGTGGGGGTTGCACGATCAACGAGAAGTGGATCACTAAAGTGGGAGAAGGAATAAAATCCTGGTGGTGCCTGCCAGCCTCGATGTCATCGTCTCGCGCCGGGGCGGCTTTCATCGTGCAGCTTCACCGTCCTGACTTGAGAGCAGTCTCAAACCCATCGCATTATTCGTCCCCTATACTCTGTTCCCCCCCCCCCACACCCCAAATAGACGGCAGGATATCTCACCAGCTCTCGTCGCCATGTCTCAGACATTCCCCGACCCGCTGCGGGAGCTGCTCGACACCCTCCCCACCCCTCCATCCCTCTCCGATGTCACCGAAACCCTATCCACCCTCTCCGACGCCCACTCACTCCGTTTCTGCATCGAGCTCTTCACCTCCAAGAGAGTGGATGACCGGCTCTCTGCGCGGAGCATCATCGAGCTTGGGCTAGCTAGAGGTGCGGCGGCGCTGCAGGATGTGCTCGGGCTGCCCGAGGAGGTGGCGCGGAATGAGGAGGCGGTGAGGGGGGTGCTGGGGGAAAGGTATGCGATGGCGGAGACTTATGCGCTCCTTGTGCGGATGCGCGCGAGACTGGATACGTATGATGTTCTGGTGCCGGCTAAGGCCCTGCTGCCAGAGCCGGTGGCGGTGCCGGTAGCCGAGCCAGAGGGAGAGGCGGGAGGGGAGAAGCCCGAACGGGAGGAGAACGAGATGGAGCTGGATGACCCGTGGGGAGACGCCGAGGAACTGGCGGAGGAAGACAAAGAGGGAAACGTCGCACTGCTCGACGATCCCTGGGCGAGCACCTCCCCTGTCACCACCACCCTCCGGCCCACCCTTGTCCCCGACCTTACCCTCGACGACGACAGTGACAAAGAGCCAGCAGCCGAACTGCCGGTCAGCCTCTCGTCGTTCATCACCTCTCCAACGGCTGTGTCTGCATGGGAGCTGGCGTCGTTCGCCGATCTGAAGGCGGTGAAGGTGGTGTGCAAGAGGCATCTGGACGAGGTGTACCTGTGGAGGTTGGCGGTGCTGGAGGCTATACCGGGGTGGGTTCCGCCGGCGGAGTTTGAGACGGAGGGGCTGTTGCCCCGCGTCGGGGAAGATGGGCTGGAGAAATGGGTAGAGTCGGACAGCGATACGGACTCGGCGATCTCATCTGCGCTCTTGGCTCTGCTAGGGTGGCTTCAGCCCGCAAGCCCACCTAGTCTGGCCCCATACTCGGACTCACAGCCCCGCCCCCAACCCCTCTCCTCTACCGAGCTGGCAGAGTGGTACACTTCCCGTACTCTAGCCCTCGACTCCCTCGGCCTGATCGACCTCCAGCTCGCGTGGGTCCAGCACGGCGCCTCCTCCGGCGTCCCCTCCCTCGACTCCCTCGGCGAAGACCTCTCCCTCCTCTCCCGCCTTGTATACGACGCGGACCTCACGCCCGAGCAACATGCCCGATGGAACCTCTCCACCTGGCGCACCGCCTCGGAGTCCACCATCGTCGCCGCCTATCTTTCCTCCTCCACACCCGTCTCCATCGTGCGCGACATCAGACGCCTCGTCCTCCCATACCTCTACGTCCTCGAATCCCGTGCGGAGCGCTCCGGCGAGCCAGCCCCGTCTCTCGTCACCGACGCGCTGAACACCGCGATCCTCGCGCTCCCGCTGGACCTTGCACTCCCCGTGTTCGAGGCGTCCAAGGCGACTCTCCCCGTGGCAGAGCGCGTGGTCAAGAGCGATTTGGACGTGGCGCGGTTGGCGCTGGCGTGCTTGTACGGCTCGGAGGAACGCGGGGAGCGCGTCTGGGCGTTGATGTCGCGGGTTTTTGAGTGTCTTCCAGTGTGGGAACTGACAGGTCAGGACGCTGAGGATGAGGAGCTCACTGCGACGACACTCGAGTCTATTTCGGCGTTTATAAAGCCGACGAGCGCGGCAGCGCCCCCGCCAACACGGCAGGACTTGTACGTCTTTTTCCACCCGCTGCCATTCGCCTCCCTGTCACGTGCGCTGGACATCCTCGACGTGCATCTCGAGTCAGGGGAGGTCTTGGCGCGATGGGGTGTGGAGAAACGGCTGCGGGATCTACTGGGCGCAAGTCAGGATAAGGCGGAGCAGAAGGTGCTGGGGGAGCGGATGGTCAGGCAGGGAGGGGGCGGGGAGGAAGAGTGGAGGAGGCTGTGGGAGGATATGGAGAGGTTGAGTGGTGGGGAAGGAGGAGATGATCTCTTGAAGGGTGTGTTGGGGAGGTTGGATGTGCGGGAGAGGGGGAGGATATACCTTGGTGGGGTGCTGAGGTCTGGCAGTGAGTTACGAGCTTGTCGTATACGTGTTGAATGGTGACGGGCGGGACTGATGATGACTCTGGTTAGACCTTGATACGGCCCGGCGGATGCTCAAACGGTTACAAGCAGAGGGTGCAGTGGACGACAAGATGGTAGAAGAGGTCGTCCTAGAGACTTCCAAAGAGTTCTACATGTCGGCAGAGAGCGGAAATATCCACACGGGCGATATGAAGCTCGCATACGACTGGTGAGTATAACAGCTCTAGAGCTCCATCCTACCCAGTGCTCACCATACCCCTCGCAGCCTATCTGTCGCCCAGCCTACGCCGCCGATCGAAGCCGAGAAACACTACATCGAAGCGACCTCTCGCCTCTCGTCCTTCCCTTCTCTCCACCTCACCCCCCTGGAAATCCGGCACACCAAAGACCCGCTCTCGCTCATATCCACTGTCCTCTCCAGTGGTGGTGCGGGCGACACCGCGTACAAGTTCCCGGACTTGATGATGGAGCTCGCGGACAAGCTGGGGTGCGGCGGGGAGGTGGAGAGAGGGCTGATTTGGGGGATGGTGGGGCGTGCGGCGGAGAGGCAGGGGGATTGGGGTGTTGCGGAGGAGGCGGTGAAGGGGATGGTTGGGGTGGTGAGGAAGCGTGAGAGGGGGGTGAAGCGACGGAGCCACCTGCATGCCTCCACCACTGCCACTACCATCACCACTACTGCTAGCGGGTCTCAGCCAGAAGACCCCGATATGCGCCTCCGCCGCGAGACGTACACCCTCGCGCATGCCCTCGCCGCCCACCCCGACTTCCCGAGCATCCCCACGCGCCTGACCTTTCTCGCGCACGCGCTCGAGCTCTGCCCCGCCTCGGCCATTCCCGATATCCTCACGACTTTTAGGGAGATCGAAGGCGGGAGGATCAAGCTTGATGGGGCGGCGAAGAGGAGGAGAGTGGAGGGGGTCGCGGCGCCGAGGCTGCCTCCTGGCCCGACTGCGTTGGATCAAGGGCAAGGGCGAGGGCGAGGGGTAGGGGTGGGGGCGGGAGCGCAAGAGAGGGTGTTGGGCTCGCGGACAGCAGCGAAAGCTGCAAAGCTCGCGCTTGACCTGGGCGGTCGGTTCAGCTCCCTGAAACCAAGCAGCATGCCCTCCCCGTCACCCGGGTCTGGCGGTGGCGGGGGCGGGGGGCTCGCCCCGCCATCTGCTGCACCCAGCGCTGGTGCTGGCTCCCGATCTGCCTCGCGGGACACGCTAGGGCGGGACAGTGAAAGTGGATATGCGGTTGGGAAGGGTGGGGATGCGGCGGGAACGAGGGATCTGTTTGAGGGGCTTGGGGGGGATGAGGCGGAGAGGGTTCGGCAGGGGGCGAGGAGGGCGTTGGTCAGAGGGGTGGGGTGGTTGCTTGGTGCGGATGAGAACGAAATCACTGGCGGGGAGCGGTAACACAGTATTCTGATATGTGTGGTGGGCAAGGGTAGGGATGCACTGTAACACTATACACATTATATCTCACTTTGAATCACTTGCTTCTCTACGCTCTAATCAACGCTTCTCGCTCTGCCCAGCACTCGTTCGCAACTGTCTCTCCGCAAGCAACCTCTCCCCCGCATCTGGCCTCGGACCATACCCTCTCATCGCCCAATCCGCCCCCGCAATCCACTGTGCGCCATCCCTCATCCACCGCGGCACCACCCCGACCCCATCCCCCATCACTCTCGCTGCGTTCGTATACCACGGCAGGCGAATCACGCGGCTTTCCCCCTCGTCGAGCGCAGTGATAATTTGCTTGACGATGGTGTGAGGCTGGAGGGAGGGGCAGAGGAAGGAGAAGAGGCGGGAGGAAGGGAGGACGGTGCGAGCAAAGAGGGAGGTGAGGGTGTGCGAGGGGAGGAGGAGGGTGGTGCGGATCGAGGGGGAGGAGTAGCGTGTGTCGAGCTCGGAGCGGAGGGTCTGGTGCAGCGAGATGAGGGCGGCTTTGGAAGCGCAGTAGTCGGCTGAGGGTGAAGCGTGGTATCAGCTGGTGGGCGCATTTACAGAGATGTTGGGATGCTTGGAGTAGCTGAACTCACTCATCTGGGCAGCTCCAACAAGCCCGAGGACGCTCGACATCGTAATCACGTGCCCCGCGTTCTGGCGAATCATCTCCGGCAAGAAGGCTTTGAGGATCCAGAAGTGTGCGAGGGTGTTGGCGCCAAAAGTGCTATTGCAGATGTCAGCCATGTCTTGGCGTACGTGAAGGAGGCAAACAATTTTGCTCACTCTTTGACGTCGTCCTCGGTGAGGTCCAGCAGAAGTTTTCCCTTGACGACACCAGCATTGTTGACGATAATCGTGGGGTCGCCCGCCTGCACGTTTTCAGCTCGTAGGAGAACACTTCCGAGAAGCCGAAAACCAAGCTCGAACATCTGCGACGCACCTCTTCTCGGACCTTCTCAGCTACCATCTCGACCTGCTTGCAATCAGACACGTCGCATGTGTAGGTGTAGATGTTCTCTGCAAGTATGATCCGGCCCAGTCAGTTATACCGTAGGTGAGATGGGACTTGATCGGCGGACGCACCATTCGCGGTCTCGTACTTTGGTGGATCCTTGGTAAGCACCACAACCGGGACATTGCGCATAGCCAGCGTCTCTGCCAGGAGAGCACCGATGCCCGAGCCGCCTGTACATACTGGGCGATCAGCTTAAGCCGGAATTGAGTGAGGTGGCTAAAGATGGCGACGAGTGAGACGGACTGACCTCCGGTGATGAGCACGATCTGTTCTTCCCACCTGAGTTTCGGGGGGGAGAAGAGCCATGAGGATTGGTTGGCGTATATCCGGTCGACATGGTTCCATGTCGCTGTAGGCCACGCATGGTCAGCTGCCTTTCGCCATGCTCGAACGGTCCCCGGGTGCGATGAAGCCGGCGTACAGATGCAGCAGATGACTACCGTCCAGACCAATGAGATGATGAACGCCGGGTGGCCAGAGTGGACTTGTGAGAGGAAGGTGAGGGGGAGGAAGACGACGAAGAATGGTGAGAACAGGGTTTTGCGCAAGACCTTGACGACTGAGTCCAGAGAGTAGAGTGCTGTCAGCCGCGGCTCCGCAAGATGGGAGAAGATGTTGTCACCAGGGACGTACCGACGTCAAGGTCGAAGTTGTCGAACACAAGATGAGGCTCCCGGGGGTCATACACGGCTGTTTCGGACTGTGCGCCGTCATCGGCCAGAGCGTTAGTCTGAGGGCCGTCTGACCTGGTGGAGGACATTGTCTGATAGGAAGGAGGAAGAAGGAGGAAGAAGTGGAAGAAGGAGGAGGAAGGAGGAGGAGGAAGGGAGGAAGTGCGGGGTGGGCTGTGTTGTATACTGGCCCGCAGACGGGTCGCGAGGAGATGATTGTCGCGAGGAGATGATTGTCTAGACGACGAGCGAGGGAGCCTCCACTTGCGCGTCGTTGTAATCCACGTGGGCGCGATTAGAACTCGGAGGCCGGAGGCTAATCCACGTGCGCGGACCTAACAAATCGCCCGGCCAGAGGTTTGGGTCAGGGCCGCAGCACCAAATTCAGCCTACCCGTCCTGGCCTCTTTCTGCACACACTACATACAGCATCGCAGCATCCACTCGCTCCCAGCCCCAGCTGCTCCCCCGCTCATGGCTGCTATACCCTAGACCATGGCCAGACACCCTCTCGCCGACTCGGGTGCCCTCTGCTCCAGCCCCCAGAAGCGAAGGCGTCGGCGCGCGGCCTCGTCCACCTCTCACCCTCCCCCGCCCACGCCCTCGCACCCCGCCTTACTCCACCCAGGCTACGACATGCTGGCTCCTCCAATACCCCCTCCCACCGCCTCCGCGCGACCCCCCAGCCGCCAGCCATCTTCCCTCCTCCGCTCCTTCTTCCTCGCCCTTGCCCTCCTCGCCTGCCTTCTCCCCTTGGCCTCCGCCGCCCAGCCATGTGTCCGCTTCGCAGACTACGACAGCATCAACCAGATGTTCATCGACGGCGGACCCGGCACCAAAGTACTCCTCTGCCCCAACAGAGTCTACCGCCTGTCGGGCTCCATCATCTTCACCGCCGCCGACCAGGAGCTCGCGACGTATGGCTATCCCACAGGCGCGGAACGCGCCGTCCTCCGCGTCGAGAGCAAGGACATCGCCACGGCCATCCAAGGTGACTGCCGGCGCTGCGCCCGCGTCGCCGTGCGCAACCTCGTCGTCGACGGGAACCGCAAAAAGCTCGGCCGCATGCGCGACAGCGAGCTCGCCACGGGGCTCGTTGTGCTCGGCGGGAACGAGGGGCAGAGCGTGCGCAACACCTGGCTCCGCAACCCGCGCGGTTTCACCGCCGTCCACATCCGCGAGGGCGACAAGCTCAGCTGCACGGGCGCGCTCGTCGAGCAGAACGAGATCGGCCCAGTTGGCGAGGAGTATGACCCCGAGAGAGACGGCGACGACCCAGAGGGCTCGCCGCTCGGGAGACCGCTCGCCGACGGCGTGTCCATTGCGTGCCGCGACTCGTTCATCCGCGATAACACGTTCTACGACAACACGGACGCAGCTATCGTCGTGTACTGCTCCCCCGGAACGCTCGTACACGCCAACCACATCTTTGCCCGCTCCCTCTCCGCCATGGCCGGCATCCTCCTCGTCGACTCAACCCCGTTCGACGGTGACTACTCTGGCGTCGTCATAAAGTCCAACATCATTGACGCCGCGTCACGCACCATCCGCGTCGGCATCGGCATCGGTGCGACCGTGTGGTCCGACGACACCGAGACCGTGCTCGTTGGCGGAAGTGTATTGGGCAACGGGCTCAAGGGCCGGTACATGGGGTACGGTATCGCAGCTGCTGGCCTCAAGGGCTGGACCGTCAAGGACAACTGGGACGAGGCCCAACACGAGGGCCGCAAGAGCGCGCGATGCTTTGACGAGCCTGTCAACCCCGAGCCGATGGGCTTGCTGTACAACCAGGCAACGATCGAGGAGAGCACGTTCCAGCCGGGATTTGCAGATCACGAGTTCCAATATCGTGCGTGCCCTGCCCCTTTCCGAACCTCGCCGACCCGACTCACTCATGCCTTCTTCTTCTTCTTCTTACAGTCGTCTGCATCGATGGTCTCTACGACAAGGCGAACCCACCCAAAGACGACCTCCCTCCTCTCCCACACGACCTCCAACCCGACCAGCGCGACACCCCCGGCAGCTCTGACGACTTGGACTCGCCCGACCCCGCTCCCGCCGACCCAGACGCTGACGCCGACGCCGTGCCCCCCTCAGACCATGTCTTCGCGACGGGCTCGAGTGTCCTGGATGATATTCTAGAGCACTCGCAGCAGAGGATGCTGGAGGCGATAGATCATCTTAATAGGAGGGTGGATGTGTTGGCTGCAACAGTGGCGGGCGGGGCTGCGGCGGGCGTGGGTGCAGGGGGGGAGGAGAAGGGGAAGAAGTCGGCCGAGGTGTTGGATCCTGCCATGTCGTGAGCCAAGGCACACATATCCCTTGAAAATCCAACCCCTGACACATACCTTCACAGATCGCACCTGGAGAAACTCCAGCGACGAGTGGAGCACCTCGAGTTCTCGCAGCGTTCTCAGCTCGAGACAGCTTTACTGCTGCGCTCAGCGATACAATCATGGGACCAAGAGATGGCCAGTATCTCTGTAAGTGGCCGACGGCGTTGCTCTCGGGCACCCGCTAATAAAATACCCCACCATAGGAATGGGAATACGACATCCTCCTGGACGTTCAGCACAGACTCGACCTCGCCTCCCCCTCCTCCCAGCACAGCGCCTCCTCCGACCCGGCGGACCCGGCCCACCTCCGACCCTACTCCCCACGCGCGGGCTCCGCCCCCGCAGGCGACCACGTCCTGCTCGAGGACCACTCGCACCCGTCTATCGAGAAGGACGGGCTGCGCTCGTTGAGTGACCGTACGCGGCTGATGGGGGACGACGGCTGGGGTTGGGGAAGGGTCGTCAAGGTTGGCTTGGTGGGCGGTAGTTTGGGGATGGCATGCTGGGGGGGGATGAGGTGGTGGGCGGCCAGAAATGTGCATGGGAAGCTCTCATAGTTGATTTGGCGTTTGGGTCTGAGGTCGAAGGACAGGAGAGCTGGCCGGGATACAGGCTGAATGATAAAAAGAGAAGGGCGGAGAGATAGAGTTCTTCTCGTCGTACCTGTACTCTAGCATGTTCGGGGCACGACAAGTGCTTATATGTAGAGAGAGAGCTAGTCATACCCACATAGACACATGTACCATATCGTACATTCAAGCCGGGGGGGGGGGGGACGGAGAATAAAGTGGCATCCCTGAACGTATCGTACAACAGCTACAACAGTGTACAAATGGCAAAGTATAAACCCTAGCCAAGTATATCTTTCCCTCGCACGTCCCTCGCGTCTCGCCAGTCACCCTTCAGACGGCCTTATCTCCGCCGTGCCCCCCCAAAATACCTCCCCGACCCGGCCCCATCCCCACTCCCCCCAATTTCCTTCTCTAACCGATCCCCCTCCCGACTCTTCCCTTCCCTCCTCTCCTCCGCCCTCTCATCCATCCTCTCCCCCTTATCCTTCACATCATCCGCCACCAAGCCCTGCAGATCCGGCGGGATCTCCTGCATCTGCACACTCGGCGCCCCACCCAGGTACCGCAGCTTCTCGCGCACCGTTATCCGGATACGCTCTAGCGATTTCGCCGTGTTGAGATTCTGGATCTTGCCCGTCAGGGGCGGGTGGAGGTGGTAGTCTGGCGCGAAAAACTCGTAGTAATTGTTCGCGGGGAGGTCATTCGACAGCTGCACGCCTGCTAGCACGCCTGTCTCATATGTCCAACAGCGAGAGACGCTCGACTGGCGGTAGCCCCCACCGCCGAGCGCGAGGAGCGGGAGCCCAAACGACTTGATGAAGCGGACGCACTCCCCGTGCGCAGCGATCGAGAGGTTGAATGTACCCAGCCGGTCACATCCGAGCGAGTCAGCGCCGCACTGCAGCACGATGGCCGAGGGGCGGAAGGTGGTGATGGTGGGCTCCATGACGGCTTTGAAGAGCGAGATGTAGGACTCGTCGTCAATCCCGTCTTGGAGGGGGACATTGAGGGAAAAGTATTTGCCCAGGTCGGAGCCGTTCTCGTGCAAGGCGCCGGTGCCAGGGAAGAAGTCGGCGGCGTACTTGTGGAACGAGACGGTGAGAACCCGGTTCGATAGGTAGAAGGCCTCCTGTACACCGTCTCCGTGGTGGATGTCGATGTCAATGTAGAGGACTCGTGGGTGGGACCTGCAAGAGGCTCTCGTCAGCTCTGGAACTTCACCGCCCAGGATGGTTGACGCACCGGAGCAGTTCCAGAATCCCCAACACAATATCGTTCGTATAGCAGAACCCGCTCGCCTCCCCCTTCTTCGCATGGTGTAGCCCCCCGCTCCAGTTGATTGCGATATCCGCGCTTCCGCTCGCCAGCTTGCGCGCAGCCGCGAGCGACCCCCCGGCGTACTGCTTGCAAAACGAGAACAGGTCGTGGAAGATGGGACAGTCGTCACCAACGTTGTAGCACGTCCAGTCTTTAGTGAGAGCTGCCGCGTTCTTGGGCGTGACACTGAGAGGGAGTCTGCATGCTTAGCGTTTTGGGGGGTGGGGCGATATGTCAAACGGAAAACACGTACCGCTTCAGAAAGTCGACGTATTCCGGCTCATGGAACTCGAGTAGCTCTTCCTCCGTTGCAGGGCGCGGCGCATGAAAGGACATCTTCTCGTGTAGCCCGTACCCCAGCACCAATTGATTGGTGAGCTCCAGTCGATGTGGCCGCATGGGGTGCCGTTCCTAAAGATTGTGGATCAATGGGTCAGCCAGGCAACATGGCCATAATCGCCGACTGGCACTCACTCCATAATGGTAGTTCCCCACTTCTTTCGGGTGGTAATATGCTACCACAGGATTCGAATGTGCCTACGCCCCCCTCTGTCAGTAACGTCACACCCACACACCCACATCCACAAGGGCCCCAAACATTGCAACTCACCCGAACATGCCCCTGCTCCGGCTCCGGCAGATGAGGATTCCGCGGATCGTAGAAGAACGGGCTGTCGGAGAACGTCGGGTAGTCGGTGACGGTCATGGCTCCTGCAGCGGGTTGGCGCTAGGATATAGGATGAGGAGGTGTATGCGATCGTTTGTAAGCATATGTTGACTGGGGAACAAAGAGGAGATGCAGGACGATCGCCTTGCCACCATGGACCTCGAGAAATGTCGAATTGCGATTACGTAAAGAGGCCGGCTACCGTCCATGACCGGCTGCTCTGGAGGTAAGTGGTCTGTCTGTCCTGGAGCCACCGTCCGCTTTGAATCATCTCTGGAGAGTCAGCCTGCGCCCGTCTTTACTTCTTGCTGTGTCTCATAAAGGCCGAAGTAGGGGAGCATAAGCGCCGCAAGATCGACAGCGATCACCTTTACGGGAACTGCGCCGCACGATGGACACCGCCGTCGCTTCCTCCTCTCGACAACCCCTCCCCCCCGCTTCCGAGGAGCACACCGACGGCTTTGCCAGCCTCTCCTTCCAGCCTGCATCGCAAGCTCAGATATGTGAGCTTCCAGGACTGCTTCCCTTGGCCAGGAGTCTAGAAGCTGATATTTCATGCGGAAAAGTGCGATCATATCAGAGGGACACGGCGCAGGTATCTCGGCTCACGGAATTAGTGTCGGAGATCTTGAGGTCTTTTGCAGGTACGTTGGCGTCTGCCGCGTTTGAGGATTAAACTCATGACCTTCAGGCGTATCCGTTTAACGGCGCTGACGGTTACTGTCATTGTACAGGAACAAGATGGCTGGCCCACAAGCAGCTCATTGTAGACGTACTCGTCAAGGCCGTGTACTTGACGCTGACGTTCGGACGGGGGAGCCAGACGCTGGGAGAAGAGTACACGGACATCCTGCCGTATTCAAGTCGGAGAGCACGGCTACCATCGAAGCGGGTATGTAGTAGCAGGGACACTATACCAGGGGCATAGCTGACATCTGGCCACAGCGACGGCTCTTTACCATCCTCTTCCTTCTCTTACCATCTCTCCTCGTCTCCCCCGCTTCGACGTCATACATACGGCACGGCAACCACTCACCTGACTCATTACCATCCACCTGGATGAGTAGAGCACGTGCCAGGCTGGCCGACTTCTTGGGGTCCCCGGTAGGGAAGGCCCTGCCGGAGCTTCACATGATCGTCTTCCTCTTTGGCGGGCGGTTCTTTGAGTTCGCTCGCCGCTTAACTGGCCTGTCTTATGTAAGCTGTTGAGGCCACGGCGGTTGATTCAGCCCACCTGACCAGCTGTGTTTCCAGATATCAACCTTGCCGGCCAAGCCGCGCGAGCAACGACCGGCATCATACGAGCCCCTCGGCCTCCTCATGCTCCTCCCCTTTCTCTACCGTCTCCTCCCCTCTCGGCAACTCTCAGACACATCCGCTCCGCCCCCGCAGCCCACCGATGACTGCTCGTCTATGCAAGACGACGCACTCCCTCTCACCAGGCCTTTCAGCCCGCCCCTCACCCACGTCCAGACCGTGCTCCTTACCAAGAGCGCAGACTACGATACGCCCAATACGTATCTCACACCGGAGGCATTGGAGCTACCAGAACGGCAGTGCACGTTGTGTCTGGAGCCAAGAGGGACAGGAGAAGGGAGTGGTGGGACGGTAGCGGTGACAGAGTGCGGGCACGTGTTTTGCTGGGGGTGTCTTGGCGGGCTGGAGAAGGTCAGTCGTGCCTATCATTGTCGTACTCGGCTGACGTCTTTCCCCGATGCGTAGCTGGAGTGCCCGCTGTGCCGGCAGACACTGAGGATGGAGCGTTTGGTCGCAGCGTACAACCTTTAGATAGAGAGATGTTCCAGCCTACCTACGGGGGTGACATACCACCCCGTGGCATCGTTGACACGTGAATAAGTGAACGTCTGTCACCGCATTGCTTCCATACATGCAAGCTACATACAGGGGCGAGAGAGTGACGAAGGAGGCACCGGTGGTGACGGGAGGGGGATTCAGGCCGTTGGTGCTGTCGACGGGAGGCGCGACGCACACGCGGTCGGGGAGGCGCCGTTGACACGCTTGAGGTGCTGATGAAGGACCTGGGTGGTCGTGTCGTGGCGGCGGATCGTCCATGAGTTGCGCTGGCTGCACAGTTCGTCATGGCCGAGGGTTGTCGTGCTGCCGCAGCGTGGGCACGCGGGGAGGGAGGACCCAACGAGGGTGCGGTCATGTAGGGCCGTGGCGACATCGACGTTGGAAGGCGAATAGAGGGGAAGAATTAATATGTAGAGCTTTAGACCATCGCCGTTGCAATGCCGGGCCAAGCCAGGCTAGGGTGCATGGCCGAAAGTCGCTATGGGTGTGCTATATCGCCTACGCTGCGCGACTGACCTTGATAGACCCTGAGTGGGGGAAACCTCTGCCTTGTTTGCTTTTAGAGTTGCGGCCCGGCTGGCGATGTGACTGGTCTCGCTGTTTCTTTGTCTGACTCAGTTGTACATACATCATCGTAGCGGCCACACGTCTGCCCGCCCACCACCACACGCCGAGGCGCATAGAGTCCCGCCCAGGCAAACGTTCGCAGACGACGAGTGGACGATCATAGAGGGCGCTCATAGGGTGAGTGGCTGTTCCTGGCTGCTGGCTGACGCGCAAACAAGACACACCCTAACACTTGTCCGTCTAGTTGACTCTATTCTGTCTCAGAGTACATCCCACTATCGTACCTCTCCTCCTCCATCTACTGCCTCCCCCGCAACCTCATCATCCTACTGGGGCACGGCGCGGTGAAGAGACCGCCAAGGTGAGCGAACGATCGCCCAACCCCCCCCCCCCCGCGGCGCCGACCGCCTATATCCGAGGACCCTCACTGACTACCCCCACCCTATTACCCAGACTCTCACCCTCCATCCACCATGTTCCCTCCTCAGACCCCCTCCCAGCCCTCCCGCTACCCCGCATCCCTTTCCCAAGCCGATTCTGGCCCAACCCGCCCAACACGGACCTACCCCATCCCCTCCATTGATTCGTCCATCGCCTCCCCGCCCCGCACATCCGCCCCCTTACATGAGTACACCTCCTTGCAGGAACTCCTTCAAAAGGCCGGATACAAGGAGACGCGGGTGTACACTCCTGAGGCGGAGAAGGTCCGGCGACATATCAAGCGCACGCTGGACGATAACGAGGATGAAGTGGCGGCGCTGTACGGGACCTACGGGTTTGACCGGGAGCACGTGGTCGGGATTGCGGGAGGGTCCAGGTTGTCGGGCCTGGGGATAGAGGTGCAGCACAGTAACGTGACGGAGCCGATACTCCCCATGAAGCGGTCGACATCGATCCTCCGGTCGCTGGCGCTCCAAGACGCGACCGAGCGGACGTCCACATCCGCCGACGTCGACGTTACCACACATGACCACTGGTGGGCCGCGTGGGGCAAGTACGGCAAGGGCATATCGTCCCCCGATGCCCCTGCCCACGTCGGCTTGGGGCTCGCCAAGAGCGGAGAGGGGGTTCGGAAAGTGAAGTCGACGTGGGAGATTGAGCGGAGCAGGCCAAGACGTGCGGGGACAGACTCGCCCCAGCAGGAAGAACGCCCACCGCCTCCCATCCCGCGACTCGCAAGCGATCCCCGCGAGATGGCCGCAATCGGGTACACGCCGACCAAAACCCCGACGGCAAGGCCTGTCGACAAATCCATCTTTGTCTCCCCGCCCCCTCCCCCGTCGATGCCCGACGATGCGTACGGCTACTGTCCTCTTCCGGACGACTATGAGGCGCAGTGCGCGGAGGACGAGGCTCTCTACGCGATGGGTGTCAACGACTATGACATCTACTCGCTAGGGTCTGGCTCTGCTACCGCGTCACTCCGCTCTGGCCACTCTGGCCACTCTGTGAGAGGGGCCCGGGAGGGTACGCGGAGTAGGAGCCCCAGTAGGGACAGGAGCAGGAGCAGGACGACGAGTGAGGAAAGGGCAGAGCGGGAGATCAGGGAGTTTGAGGATGAGATGGAAGATGAGCTATTGGATGAGGTGAACGATGTGGGGAAAAGGCTGTTGGAGGGGGCGGTGGAGTACGATGAGGATCTCGAGCTTGACTCTCCGCTGATGAGGGAGTGGTCGCTCCCCAAGATGCACGGAGTGAGTGGAGTGAGCGAGGCCCCCAAGATCCCCACACCGGCTACACCCGAGGCGGAGGCGGCTGCCAAGCCGAAGGAGGATGGGGTGAGGAAGCCGCTCAGGTATGGGGATCGAGCGACCAAGCTCCGGCTGGCTCACTCCACCCCAAACATGAAGCCAGCTGAGGCTGTTGCCCCTCCTCTGCCTGCAGGCTGGCTCGGGTACATCCGAGGCGTACTCCTCGGTCCCTCCCCCACTGCCACCACGTCCACCCTTCCCATTCCACGTCCTATCCCTCACCGCAGCATTTCCCCTGCCGGACCGTTCAGGCTCTCGGCTGCTGCCCCCGCCCACCCCAAACTCGTCACCACCTCCCCCGTCGTCTGCGACTCCCTCTCCGCCGAGGCCGAGGACCTCCCTCCTGTCCCTACTCCTACCGTTCAAGCCACTTCCGGCCCCATCTCATCCTTTGCCCTCCGCTTGCGCCCGTCTATCGCCAGGCTGCGGGACGTTGTGTACGGCTCTCGGGAGGTGGTGGCTGACGGAAGTGAGCTCGTGCTCAGCCCGCGGCTGGATTGGAAGCAGATGGGTGAGGAGTTTGCTGGGTGGAGCCCTGCGCGAAAGACAACTCCGTGGAAGGGCAAGAGCGAGGCGAGCGAGGGTGCAGGGGCGGAAGAGGTCGAGATTGACTACACGATGTCATTCTTCTACAAACCCTCTACCCCTCCTAAGGCCACCGGCGCCTCCCCCGAGACGCCCAAGGTCAAACCGTCCTCATCTTCCGCAAGTTCGGCAACCCCGCACGGTCTGCGCAAGCAGCGCTCCATCAAGTCTCTGCGCGCTGCGCTCCTCCTCCCCGTAGCGCCCGCGGTCATCCCTCCCGTACCGGCTATCCCTAGACACCTGGCGACTCCGAAAAGGGCAGTGCCGGTGCTGGCAATCCAGAGCCCAATGGCGACAACGCCGCGGGAGCTGGTGCTAGATGGTGACGAGTGGGAAGCGCGAGAGGGGGCCGAGGGAGGGGCGAGGGGGAGGGGGAGGGCGCAGAAGGGGAATGGCGGGGGCGTAAGGAGGAAGAAGACAAAGAAGAAGAGCAGCTTGAGGGAATAGGGGATGGAGGAGGTCGCACGAGATGGGGTCAGGGGGGGAAGGTGTCTGAAAGTATCATTTTGTCATGCTTGTCTTTGTTTTCCTACATTCATCCTCCACCATCTTTTGCTTAGTTCCATCTTCCCCTGCCAGCGTCCATCGTCTCCCACACAGAGTTTTCAGTCGTAACGTCCTTAATGCGTAATTTATGTCCGCCCTTTTTACCACGAGCTCTTTCAGCTAGAAAAACATGATGATATCCCATACGAGCATTGCCGACATACAACTACAACAACCCGCCTAACTCCGCTCGCTCTTTCTCTGCTCAGTGCTTCTTGCTCGCTTGTAGATTGTCGTACGCCTCTGCCCTCCGTTCACCCACGCGGTCAAGGAAGTCCCGCTTGTCAAGGTAGCCCCCATTCCGCCTGTTGGCAGCCAGCTCGTCCGCCATCTTATCGCTGGAGGATGTGTGCGTTTTCCAGTCCAGCTGCGACTACACTCCTCCAGTCAGCTACTGCAACTCACCATAGGATGACATGTGAGCAGCGACGTACCTTCTCCAACGTGGTCATCTTCTTCCCCTTATCAAGTGCGGCAGACATCTGCTCTAGCGTCTGACGCTTTCTGCGAGGAGGAGGGCCCTTCCGGGGCGCAGAGGCAGGGTTGGACGGCGGGGCGGGAGACGCGGTGGACGGGGAAACAGAGGCCGCGGAGAGTACAGTTGTAGCAGGAGCAGAGATGGGAGTACTTTCGGGATTGGTGGAGTCCGCCTTGGAGTCTCCATCCTCAGGCTTCTTGGAGAGCTTTGCGAGAAAAGCGATAGCTTCAGGGTCGGTAGAGGGGAGTATGACCGTCTCGCTACGGCAAAAGAAGATGAGCTCTGTGCCGAAAACGTTTTCCAAAACAAGTATAGCTCACTCACTAGATAGTTTCACCCGCAAACCTCCTCGCCCTCTTGATCTCCACTATTTCCACCTCCTTCCTCACCTCCGCGCTCCCCCCCGCCGCCTCAACCTTCATCCTCTCGAACTCCTCCCTTGCCTTCCTCCGCCGCTCCTCCACAGCTGCCTTCTCGTCCTCCTCGATCTTCGCCTTCTTCCGCGCGCTCTCTTCATCCTCCTCATCAGGGCTCGTCGCCCCCGAGTCTGAGCCAGAGTCTGAGCTGGAGCCGGAGCCGGAGGCAGAGCGGGAGGCAGCGCCGGAGTGGACGCGCTTCTTGGACTTGCGTTTGGTGCGCGGTTTGGGCTCGGTGGGAACAAAGTCCCCGTCCGAATCATCGGAGGAGAGGTTGGCAGTGGCGAGGGTTGACATAGTATCCTCTGGGTCGCGAGAGTAAGGCAGGAGGTATGTGAGCGACGTACAGAAGTACAGAAGTAGAGGTCAGCGCGCAGGCGACAGGTCTGGTACAGCAGAGGGGCATATCACGTGACCAAGTGTCCATCAACACGTGTGTACCACGTGGCTGAGGAGAGTAACGGGCCAGATCCATCCTCTTGTGTGCTGCATGTGGCGGCTGTCCATATCGTCGTCAGGTATCCCAAAGCATTAATATGTATCATGTCGCCCGATGCAGCACCGAGTCGATTGCCAGATCGACCGAGTGTTTGCCACCCACTCCCGACGATCGATCGGTGAGGCATTACAGTTCTCGAGATGGCGTCGTGTAGACACTGCTCCATCTCGTGGGCGTCAAGTCGGGCCTGGACAACGCTGGAGACGAGTTTGATGCTGGAGAGGTAGAATAGGGCCCAGGAGAGTGTGGGGGGGTGGGGGGGCGAGCGTGTGGCGGGACTAAGGGAAGTACCTTGATTCGAACTGTTCACAGGCTCAGGATCCGGCTGAAGAGTGCATACGTGCCTGCAACCACCCACCGAGTGAAACCACCGGGAGCTGGCGAGTGTAGCGGCGGTGCTTGCTGTCAGTTACCGCGGAGGTACCCTGCGCCCCGAGGTCCCTCGCCTGCGTGAGAGGACTTGCCTCAGCCCATGCATATCGTACGTACCCCGTCCCCTCCCAAGCTAGCAGAGAACGGACGCCTCCGCCAAGCATGCACATAAGACGAGTGTACCCAAAAGGTCGCTGACTCTCCCATGGACATATAGAGGTAAGGTTTAGCACACTTCCCCCTGCACCAACGGGAGTCGTATGATGGATACGACGCTCGAAACGCGCTGAAGTAAGGAACCTACACGCTAACGGCACCACTTACGATGATACACGTATTATATTTATTGCGAGAGAGATGTTGACGTTGAACTCTACTATCTGTTGTCTTCAAGGCGTGGATATCCAGTCCTCACAAACATAAGAGTGAGGATGCACAATTCCCAAGAACACTGCAACACAAATATTCATTGTCCATTTTGAAAGATCCGCAAAGGATGTAGACATAGTAAAGAATGATGATACAACAGACCACTTCGTATAACTAGGTCTCAGCGCTGCACCCAACCCAACCCTCTCCTCCTCGGGGCATGTATACTGTACCTCCTACCAAGGCCATCCATCTGGTATCTCACCAACCTGACAGGTCGGTGACACCGGCATGCTCGGCCTGCGGACCAAATACTCCTCCCTACCTTCCCCTCTTCCGACCACTGCGGAGGTTCCACCATCACCCCACCCAGGGCCCGCCGATAGCCCTCCCCTGCCGTTGTTGCCTCCAGAATGCGTACCCAGTTCGAGACCCCACCCGGTAATCTGCCGCTGCCCAACGTCATCCGCATGCACTGTAACGTAGTAGACGCCTGGCTGGCCCGAGACGGAGGTGCCGCTACCCCACGTATGGGGAGGCTCCTGGTCAGCAAGGCAGGCTTGGCCCTGGGCTGGCGGGAGTAAGTCGGCGGGGTAGACGGGCAGGAAAGACGAGTCCGAACCATCCGGTAGCGGGTACTGCTGAAGCTGCAGCCCCAGAGCGGGAGGGTTGTGAGCCACCAAGCTGGTACTGCTGATCCGGCTGCTCCGTTTTTTCAGGCTGTGGCGGCGGAGTTGGGGGACCAAAGAACTGGCCGAAGTGAGAGAAGTGGGAGCGATCTTGCTGCGGCCGACGCCGGAGGGGCGCTGGATAGGGGAAAAGGTGCAGATATTGTCGCCTTTGGTGCAGCGTCGGCAAGGGTTGCCAATGCACTGTGTGGATATCGCCTCAGTAATGTGCTCACAGGGACAGGTCAATCGCGCAATCCGAGACAGTGAAATGGTAGCTTACCTTGGCTTTCCTGCGCCTGCAATGATCGCAAGCCTGCGCGCTCCTAGTCCGCCTGGTCTCCATATCCCCTTCACCTCGTCCGAAGCCCGAAGGCAGTTGAAGCTCCCCTCTCTTTTCCCTCCCGTCCTCCCCCTCCAACTCCTTCATCTCTGCCGGTGCACTCTGCGTGCTGGCCATCGAGAGCGACCGGTCAGACAGCTTGGGCGAGAGACTGTATGTCCGCAGAGGATAGTAGTGGAAGGGATCGGGGGGCATGCCATGAAAGTAACCACCCGGTGTGGGTGGACCTACTGTAGCGGGGTGAGGACCCGACATGGAGGAAGGATGGGGGGAGGGATGGTGAGGAGGATGGTTAACGGGACTCAAGGCGTGTGGGGTTGGGTGGACGAATGCGCCACCTGGGTAACCGATGATGGTGGGGGGAGGGTGGAAGCCCGCTGAGGTGGCAAGGGCATCTGGGGGGGAGAGCAGTCCGTCGTGACTCTGGCCGTGAGAGTCGGTCATGGAAGCAAAGGAAGGATTCGCTGTGTGGGGAGGGGTTGGGTAGAGGATAGAGGTTGGGGGCGGGTATTCACTGCTGAAGGATGGTGTGGCCGGTGGCACACGGTATAAATAAGCTGGGTTGGGGGCGCTGATGAAGCACCTTTCGTAAAAGGAAGAGGGGTGTGGCTGGGCATCGTCGCCATCTGGTGTGGGGAGGCTGTAGTGACCGCCGGCGGGCGACATGGTGAAAGAGTGTGGGGTCGAAGAAGCTCCCATGGGTGTGGAGCTTGAGGGATCAAAGGGCGGGGATGAGAGCGAGACGTTGGATGTTGAGGGAATACAGTCATCTTTCCCACACGTTGGGGGTAGATATACTGACGGCGCGGGAGATGGTCGCGTTTGGCCATGGTCGGCTTAGTGACGTCGTGACATCTCCAGCCGGGAGACCGCGGACGTTACGCGCCACCGCCTGGGCAGGCAATCCGTCGAGCTTACCTAGCTCGGCCACGCTAGCGTCCCCTGTATCGCTGTCGCACGCGAACTCTCTGGGACGGACTGGAGCCCCCGGCAACCTAATTCTCTGGCTCGATGAAAGCGAGCGAGCCAAGCAGCCCGCCGGCGGAGGTGTATCGATGTGAGCCCCGCATCGCCCACCGCAGCTTGTCGTCATCCTCGTCCCACGGGCAGTGAGTCCTAAATCCAGGGTGGCAGGGCCAAGTTCGTGCGCACTCACCTTGGGACCGCCTCCAGCCCAACCCTTTCTAGAATGCCGGCACAACGGCGCGCCGGGTTAAGGTTCACACGTTGGCAGGAACAGCACGCTCAGTTACTGACGGGTGAGCACTGTGCCTCACGTGATATTTATAGTCCACAATTAGCATCCGTGTACAGTAATAGGCATACTCATGTCTTTGCAGGGCGAGAACACTCAGAGATAACAATACTGCAGCAGACTATGTGTGGTACTATCTAGCAGGAAAGAGAAGAAGAAGAAGAAGATACTGAGCCCCCATTTTGGGAAACTGGCCCTCTCAACGAGCAGCTCAGCAAGCAGCTCCACCTCCCCTCTCAGGTTGTCTCGGGTGTCGGACAACGATGGCCCTTGCCTTGGACGGAGACGAGAACCTGCTTAAGACACAAGCAGCTATGCATAAACAAATAGAACAACCTCCCATGACCTGATAGAGTTCTCACCTGCGCAAGTACGTAACGTCCATCCACCCTCTATCTGCACTGCACAGCAACTTTTGGACCTGGCAGGTCTTGATAAGGCGCTCAGGAGTTGGACTTTGGAGCCGAGCATGACTGTCTCAGCAGAGGAGCCTGCTCACTCTTGTATCCTAGTTGATTCACACGGTGCTTTGGATCACCCTCCACCCGTCACAATCTCTCACCGGTGCAATACAGTCACGGTTACTTGGCGTACGCAAGAAGACTCGAGAAGCCGCTGAGCTCTGCATGTGTAAGCAGTAAGTTGATCTGCAGGAAAGAGATCAGCATAGACATATTTATCATGATCAGAGGGATGACATACCTGCGCATGCCCAGCCTCTGGTAGTTCGGACCCCACGAGCTGACCCCGAGATTAAGGGTAATTCATAGATCCCACAGGGCCCACGGGTGTGAGGTGCCCTAGGGACGAGGAGAGCTGTTGAAATTCCAGCAATCCAGTAAAATGAGAATTATTCAGAGGGCCTGTGTGGCCAGGTTGAGTGTGCTGAGCTGGAGAGACCGGTGGAAACGAGCGCAGCGATCGCATAGAGAGAGCTGTGGCCACGGAACCTAAGCGGCCGGAGTGGCGTGGGTGGCTGGCGGGGGCACAGGGGAGATGAACCGAGGGATTACGCGGCAGGGCGCGGGCGCAAAAAACCGACGCGCCATGTGCGAGTCTCGCCCACACATCAGCCCATGCAGATACTCCCTGATTCACCCGGCCGTGTAACCTACACAGTAAAAGTGAGAGTGGCAGAGTGCGCTGCCACTAATAGCAGGGACTGGTGGCGACTCGACTCCTTTCACAGTCACGGCTGCCGGGGGGAAAGAGACAGCCACGAGGCCTGATAATTTGGGGTGCGAGTTGAGCTGTATCAAATGGCTAGTACGCTGATGAGGTCCGACGACCGCATAGGATACTCTGCTGTCCGAGCGCTCGGCAGGATGGAAAGGACATACTTCTGAGAGGCCCCTCTCTCGTGCGCCCTGTGCAGTGGAGATGTGCAGAAGATCCCACACTTTGTCGGTCAGAGATCTCGCGAGCATGACGCCTCTGAGCGAATACGAGACCGCCCAGACTGCGGGCAGTAAATTCAGTAGATATGCTATACTGGGACCACCAGCCCGTGCATGTTACCTCTATATATATCTATACAGCAAGTCTGGCTCATACCCAGCAGTCGTTGAACGCCCCATCCGCGTCGAGCTCTGATAGCCAGCGCCAGAATGGCGCGGATGGGAACCTGCACGGCCGTCAGCTCTGCCCACTGCTACCCCAAAGATGATGGGATGATGGAGTGAGAGTAATCTAACCCGACGCAGTTGTCCCAATTCCCATCGATGCTCTCGACTAAGATACCTCCTAATCCCTACAAGAGGGTTCAGTATGTTTCATGCCTTGGGTTCCAAAATATAACAGAACATACCTGGACAGCAAAGCCTCCGGCCCGGTCGATGCCCTCCTCAGAGTCCACATACGCCTGTATGGTTTGTTTCTGTAGGGAAGGGTTGAGCATATGATCACTCATTCTGAGCAGGACCGATACCTACAGTGTTGTCGTAGAATCTGAGCAGAGAAGAACATGAGATCGAGCTGCAGGGGTAGGCCAGTCAGTTCGTGGCATATCTCAGTAAGGGAACTCTGACCCACTGGACTTTGAACCCGGGCTGCTCAAGAACCGGGTAAACTGGCATGAGACTCAGGTCAGCTCGGTCGCTGGTTACGACAACCCTCATCTAGACATCGACATACCGATAGATATGCCCGTGATGATTTCGCACTCCCTCCCAGCCATTAGGGCAAGGTTCCTCGCCTTGGAAAAATATCAAGGTGAGCTACAGAGAACAGACCAAGAGATCGGCGGTACCGAACTGCGGGTCATGTCACCTACCTGCTCGTCCTTGTTGATTGGCTTCTCCAGCACTTCCGAGACCTCTCCATGGGCGACGCCGCCCTCCACCGTGTCTTTCTCGGGAGGGAATATGACCACGGTGTCCGCTGCAGTGACATCAGATATCAGCAGTGACCACTTTATGGGGCGGGGTGGGCGGGAAGGTGTACCAGAGATGACGAGGTCGGGTGGGTCCATCTCATTCTCCTTCACGAGTCGCTCATACACTTCCATCCCCTTCAAGTGAATATCTGGTAAGTTGTAGCTCATATGAATAAAATATCTCGCAGGCGTCACTAACCTTTTCTGCAGCAGTCGCTATGGGGTAGTCGGCGAGATGGCCCTCGAATCGGGAGTGCGGCAGGTCCTCTGCAAAGGTCGACGGTACGATCTCGGGATGGAATCCCTGTTGGAACCACAGCCGCTCAGCTCAGCCCCCGCCACCCCCCCCTTCTGGAAAGTATGGAATGGGTATCTATTTCAGACGTACCATCACAGCGAGCACATCCTTCCTCCGGGGGCTGGCAGACGCCAGCACGACACGCCTGTTTGCGAGCTTCTTGAAGATGGGGAGGTTGAGGGCGTTGGGCCCGACAGGCGAGGGTCGTGCCGACATGGTGCAGTGGTCTGATTGGTTCGGCGTGTGAGAGGACAGATGGGGCGGTCGTTTACTGTTATATGCCTCGGGGCCTGGATTCAATGATGTGAAGGTGGAAGGAAGATGCATGGTCGAGTCACCACCATCCTCATTGCGGCATGCGGTGCTGTGGTGCTCGGCCGGTGGAGGCGAACATTTCGTCCTGCTTGCAGCATCTTGCTTGAAATGACGCGCCCATCTCCTCTTCTCCACCATATTGCTCTCTAATCCCCTTAGAAAACCACTCCACCCCCTTCAGACACCCCCTTGGGAAAAACTGACCCCGCTACAATGGGTGCCCAATCATCAAAAGCCATCCGAAGACTCCCCAAATCCTCCCTCCCCCCGCGCTCCGCTCCAGGCTCCGCTGCCCGGGCTGCTCCATCTGCAACTCCGCCCGTGGAAGAGGCCGAAGAAGCCTCTTCGTCAGCATTTGACTATGGGGGTGTTAGAGGGACCGGGGGTGATGGTTCTGCGGCTAGTGATGAGGCGAGGGCTGGGATGGGGAGAGTGCGGTTTAGCGGGGAGAAAGATGAGGGTGTGTCGTGTGCTTAGAGCCCTTGTTGGCTGGAGAGAATGAAATGAGCTGACTGGTGGTGTGGGGTAACAGCTGTGATGCGCGATGCTATGGACCCCCAGTTCTTGCGGAATCTGCAAAGATTGGGCCCTGTGGAGATCCACGATGCCGGACAGGTTGTGGTACGTACCCCCTGGAACGTTGGCTTGCTTAAGCTGACGACCGCACCTGTCACAGCCTGCCCTCGCCCAGAAGACCCTCGCCTCCCGCCGCGCCGAGCTCACATCCTCCTCAGCCGTCGCACCCCCCGGATACCTCACCTTTGCCTTCCTCGAGTCCCTCCTCGACCAGCTTAAGACCCTCCCACCGGGCGCGGACCCTTCGGCAATATGCAAGCGCTACGGGGTGGAGAAGGAGAAGGTGGACGAGCTGCGGAAGTGGGTGAACAGCGTGAGCGTGGCGGACGAGGATACAGTGTGGATTGAGGACGGCAATGAGACGAGGGAGATGAATGCGGTCTGGGTTGGGGCGGAGGAGAAGTGAAAGGGTGGAGTGCCGAGGCATGCAGAGACGGTCAACAGCATCGGCGGAGCGGGTCAACGCAAGGGAGAGCTGACTGTGACATTTTCGAAACGCTGCTCAGTAGAGCCCGATGGGCGTTATGTGCTAACCTCACCTGGGTTCTCATGGTAACCTGTAGCACACAACAGCGTTCCCCAGTGAAATCCTCCTGCCATCATGGCTCAGGCCTATCACAGCTCCCCGATTACACCATCTACACAAGGGCAATGTAAGCACCTCACGGCCTACAACACTCTCTTTGCCTCCGATCCGGCCACTCTATGAGCCTATTCAACCTCTGTTCCACAGTACGTGCAAGGGTTTCCGTATCACCCCTACCCTTCTCTCCCTCTCCCCGACGCCTTCTCTGCCGTCGCGAAGTCGACTCGACGCGCCGTCGAGTCAGGTGGTCCTCGAGTCAGGTGGTCTTCAAGTCAGGTGGTCCTCGAGTCACGTGGTCCCGGGTACTGGACCGTGATATGGTTTGGGGCCGGATGGGTTGATCGGGTCACCCACCCCTGGATCCATAGGCAACCACGGGGGTCGATTTTGTCATTGTGTTGTGATTCAGTCTGAGTGCCGATGAGTCAGAAGAGTGATTCCGACTTTTGTGGTTCAGATGAGTAGAGAGGGAGAAACTTGTAGCCTGAAAAGACATTTCATTCAACAAGCTGAACACTCCAGCTCCAGCTTGCGCTGGCCCTCTATCCTACTCGCCAGGGCCACACCTTCCGCATCCGCTCGCCCCTTCCGCCCTCTCTCACTGTTTCCCACCCACACGCCCTACCCGACCCGCCTACGTCCAACGACGCCTTAGATGAGCTACCCGTCGCCTGAGCTGGAAGCCGATGAGCTCTGGCTAGACGAGCTGCGCTCTATGATGCAGCAGGGGCAGCAGGGGATGCTGCTGAAGGTGGGGGACCTGGAGGATCAGGATGAGGGAGGGGAGGTGAGTTTTCTGCTTCCCGCATTCGGGATGTTCATAGGAGAGGTCTGGAATAGTTCGCTGACGAGTATGTGTTGGATGTAGGATGGCGTAGCGGATACGCACGCGCATCCAAACACTCCGGTAGAGTATTTTGATGACGAGGCGCTGGGCGATAGCATTCCCTCGCTGTCTGGAACCGTGAGTCTTTTCAATTCCACCCCTCAACTTTCCACCCCCATTCCCGCAATCACATTCCACAATTCACCACCCGAACCTACCGGCTTCAAGGCCATCCGCTAATCTCCCCCGCAGACCGACCCATCAGCACCCCACTCCATCCTCCAAACCCCGTTCTCATCCCCTGCCCGCTCCGCGCATTTCTCTCCCGTAGATCTGTGCTTGGCCATCCAGAGCGCGGGGAAGCGGCAGGAATGGGATGGAGAGGAGGAAGCGGACTGGAGAATGGGGAAGGCATCCCAGGTGGTCAGCCCGGGGGGGATGGAGGATCTGTTGTCGAAGGGGCTTGGACTGACTTTCGGAGTGGGGACGAGCGCGCAGGTTGAGAGTGAGGAGATGATGGTGTTGAAGAGGGCTGGGAGGAGGATGTTGGGGGATGATGAGTGTGAGGCGGTGATGTTGGAGAGGTGGGGTGTGGAGAGGGGTTGCGGTGTTGGGGCTGGGGTTGGTGCTGGGGTGGGGTTGAGGCGGGTGCAAGGTGGGAGGGCGAGTTTTTTCATTGCTTGATATCCTATCATCGGGGGTTCGGAAACGTGAAATCAGTAAGGAAAGTCAGTAATTGTCATAAACAGGGAGTGTGATCTGTGGGCGTGATAGAGGGATGCGAGCGAGCTGAGCCGAGTGCTGTGAGGCGAGTGCTGGGGAGTTTTCGGCCCGGAAAGGGATATTTCATCCATCGTGATAGTACAGTCCCTGAACATGAGCTCACAGCTCAGCCTCTTGATGCCCCCCCCCCCCCTTTTCTTCTACCCACAAACCCCATACCCTGCCACGCCTTTCAAGCCCTCCCCATCCCTGTCACCCCCACCACGTCCCTGATCTTGGCCGCCTCCCCCGCGCTGAGCTTCCCTTTCATGCTCAGCAAGAACGTCTCCCACGCCTCATCCGCCTCTTCCGCATATGCGAACTCGCTCACGCATAGCGCATGGATGCGCTGCCAGAACACCGGGTTCGCGATGGCCGTGTGGAACGTTGCGGACGAGACCTCTGGCCCAGGCCCGAGGGGCGGGGCGGCCGAGTCTGTCAGAGTGATTGGCATGCTGGTGCCAGCGGTGGTGATGGTGAGTGCGGGAGGGGATGGTAAGGTGGACACGGGGGGGGTGGTGGCATCGGAGGTATTTGTGGTGGCGCTGGGGTTGGGCGCTGGGGATGGGGTGACTGAAGAGGTCTTGATGATGAGGTGGATGGTGGCGCCCGACTCGATGGCGTACTCCTTCAGCAGCTTGGTGTCTGTGAGGGCTTTTCCCTTGAGGAGAAGACGCTGGGAGTCGACCGCAGGCGCCGAGGGGGAGGAGGCAGCGACAAGGGATTTCAGGTCAGAGACGGTGTCTGTGAGCTGAGCGGTGATGGGTATGGTGAGGGAGGGTTTCAAGGATTTGATGATGAGGGAGATGGATGTGTCTGTGGGGGTGTCAGAGGGTGTTTTAGATGGGGTGCATTGGAGGAACTGACCTTGGCCTGTAGCGGCGTCAACATCCATGCTCTCAACCGCCGGGGGCTCTGAGACGGGCACGCCAACGACTGCGACCTTGCGGGGTCGGTCCTCGAGCGGGGCCGAAAAGTCGGCAGGGTACTCGACCTTGTAAGAAGCGAGTCCCTCTGTGTAACGCTTTATGAAGGCACGCTCCTCGTTGAGCCTGTCTCCTGTGAGTGCTGTGTCTGCCATGGTGTGCTGTCTGACGTTACTGTATAGATGCAGTACGTATCGAGGAGCGTAACGAATGATGCCAGTGACAGTGCGGAGTGACATCACGTGACTTATGAGATGGCCGTGGGAAAGCTGCCCCGAGATGTAGATGGCAATTTTGAGATTAGGCTGGCGGGATATGAACTCTCTCTTAGACTATACATACAGCACTCACTCTTCTATCCTCGGCCCGCCACATAGAGGAAGAGAGGAGAGCATAAAGAAATGGCAGAACCACCACAGAAGAAGTTTAGGGTGAGAACGTTCAGTCACTCCGCCCACACACCAGGCTGACCTCCTTCCAGTACACCACGTACAATGACCAGATCAAGAACATATCGGTAGACGTTGGCAAGAAGAGAGGACTCGGATGGGAGAAGGAAGAGTATGATGAGGACACGGAACAGACAGTGAGCTGTGTATACAACTATCACTGTCCAGAGCTAACTCTCCCATAGAGCACACCCTTCACCGCTGAGCTCGACCGCTTGTCGCTCCTCGACCTCACCGTTCCCTACCAGGAGCTCCAGCGCACCCTCCTACCCCTCACAAACACCCTCCCTGTCACCCTCCACAACCTTCCCGTCATCCAATCCACCTTCTTCGCCTTCTACTCGACCCTCGCAGACGGCCACGAGCACACCCACTCAGGCCTTGACTCCGCCCTCTTCCTCCACCAGGCGCTGTACGAGACATGTCTCGGCGAGACGCTCGTATACGTCCCGGAAACCACCCGCCACCTTCTACGCATTGGCGCGCTCCGTGCCCTTGACCCGAAGCTCGTCGAGCGGACATACTCCACCCTTTCCCTTATCCTCCGCACCATCGCATCTCCCCTGCTCAAAGCGGACGAGCCTGCCCAAAAAGCCCTTCGCAACACTTGGGACGAGGTCCGGCCATACCTCCTCCCGCACGTGAACAAGCGCTATGTGCGTAAGTGCGTTGCTGACGCATGGACAGGCGTAATCCGCAAAGCTCGGTCGGACGGGCTCGCCCGTCTAATGAGTCTGCTTGCGGAGTCGGACAAGCAGGAGGGGATGGAGGCGGTCTGGGCGCATAGTATGAAAGGGACATCGGGCCAACTGCATTCCCGGGCACTACCGATCTACACTATCCTGCTGGACCATGTGGTAGCTAGCCCGGGGAAGCAGAGGACAACGACACTCGGGTTGGTTAGCATGGCGCTGGTGCACCATACCTCGGCGGAGGTGATCAAACCCGTTGTGGAGGTGGTGCTGGCACGCCTGGGTTCGATGGGCGAGTCGAGCTCGTCTGCATCGACCATAACGTCACTTTCGTCATCGGCGGCTGTGCTGAGCATCCTTACCACGTTGCTGGTCACGCGCAAGGGGAAGCGCTTCCCCGAAACCCTGCTCAAACCCACTATGCTCCGCCTGCAGTCCCTCATCCCCCTCCTCGCCACAGACGCTTCCCTCAAAGACGTATCCGGCGAGGAGAAGCAGTCTAGGGAAGAGTGGAGACAGGCTCTCGTGACAGCCATTGTGGGTGCCCTGCAAGCTGGGAAACTTGCACAGTGGCTTAGTCCGGGCGTGGCGCTTATCGATAGCCTCTGGAAAAATCTCGTGGGTTTCACAGGGTGGGAAGCGGTAAGGTGCCCGGCTGATCCAGTGCGATAGGATGTGAGAGAGTGCTTCGCATTCGTAAATGCGCTAGTGACACTCAAATGGGCGGGGGTAGAGCAGTTCCTGCTCTCTCACGTCGCTCGGTAAGTCCCACCTTGCATCTCTTCAAAACAAGATACCACTAACACCCCTTCATAGTACCTCCCTCCCATCTCTCACAACCGACCCCCTCCCCACCCTCGTCCTCCTCAACAACCTTGCATCCGCTGGCTTCCTCTCCGGTGGGCTTACCAACGTCCAATCCGGGCGATGGCGTCAATCTCTCATTTCCGCGCTCGTCGCTCTCCTCCGCGATTCAAACGCCTCCTCGCTCGAGCTCTCAGATCGCCGGATCCTCGGGCAGGTGCTTAGACTCTTGCCCTACCTCCCCGCGGATGCCGCACAGTTTGCACCACAGGTGGTGGGACTGGCGCGTCGTGCCCTCCTCTCCTCCGAGGGAAAGACCCCCGGGGTTCTTGAGGCAGAGTGGGCGGCCACCGGAGCGTGGAACGACAGCCACGTCGTAGGCGCACTCCTCCGCGCTATGGACGAGCTGGTCACGACACAAAACGAAGAGGTGCGCGACAGCGTGCAGGGTTTGATGGTGGGTGAAGGGTGGGCGGGGAGGGTGCTGGAGAGATGGGGATGGAGTAGGGAGGTAATGAGTGAGATTGTGGGGCATGTGGAGCGCTGGGCTGGGGAGCTTGCGTGAGTTGTCGCAAATGCCGTGTGTATCTGGATGAGGCTGACGGTGGGTGTGCATAGAATTTCACACGACGACCTCGTTGCCCGCTTTACCCCCAATCTCCTCTCCTCCGACTCCGCCCTTCGCCTCTCCTCCCTCCGAATCCTTACGGCCATCGCCCCCTCCTCTCCCTTCTCCACCCCTACCTCTACCTCCTCCGATTCCACCCCGACCACCTCCGCGCAGGATATCTGGAACCTCTGCGTATCTATCGAGTCTGCTGAAATGAGTCTTAAGAACGTCCGCGAGCGGACTACGGCCATCTCGCGCCTCTCGCGTACCCTCGACGCCCTCCTCCAATCCTCATCGAACCTGCCGCCGGCAATGCTGAAAGCAACAACGGTTTATCTCGTAGCTCAGTTGAAAGTCAACTTCCGCCCAGTCTACCCGGAAGCTATCGCAGCGCTCGCAGCGCTTTGTGACGCCGGGGCAAGCTCGCGCGAGGTTGTGTGGGAGACCGTCTGGTCTGAGCTGGAGAAGACGAATGTCGCGGGGGTAGCGGTCGGCGTTGACCTGGGTGTGGAGAAGCCCGCCTGGGCTGGTTTGAGGGCGAACAAGGGGCAGACGGGGGAAGGGGGGAAGGAAGATGAGGAGGCAGAGTTCAGGTGCCCGAATGCCGAGAAGCATCGGCAGGCTGTGGGCAGGGCTTGGGGGGTGGTTGGTGAAGAAGGGAGGTTGGATTCAGGGGAGGTCTCTGTGAGTGGCTTTCTCGCTCGCTGTATGTGGAAGAAGATGTGGGGCTGACGGAGAGATGGGAAATAGGCGCAAGTGCAGAGTGATCGCCTGGATGTGCTCAACTACGAGGCGCAGCTGCTTGCGATGCTTGCGGCGGTCCCGTCGGTCGCGGAGAAGCACTCTAGGGTCATCGTGCCCGTTTTCTTCTCTGTGGCCCGGCAGGGCGGCGAGCCAACCGTTGATGACGTTGAGGCGCCCGCAACGCCCGCCTTGCCAAGCCGCTTCTCCACCAAACAGCTCCAAGCCCGCACGGCCTCCTACCTCGAGCTCCTCACCAAATTTGTCAACCCCAAAGCCGCCTTCCTCTCTGACGCCCTCCACGCCCTGTACCTCTCCCTCCTCTCCAAAGGCGAGCCCAAGCTCCAGGCGCTCGCGCTCAACTGCCTCATGACTTACAAGTCCCCTGCGCTTCTGCCTTACGGCGAGCCCTTGGGGAACTTGCTTGTTGACTCCAAATTCCGGGACGAGCTCGCGAGGCTTCGCTTGGGGGTGGAAGGTCAGGTGTATGCCCGCCCGCAGGTGGATAACGGCGGTCCGGACAAGACCCGCGTGGTCGTGATTGAGCCGGGTCACCGTGCTGAGGCACTGCCGGTGATGATCAGGCTACTGTATGGGATCATGACCTCCCGCCGGGGCAGGTCGAGCAGCGCACAGGGGCAGGGGGCGAGGAAGACAGCGGTACTTAATGCGCTGAGTGGGTGTGCGAGTGGAGAGCTGGGGACGTTGGTGGATCTCATGCTGGAGCCGTTCGCCCAGGGCGATGGGGCGGCGGTAACGGGCAGGCAGCAGATGGGGTTCCTGACGCTCCTGACGGACGTGATCCGGTACCTCGGGCCGCAGTTGGGCGAGCACTGGGAGAGGCTCGTGGAGACGACTGTGGAGGTGGTGGCACATGCTCAGAAGAGGTTAACGGCTGCAAATGTCGTGACCGAGGATGTTGAGGAGGGTCAGCTGGGCGAGGGCGCAGGAGAAGACGAAGAGGAGGAAGGGACGGAGAAGGGGCTTGCGCCGCTGCGCAACATTCGGTCGACCGGGTTAAAGCGCCTGGTGCAGTTCCTCCGCTCCCCCGTCGAGTTCAGCTACGCGACGTACCTCCCCTGGATCTTTTCGGCGATCATCTCGCCGAGGCTCGAGAAGCTCGAGGTGGAAAACACTCAAGCGCCCTCGGGCACGCTGGACCTCATCGCCACCCTTGCCGCCTCGCCCGAGACGGCCCGCGCGCTTGTCCTGCTCGACGAACGCACACTGCCAAAAGCGTTTACGTGCATGACGGCTGTGAAAGTAAAGCCGGCGGTGGTTCTCCGCGTCTTTGACATTGTGGAGTCGCTGCTACCGGACGACGCGGAGGACGACGAAGGCTTGACCCGCGAGGTGCTTGTCCCGAACGTGCGGGTGTTGATCGACAACATCATCGGGCTGGTGGCGACCCTCAAGGCCGCACAGAACGACGACATCACGCGCCGCCTGCTCGGCATCCTCTCGCGTCTCGCGGGGATCATCGATAACGGGGAGCAGGCGCAGCAGCTCGCGGCGCTCCTTGCGCCCATGCTCCGCCAGCGCCAGATGCCTGAGAAGGCCAAGACGAACATCCTCGCAACCCTGCAGAGGCTATACGCCATCTCTCCTGACTTCGCGCAGCCAGAAAGCAAGTTCTTCCGCGGGGCATACGACCTCGTGGGGAGCCTATTCCAGACGCTGTACCATCCAGCGTCGCGCCGCGCGCTAGTCGGCGTCCTCGAAACGTTCGCGAAGGTGGACGCGGAGCTTGCGGAGCCGGTGCGGCTCGTGGGCGAGCTGAACGCTTACTCAGCAAGGAGACTCGATGAGCCTGACTTTGACAGGCGGCTGGACGCGTATGCAGCACTGAACGACGTGGCGGATGTGGACCTCCCGCAGGGCCCCCGAGCATGGTCGCCCATCCTCCGCACCGCGCTGTTCTTCCTGTTCGAGCCTGATGAGCTATCCATCCGGACGAACGCTTCTGCTCTCCTCCAGCGGTTCATCTCGCTCGTTGGGCCTGCCACAGAGGGCGCATACGTCGACCAGCTGGTGAACGTTGTGCTCCCTGGTATCAAGAAGGCGCTGAAAAGCAAGGTCGAGCTGGTGCGGAACGAGGCGCTGTTGGTGCTGGCGCATGGAGTACGGGTGTGTGCTGGGGTGGAGGAGTTGGTGGAGATGCGCCCGCTGTTGGCGGATGGTGATGACGAGGCATCTTTCTTCACCAACATTACGCATATACAGGTGCACCGCCGAGCGCGTGCCCTCCGTCGGCTGCGCGAGAGCGTCGCGGACCCCGCGACGTCCATCCGGGAGGCGACGCTTGTGTCGGTGTTCTTGCCCGTGCTTGAGCATATCATTGCGGGTGCAACGGACGTGACAGACCATCATCTGGTGAATGAGGCCGTCTTGACGGTAGGGGGGCTGGCGGGGGAGCTGAGGTGGGGGAAGTGGTATGGGCTGATCGGGAGGTACATGAAGCTGGGGATGGGAGCCGGGAAGACGGGGCAGCAGAAGTATTATGTGAGGAGTGTGGCGGCGGTTATCGATGGGTTCCACTTCAGTTTGGAGGGTGGAGGGATGGAAGTTGATGGGGAAGCGGAGCCGGAGGGGGGCGCTGCAGGCGATGAGGACGAGGAGGAAGTGGATGAGGAAGTGGTGAAGGGGAAAGCGGTGGAAAGCACGAGCCCGGAGCGGATCACAACCATCATCCTCAACCGGCTCCTCCCCTCACTCACTCGCTTCGTCGCGCAGAAGGACGAAGCCGATAGCGCGGTCCGTGTCCCACTCGCCCTTGGTGTCGTCAAGATCGCCCACGCGCTCCCCCGCGCCTCCTCTGACGACGAGGTACTCCGCGTGATCACCACTGTCGCCCAAATCCTGCGCTCGCGCGAGCAAGACACCCGCGACATCACACGCGAAACTATCTGCAAGATTGCTGTCTTCCTTGGTCCCGAGTGGCTCGTCCGCGTCATCAAGGAGCTCGAGGTCGCGCTTCCGCGTGGCCCTCAGAAGCACGTGCTGGCGGTGACGACGCACGCGATCCTCGTGCAGGCGACGACGCAGGCCGGCGAGCGGTTTGGCAACCTCGACAGCGCGGTCGAGCTTGCCGTGCAGGTCGCCGCTGAGGTGATCTGGGGTGAGTCAGGCAAGGACGTTGCGGCCGAGGGGTTCAAGACCAAGATGCGCGAGGTGCGCGGTGCGACGTCCCGCGGGTTCGACACGCTGCAACTGCTCGCGACGCTCGTTTCGCCGAGCAAGATCGGCGCGGTGCTCGCGCCCCTGCGCGAGGTCATGCATGCGTCGCAGGCGGTCAAGCCAATGCAGCAGGTGGACGAGGCGCTCCGCCGGATCTCGACCGGGCTCAACTCGAACAGAGGGCTGCGCGCTGAAGACCTGCTCTCTCTGTGCTTCTCGCTCATCAGCGGCAACTCGTCATACCTCAAGGCGAAGAAGAAGGCAGCGCGCCCTGCCGAGACGCCGGACGCGTTCAAGGTTGTGATGAAGCGCGAGGCCAAGGGAGAGGAAGATTTCTACCCGCTCAACGCGCACAAGTTTGTTGTGTTTGGGCTGGACCTCTTTGTGACGGCGTTTAGGCGGGGCAAGTTTGATTTCGACGACGTGTCGATTCTGTCGCGTTTGGGGCCAATGGTTAACGCCATCGGTAACACCCTCTACTCCCCCGCATCCAACGTCATCCTGCTCGCGCTCAAGGCGAGCGCCGCGATTGCACGCTGCCCTGTGCCGCAGATGGAGCCAGCTCTCCCGGTGTACATCACCAACATCTTCAAGATCATCAAGCACGCTGGCGGGACGGCCGAGTCTGAGGTGGTGCAGACCGCGCTCAAGACGCTTGCCGTCATCCTACGGGACTGCAAGACCTCCGAGGTGACTGAAGCGCAGCTGCGCTACCTCCTCGAGGTCGTGTCCCCCGATATTGAGGAGCACGACCGCCAGAGCGCCATTTTTGCTGTGCTACGCTCTATCATCGCCCGGAAGTTTGTCGTCCCAGAGATCTACGACCTCATGGACCGCGTGTCGTCCATCATGGTCACATCGCAGTCTACGCAGGTCCAGGCGCTGTGCCGTGGCGCCGTCATGGCCTTCTTGCTCGACTACCCGCAGGGCAAGAACCGACTAAAGGCCCAGATGACGTTCTTCGCGCGCAACCTCGAGTACACGTACGAGGCAGGCAGGCTTTCCGTCATGGAGGTGCTCTCGACGGTGTTTGCAAAGTTCTCAGACGAGCTCGTCGAGGAGTACGCTGGAATGTACTTTGTGGCGCTCGTCATGGTGCTCGCAAATGACGACTCGGAGAAATGTCGCGTCGCAGCCGGTGCTCTGCTGCAGGTCTTATGGAAGCGCCTTGACCAGACGACCCGCGAGAAGATGGCAGAGGCGGTAAAGAGCTGGGTGACTCAGCGCGAGGACAACGTGCCCCTGGCTGGCGCAGCCCTTGGCGTGCTCGGCTTGCTCGTCGAGGCGGGCCAAGGCGGCGTTGGCAATATCATCGTTGTCGTCCAGCCCGTCATCCGCGAGAGCGCTCGCGCCCTCCTCCGCGCGGAGGAGTCCACCTCTGACATCAATCTCGACTTTACCCTCCCGCACCAAGCGCTAGCCACCACGGCCAAAGTCGTCCTCGCCTCCCCTGCGTCCGCCCCCTCCCTCCCGTGGGGCGATATCGTGCCGCACCTGCTGTTCCCGCACGACCATGTGCGGTACGACACCGCGCGGCTGCTCGCGAACCTGTTTGCTGGCGATGCAGGCGCAGACGCTGCAGCAGTGTGCCAGATGCTCGGGGACGCAATGTGCCTTGATATCGCGCGCAAGGGGTGTTTGGTACTCAAGGGTGGGAAGAATGCAGAGGGGGAGCAGGCGGTGGTCAGTGGGAAACTGGCGGACGAGGTGGTCAAGGTGTTGTACAACTTGTCCAAATACTGGGCTGTGAGTTTCCCTCTTCTTGTGTTACCTTGTGGCCAAAGCTCAACAGTGAATCGCGCAGACATCCACCCAGCCGGCGACCGCGCAAGACGGGGAGGAAGCAGAGAATGACGCAGACGAAGAAGAACCGACGCAGAGGAACCCACTGGCGTGGCTCATGTCCCGCATGTCTTTCATTGCTCGACATCTTATCGTCAGCCGTCCTGCGCCGCACAGCGCGCGCGCCCACGTGAGTTCATCCTCGTCTCCCCCCCCCCCCCCCTCTTCCTGCGAGAGCCAAGCTGACGCCCCCCACCCCCGCAGGACCAATGGTCAGCCCCGATCCTCTCCATCCTGCGCTTCTTCGCAGGCGTGACCGAGTGCTTGAGCAAAGCCCAGGCGATCGGGTTCTTGGTGCATATCCTGAGCCCGGTGTACAGAATACTGGATGAGGGAGGGGATTTGGGTCAGGTGGATGATTCGCAGATCGGTACGTTTCTGTCTCCCGTCGCTAACGTGGGGGGGGGGGGGTACGGGACACGTGAGCTGACTTTGTTTTGCGTGCGCCCCCGCATAGACGCCCTCCGCGCGCTCGCCCTACAGATCCGTGAATTCGTCCAGACTAAAACCGGCACGACCGCCTTCTCCCGCGCGTGGGAGACGCTCCGCCAGTCGACGCAGGCAAAGCGCCAGGGGCGCAAGGATGAACGCGTGCGGATGGCGGTTACTGAGCCCGAGAAGTGGGCTGAGAGGAAGGGCAAGAAGGTGGAGAGGGGGAAGGAAGGGAAGAAGAGGAAGAATGCGGCGTTCTCGTGAGTCGTCGGTTTTTGGGGGGTCGGCTTGCTTTGGTGTAAGTGCGTGCGTGTGCTTGGACTGATTTAATGAGGGACGATTAATTGAGGACTGTAGTGAAGGACGACGGAGCTCGAATATGAAGAAGAGGAAGCAGTAATCAGGGATCTGGGTCGGGTTGGCGGGTGTTGAGGCAGGTAGAGTTGGGGGATATGGGTGGGATCTTGCTCTGGATCATTCGTTATATACCTTGCACGGAATATCTTTCTCTTGTTTGTATTTGCGGATGCAGTTTTGGTTTTGGTTCTCATATGTCGTCCTAATCGGCTGGAGTGTGACGCGCGCACTCTCTTCAAGAGGCAACTATGTCGTCTGGCTGACCAAGGATGGCCGAGCACGCCCCTGCACGATGGCAACAGCTCAAGCTGTGGCAGCCCAGCCACGATCACCATAACCATGCTAGCCAAAGAAGTGCAACCCAATATGTAAACCAGCATATACGGAGGGCCCAATACGATAGACACACATAATCAAACTGCCTCCCTCCCCGCTATCACAACGCCCCACTCATCAAACGCTCCTCCGCTCGTTATGAAAGAACTAAAGACAGGATCAACAGACTTGAACGAAGAAAGAGGGGAACAGAGAAAAGGAGGGAGCGATAGACAGTTGAAATGGGGTGGTGGGTGGGGGGGGGGGGGAGAGAGGGAGCTCATAACGGTCGTGACTAGACGGAACCAACAGACGAACACGAGACTAAGAGAAACGCAGGAAGGGAGACCATCAGAGGATGAGGCCAAGTGGGATCAGTGCCGCAGACGACGCAGTCGACAGCTCGTGGCAATAGGGCGTCGATGCTTAGCGAGGACCCTCATTGGGGTGGTAGGAACGCCTGAGGTGGCGAAACTTCTTGAGCGAGATGAGGGCGAGAACCTCTGGGGACGGGGCAGGTATGGTGGGAAGAGGCGAAACGGTTTCGTCAGCGCGATATCCTGCCGCGAGGATAGGACAACGGTCACGACTGACCCTTCTTGATATGCTCGCCCAGCTCCAGCTGCTTCTTCATCGCCTCCGGGTCCGTCACCTTGGCGTTCTCTATTGGGCGTGTGAGGAGTCAGCTTGCCAGCCTGTGTGTGAGCGGCCTAACGGCGCGAGAGTCGTGGGGTCGACCAAGGCGTGGACGCCGGGAGGGCGTGCGGACGTACTCTCAAAGGCTCGTCGGAGACGCTTGTTGAAGTCGTACGCGGGGTCGGGGCTTTGGGAGGGTGGGTGGGTGGGTCAGTGTTGCAATGTTTGTGCTGGTGGATAGTGGTGCTCGGGGGAGACGGCTCACTAGTCGCGCCCGAGTCGGTGCAGCTGGCGATGGCGAAATGGTATCAGTGTTCTGCGTTCTCCCCGTAGCCTGCGGCAGTAGATGCTGCAGAGTCTCACCTCCTTGTAGAGCTTGATAGCCTTTAGTCTCATGGGCAGTTCCTGCGCGGGGGGCTGGGGCGGCTTGTCGAGTACCGACGCGTAGCCCCTGGCTGCGCTGCGGACGGCCGAAGCCACGGCGTTGGGTTTCCGAAGGATGATGGGCATGGCGCGTGGTGTGGTGGCGTTCACGGGGGGGGGGAGCTGCCTGTGTGCGCTGTGTATGGGAGCCGAGTGGGAGGGCAGTCGGGCGTTGGATGAAGAGATAAGAGAGAGAGCGCCGTCGATGCATTTATTATTCCTGCAGCCTCGCGTCATCATTTCGATCAGATCAGCGGCCGCCACGGCCCGACATCCCGGCTGCCCCGCGGGACCAATTGTCTGTTCGGTATTTGGTCCCGTCCCCGGATTTCTGTTGCGTCTTGCTTGCTCATCTCCACAAAGACCCGATCCATACAGGCTCACTCCTTCTCTCTCTACTCAGCTCTCCCCCCGTCCGCCGTCCACCCCCTCCTCCCACACACCTCCATCCACTCCCAAAATGGTATCGTTCCTCGCCTCTGGCTCCTCGTAAGCTCGCCCTGTCCCCCCCACACATGCAACCACAGCTCACCGTTGCCCGCAATCCCGACCAGCTCCGACGCCGCCGCTCCAGCGCGTGAGCTCCCCTCCCGCTCAGCCTCTTCCTCCCCCGACTCGGCTGCTGCTGTCAGCAAAGAAGTCAACCCGCTGAACCCGAAGGGGCTCAAGCCGTGCGTTTCTTCCCCTTTTTTTTTCTTTTTTTTTTTCGCGTGCTACCTCCCGTGTTGTGAACAAGGCAAACGAGATGGTCATCGGCAACGAACAGTGGCTGACAAAGACGCACGACGCAATAGGTGCTGTGCGTGCCCCGAGACAAAACAGGCGAGGGACGACTGCTTCTTGAAGTCCGCGCCCGGGGAGGCGGACATCAAATGCGGGGAGCTGCTCGAGGCGCACAAGGCGTGCATGCGGGGGTACGGGTTCAAGGTATAGAGAGGTGGCGGGCGGCTGCGGTGGCCTGGAGCGTGTAGGTGAGAGGATGTTCTGGGACGGACGAGGTCGCGGGGTGTTGTAACGACGGCTGGCATGGCTTAGAGGGCATGTAACTATTCACTTCTCCCTTCGCCGTGTTCACAGCCCATATGATACACACAGCACCAACCCATATAGCCACACCACAACGATCTAACAACGGCCTTGCCGTACCCGCACAACAGCCACATCCCACCCCCCTCCCATGCGCGTCTTCCACCCCCACGCATACCACAGCATTGCCGGCCCGACGACGTTGGCCAGGAGGATGGCGGAGAGGAGGATGACTGTGGGGGTGGAGAGCGTCGCGAGGACGGGGAATGATGGTGGTGCCAAGGGTGAGGGAGGAAGTGGAGGAGGAAATAAGGACACCGCGAGGAGGGTGGTGGAGACGGTTAGGATGAAAGAAAAGACGCTACCTGCTTCCTGTACACGATGTCAGCTCGTGTGATCATGTGATGATGTCACCCTGATCTGAAGCAGCAAGTACCCACCCGTACACTCTTGGCTATGACTGGCCACCCCGCGAACAGAAGCACAGCGAGCAGGACGAGGGAGAAGACGTGCAAGGTGGATGGTAGGCGGGATGCTAGTACCACCGACGCTGAAAGGGCCGAGGTGAGAGACAGCGAAGACGTGAGGCTTCGCACATCACACGTGTTAGCGGTTTCTACGATCGAAGAGTCACGCCCAATCCACAGCCCAACGCACCTCTTCTCTTCCCCAACCTCCCTCCACCCCACACTCCCCCTCCTCCTCCTCATCTTCTCCCTTCTCCGCACCACCCTCACATCTTCCCCTGTCCCGAGATCCGCTAGCAGCATGTGCAAGAGACCGAGACCAGCAGCTAGGGGCCAGATGGAGTCAGACGTGGTGGCAGAGGTGAGGGTGCCGAGAATCGGGGAGAGGAGGGAGAGTAGGAGGGGGGGGAGGATGAGGGTGCGAATGGTTGTTGGGGGTGGTATCAGCGGGTCTGGTCCATTTCCGTATCGTCAGCTTCATCCCCTGATACCCTCTATAGTCAGTCACATCACTCACCTCCGTGCCTCACAGCCCCCCTCCGTCCCCAGCCCCACCGCCAAAGCCCCCAACCCATGCCGCCCAGCCCCACGCACCCCCAGCCCACAGTACCCGCCCCGACCCGCCCATCGAGGAGGGACGTAAAGACGGCAAGGAAGGTGGCTATGACGGAGATGTGCTGGGTGATGGGGAGCGCAGCTAGGACGAGGGCGAAAAAGAGGGGCTGAGGGCGGGCGGCTGTTGAATCGAGGACAGGGGGCAGGCTGTCAGCCAAGCCATAAAAGCTATGTATGATGAGTGAGCTCAAGGACTCACGCAGATCACCAAGCTCAGAGAGGAAGTCATCTGGCACGTAATTGTCGGGGAAGGGCTGTCTCTGCCATAGAATCTTCTTCCATCTTGAAGGGGCAGAGGTGGGGGTCATGGGCGGTTCGAGAGATGGGGGAGACATGACATGGTGTCAAGAGTACAGTAGAAGGTGTCGTGGCTCGTCGTTGCTGTCTTGGATTTTTGAGTCGACGTGATTTGAGGACCGAGATGCAATCTGGGTAGCTCGCCAGGGATGGGCTTGAAGTTCAGGTGCCGGCGTAGAGAGGCTTTCCTGTTCGCTGCTCGACGATACTTGCAGAGACGCATCAACAACCACAACAGCTGAAGGCCACCGCCACGAGGGACGTGCTGGACTCGAGATGGACGTGCCTGGCTTCCATCTACCTGCTCCCGCCGCTTGGTGCGATGGGGTTCGGGGCCGCTGTCTTGGCTTGGTCTCATTTGCTCTTTTTCTCGTTTCTGGGTTCGGCCTTATCCGTATCTAGCACAGTCTGTATCCGGCAGACACTATAGAACATATACGCACGTCCAATATGTCCGGTATCAAGTTCACAGAGTACCTTCTCGACAAATACGTGCGTGGGCCCCTCCACCCTCCTATTCTTGCGCTTCTCCCTGCTCCCCCCCCCCCCCCCCCCGGGCTTCCATGGATGAGCCTGCCGGGCCTGCCGCCACACATTACACATAAGCTCATCCCCAAACCTCACCCAGGCGGCCGACTTTGAGAAAGCCACGACCCACCCGTTTCTCGAGCAGGCCGGCAAGGGCACGATCGACGCCAAGCCTCTGCGGGCGTGGCTGAAGCAGGATTATCTGTATGCTTATGTCGGGTATCCCAAGGTGCGTTGTCTCTCACAACGGAAGGATAGCCTGGAGGACGATAAGCCGACCAGATGTGACCATGACCCTCCCCCCCCCCTCCCCCTCCCTTCCTACCCGCCCATGCAGTTCGCCGCCTCGATCATCTCTCACCTCGCCCTCCCCACCCCCCAATCAACCCCAAACCTCAACGCCTCCCGCGCCCTCTCCCTCCTCACCTTCTCGCTCTCCAACATCGTCCGCGAGACTTCCTTCTTCGTCTCCACCGCTCGCGAGCACGGGCTAGATGTTTTCTCGCCCACGCTGGCAGGCGCAGAGGGCCACGGCGGGAGGGATGGGGCCGAGGGGGGGTTGTTGGGAGAATATGGGGAGGTGACGAGGGCGTATGTGGATTTTTTGCATGCGGTAGGGGGTGTGGGGAGTGTGGAGGAAGGACTGGTGGTCCTGTGGGGAATGGAGACTGTGCGTTGGATATACTCCTCTCTCTCTCTCTCTCTCTCTGTCTCTTCCACCGTTCCATGCTGACACAACTTCGTCCTCGGCAGGCCTACCTAACTTCCTGGCGCCATGCCAAATCCCTCCGCCCGTCCACCCTCCTCTCTCCCGACGCAAACCTCACAGAGACCCAAAAGGCCCTGATCAAGTTTGTCGACAACTGGACGAGTGACGAGTTTGTAGAGTTTGTGCGAGGGTGTGCAAAGGTCGTGGACGGGGCGGGGATTGAGGTCGGGAGTGAGATTGGGGAGAGGTGTGAGGAGGTGAGTTTGAGCGGGGTGGCGGTAGCTGGTGTGGGGGAGGGATTCGGAGAAGTGCAGCTGACAGCTTGGTGGATAGGTGTTCAAGAGGACGTTGTGGCTCGAGCAGCGTTTCTGGCCATCTGTCTAGAGCCCAGCAGCGCCCGGGGTTCAATCGTAGAAGAGACATCGTCAATATGTTCGGCGATGGCGAAGGTAGGGATATCTCGGCTGGTGAGGTGCCGTCTATAGTAAACCAGTAGTTCACATGTGGCTGCTACATGTACATCAGCTGTTTGTTTCGCCTTGCGTATACGATAGAGCTGAACCGGCCTCGTTAGTCAGCCATTGTCACATGACTTCACAACATACTACTGTCATCGTAGTCCCACAGCACCACATGGTGCATAATAGAGCAACGAGGCCACCAACCTCTCCGTCCATCACTTCACACTTCCAGGCCTGTCTCCCATCAGCCCCACCCCGTACCGCCTGCCGATGATCATTCGCCCACATGATTCCGCAACTGCAAGGAAACCATGCGATGCATTTCCGTACAATGGGGAGATGAGACATGCGGAAGGGAAAAAAAGGTCCAAACTCAAACGATGGCGCATTATAGCTCAAGGCGACGGTATCGCAGGGATGGAGAGGGGGACGATAAGGTGGATGATTTGGGGTAGGTGGGTGAGACGCGGAAGGAGAAGTGGTGGGGAGACGGTGAGAAAAGGTGGAAGCACGGGGATACCGACAGAGATGGCGGAGGAGGTGAAAGGCGAAAAGCCTAGAAGTCGTCGATCTTGGGCTTGTTCTCCTTAGCCGCAGGGCTCCCCTGGCTCGCGAGCTGGGACAGCTGGCTCGCAAGGTGCACGGGCTTGCCCCTGGTGCGTGTTGTCCGTCAGCACTGGCTTAATTATGTGGCAGTTATGACCGCCTCCAAGTAGCAGCAGGAAAGAGTCGGGGAGATGAGAGGGGATAGAAAACGCACTTCTGGAAGTGTCTCTGCTTCGAGCTGTTTAGTTTGGCAGAGATCGGTGAAAGTACATCAGACGGCGACACGATCGACGCGCTACACAAACACCGCACACCCAAAGTCAGCTCGCGTTGTCAATGTTTAGCACGCATCACACCCCACAGTCCATATTCAGAGGGTAAGGGGGTAGAGGGGTAGTCTTACCCAGGCTTGCCGATGGCACCACGGCCTGCAGCGCCGAGAAGACCCTTCTTCTGGAGGAAGGAGGGCTGGGTGGTAGGCGCAGGGGCGGAGGAGTTTTGAGCTGCTGGTTGGTGTCAAGGCAGTGGAGAGGAGGAGGTGAGGTAGGGTTTATGATGTGAACAGGAGGAGTTGAAGCGAAATGAAGTTGGGTGGACAGGCGGTGGAGCACGGACAGGGGCACGAGAGACCAAGATCGCGATAAACAAACAACACCGTCAGCTCCACTCTCTTCTCCGGAACTTGATCGCATGAGACTTACCGTAAGACTGCTGGAGAGGGGCGGACATCTTGAAGAACTTACTGGTTGTCGGTTGTCGGTGTGGAAAGGTGACTAGGGGAGCTGGATAACAACTGGCTGGGTGACTGAGTGGTTGTTGTAGGTGCGTTAGAAAAGCACCACGGCGAAAAGAGAGGCGCGCTTCTGGCTGGCTCAACCGACACAAAGTGGAGGCTAACATAAGGAAAACACGTGCCATACACGTGCCCGGTGCTCTTTCGCCCATGTCCGAAGTGTCCGCTACGCGGCCTATCGTGTCCGGATGCGATGATGCTGGTGGCGCCTGGCTCTGAGCCGTAGTACTTTGTTCTTTCGGCCTTACTGAGTGCTACATATACTGCAGCTGCACCCCGGATACCAAGTCCTGATCCTCCAAGATGAAGGAAGGAGACGGATACAACACAGCAGAGGCAGGCCCCTCGAGGATGCCCTACAACCCACAGAAAGCTTGGTCCGCCGATGAGCTCCGGGCCACCGCGACCGCTGAGCCCGTCCGCCATAGCTCTGGCTCCACAGACGATGGGGAGGGCGCCGGGTGTGATTTGAAAGGTGATGTAGGGGAGGACGCAGAAGAGATTCTGAGAGAGGAAGAGGTACGTGCGCCTGCTATGCCTGACCCTGCTAGTGTCGGGCTGACCATACATGTTGTATAGGCCCTCGCGCTTGAAGATACAATCACCTCGCATCCCACCCGCCCTTCCCTCCCCTCCAACACATCCTCGCATCATTTCCCACCTATCGACTTGTCTCAGACTACCCCCCGCCGCAAACCCAAACATCTCACCCTCGACCTCCCCCTGCACACTTCCGCCTCCGACATTTTCGTGTCCCTTCCTCCCTTGCAGGATGACGACCGTCCAAACCGCCGGCCTTCGACGTATTCGAGCTTACCGCCTAGTCCAAGGGGTGGGGAAGTGGAGTTTGGGGGGGAATTTGATGTGGATGAGGTGGGAGAGCGTTTGGGGGCCATGAATGGGAGGGGAGATGAGGGTGTTGGGGTTCGGGGAGGGGGAGGAAAGGCAGGGAAGAGGGAGATGAATGGGGTGGGAGGGGGAGAAGTGGATGATGGGGATCAAACTGAACGAGACGAGGAAGATGAGTTCTGGCCCGCCCAATCAAGACGCCCAACAGTCGGCGAAGAAGAGATACATGTGCACCCTCACCAGGTGTCTCTAGACTCTCCCGTCTCGCCAACGTCGCCTGGGGCAGAAGATCTCTGCCCGGAGGATGGAAAGACGGCCGGTGTGAGCGAGAGCGAGGCGGTACCGCTCGCCCAGGTGGTGCCGCCGTTGCGGGTATGGGATCTGCTCAAGGATGAGATGGGGGCTGAAGATTGGGACGGGTGGATCGCGGACGGTAAATGGTACGTGCTGTTCCATGTAATTACGAAAACACTCCCCCCCCCCCCCCCTCAGGACCAGTGAAACGGCGTAGCTGACCCGAGCGGACGGACAACAGGGAACGCATCTCCAATTTCCTCGCCGTTCCCCTTGCCGTGGAAAAGACCACCCTATTCGGTGCCCTTCTTTGCCTAGATGGCTTCCTCTATAACTTCACCGTCCTCCCCATCCGCGCCCTATTTGCCCTTGCGCGGATCATCTCAGCCCTCCGCGAGGGGCGAGCATGGCGCCCTGTCCCAATGGCACATTGGCATTCGATCTTGCGGATGCTGCTATTAGTAATCCCGACGGGAGTGTTGTTAGTGGGTACGGATGCGAGTAAGATGTATCATACTGTGAGGGGACAGGATACCATCAAGCTTTATGTTATCTTCAACGCTCTTGAGGTAGGTCCATCCCCATTCTCTCCTCTTCACCTAGACTCGACCGAGCTGACCAAGGGCTGCGCGGGCGGACAGATTGCGGATAGGCTATGCTGCGCGTTCGGGCAAGACGTCCTGGACACCCTGTTTGCACGTGAGACGCTCTCACCGAGTGTGCGCAAACATGGCAAAGGGCGGAAGAGACAGCAGGCCAGGCCAGTTTTCTTCTTTGCCCTGTCCTTGGGCTATGTCTGTAAGTCACCTTCCACCGGACGGTGATTGATGTGATAGCGCGAGGTGAGGACGGTGTACTAACAGAGGTTGTACGATAGTGGCCCACTCGTTGATCTTTTTCTACATGCTCGTCTCTCTGAACGTGGCTATCAACTCGTACGACTATACCCTGCTGTCGTTGCTTATCAGTAATCAGTTTGTAGAGATCAAGGGCTGTGAGTGATGTGCCCACGCTGGCATTTGTCTTGGCCAGGAAGGAGTGGCTAATGAGTTCATCTATGATCACGACGTGAAGCTGTGTTCAAGAAGTTCGAAAAGGAGAATCTGTTCCAGATCATGTGTGCAGGTAAGCCCACCCCCAGCAGCTCCATTGGTACAACTAACAGAGCCGACGGCCGGACCCTTGTGTGTAGACATCGTGGAGCGCTTCCAGCTCAGCTTGATGCTCTCGGTAATCGCCATTCGGAACATGATCGAGATGTCGGGCTCAGATATCGCCTTCTTGCCAAAGAGCTTTATTAGGGGGAAGAGTTTGGTGGATTCAATTCTATCGGTGAGCTGCTCAAGAGCATCCGGGTCCGGTGTCCTTGGCAGCTCTTGTAACTAACCCTCAACTCGTCCCCCTCCGTACCTGCCTACCGCCACGCCCGCTCACAGCCAGTACTCTTCGTGATAGTTTCCGAGATGATCGTCGACTGGCTCAAACACGCCTTCATCACGAAATTCAACCACGTCCGTGCAAGCGTGTACGATCGGTTCACCGACGTGCTGGCGAAGGATGTATTACTCGCTGGGTCCAGTGGGGGTGTGGATCGTAGGCGGTTGCGTAGGAGGAATGTGAGTTGTCTGGCCGGTTAGGCTGGAAATGGCGCGAGAGCGGCGAGTGGGATATAAGGCTAATAACCAAACGAACGCAGCACCAAGTCCTCCTTGACCAATCTCCACTAGTCGCCCGCAGACTAGGCTTCGCATCCATCCCTCTCGCATGCCTCGTCATACGCATTTCCGCACAGGCGATCGGGATGCTCACGACGTCTCACCACGACGGTGGGGGAGATGCGGCGGGGGCGGTAGGCGGTGCGGGTGATACGGGAATCTTGGGTTGGGCGTGGAATGAGTGGGCATGGTTGGGGTTCAAGTGGGGGAGCTGGGTCGGGGTAGGGGTCTGTGCGTGGGGATGGTGAGATCGAGTTCCTTTTCGCTCTTTCATCTCGCGCAGCCTTTATGGCTCCGCCATCGGCGCCCCAGCTGACGTGACCGCGTCATCTACCTAGCCTGGTCTTCCTTAAGGTTATCTTGGGCCTGTCCCTCTTGAGTTTCTCGGCGATGCGCCAGGAAGGGATGGAAGAGCGCGAGGCGGAGGACACGGTTAATGATTTTGGGCGCGCCGCTGTTGGGGAGAGCAAGGAGGAGACTGTGAGTCTAAGCACGTTCTGTGCTGTATAGCTGTGCTGTCAAGGTATGGCAAGACGCTGATCAAGGTGAGGGGGTGTGATGACAGGAGTATAATAAACAGACAACGAGGTATTTGTCCCACCCTGCGGATGATCTTCCGGATTACCCGTCGCCCACGGCTAAGATTGTATCGCCGGGGAACGAGGGGAATGTGCCGTTCCAGAAGGGGAGGGGTGGTATGGCGGGAGCGAATGCGGTGGGTGGGGGGGCGGTGAACGGTTGGGTCGGAGGTGTGGATGGAAGTGGGGCTGGTGCTCAAGCTGGAGGGAAAGCTGGAGGTGGCGGCGGAGAGGGTGGGGGTAAGAAGGGGAGGAAGTGGAAGCTGGAGGAAGTTGAGCGGTGGACGATGGTGAAGCGGATTTGGTGATTTAATGAATCCTCTTTGGGTCTCGTCCTCTCGTGCATCCGGTTCTTTAAGTCTTGCCCAAAATTATGATAGCCCTCCCAACTTTGTATCAATGCACCTGCAGTGTGAGCACTCAATACCAACAATAGCCCCAACCTTGGCTCCCAGTGTCTCCTGCACCCGACCGACAATGGCCCAACCAACACCGCTGACAACGCGCCCACACACCCACACGGCCTCTGTTCACGTGCGCGCTCATATTCTGGGTTATACAGTGATACATGTCCGTCTACTCCTCCTGCTGCACAGGTGCAGGCTTCGCAGGTGTCCCAGCAAGCAGGCTGGAACCGCGCTGCTTGCCGCTGAGGTCGTACTTCTCCTGCGGGGTATAAAGGAGATACGTCAGCGAATAGTTCGGGCGAGTTGTGAAGCACGCGAGGGTGGTAGAGTGGCACCACTTGTATGAGAGGAAGGGAGACAGAGGGGGCGTTCCACGCACAAGACTGCCGAGGGTGAAGTAGGTAATGACGGCAGGGATGGCGACCATGAAGGTAACTACTTGGCGGGTGATCTTGGGGGTGAACTTGAAAGTGAGGTGGGGGTTTGATCGCTGTGGTGGGCCAAGTCAGCCACTACCTCGATGGCTCAATAGATGCAGCGATTAGGTAAGGAAGGGTGGCACCTACCATCTGTCCCCATCGCTCGACAGCGGGGTCAATCTAGGGGAGGGTAAGTCAGAGGTCAGCGGGGTGCGAAGGAGGGGTGCATGGTGTATAGTACCTTGACGACGTCTGTAAATGGATTTCGGTCAGTCATTTGAGCACCTCGGTATCATGGACGTGGCTATACTCACGAAAGTCTCCGTGTCCTCCTGCCATTGTGCTATTCTTGTGATGATTGTGGATGTACTTGTATAGATAGCTTGAGTCCACACACCTTCAGCAATCCGCCCTCGATGGTTGGAGGGCAATCTAATACCGCGAACGCCACGTGGCGGAGATACCCGGCGTTATCCCTTCCTTTGCCCAAGCACCTGTCACCGGAGTCATCTCTCATTCATCTCTTACACTTGATGTCTTATTAAAACAATCACCGGGAATGCACCCACAGCACTCACGCTCGCGCTCCCCGCAATTCAGAACCCGCGTCTACTCCCCCTCCCGGCCACTCTCTCCGGGCCCGCAGGCGCGGTACGACACCAATCACCCGCGCGACCGCCTGCCTCCTCCACAACGAGCTTGGTCGCCGCCCCCTCGCCGGAGCCCGCCACCTCCCGCAAGGCGGTACGACGACATCTCTCACGAGGACCGGTATGATGGGCCCTACTCAAACCGTCAGGGGACACGGTACTCGCCCCCTCCGCTCAGGCGGTACGACTCACCCCCGCCCCCGAGGAGGTATGCGGGAGAGCAGCAGTACCCAGAGCGGTATGAGGATAGGCCGTCGTATGAGTCGCAGGGGAGGTATGATAGTAGGGGACCTGAGGTGAGGTACGGGGATCATATGGAGGAGAGGGAGAGGTGGGTGCCGCCACCGAGGGTGAGGGAGGGAGAGTATGACAGGCGGCACGAATACGAGAGGGGGCCTGTGGTGGATAGGGAGGAGCCGAAGAGGGCAGATGGGCAGTGGGAGAGGGGCCGTGATGCGGACCATGCGGTATGTGGTACTGTGCGTCGGATTAACATGCAGTCACTCACACCAAGGCAGTGGTACGATGCCCCCTACGGGCAAGAGCAAAGTAAGCGCGGCAAACCTCTCGCAGAGCCGAGCAAGGACGTCATCTTCTTGGGCCTCGATCCGGAACTGTCCGAGGACGATGTGAGCTTGCCGTATGCTCTTCTTCTGCATAGGCGTAGCTGACAGCTTACTCTTACAGTTCATTGGGTTCCTCCAAACCGAGCACAGGGCGAATGTCGCCAGTGTCAAAATCGTCCGTGACAAGTCTACAGGCGTGAGCAAGGGTTTCGGATTCGCCGCTTTCCATTCGGTCGAGAATGCGATGGATTTCGTCAGCTACAAGTGAGCAGCACGGTGCATTTCTCTTTGTGTCGGCACTCACACACTGCCACAGCGGCACCTCCGTCACCATGCCAGCCCTTTACGCCCACTCGGACGTACGCAAAGTCCGTATAGATTATGCCGAGCCTCAACCACACGGCCACGGCGGTCCTCACGGTCCCGACCACCACTCTGGCCCCGTGTACGTCCGCCCTGCACACGACGGGATGCGCGATATCGGTGCCCCCGGCGGCGGGATGCGTGTCCTGCTACTTCGTGGACTGGACTCGCTTACCACGACGGAAGAGGTGGTGCGCCGGATGGGCGAGGAGATTGCGAGGATGATGGGCAAGGGTGGAAGAGAACAGGCGGCGGAGAGTACGGTGGTCAGGGCGGTGTTAATCGTGGATCGGGTTTCGAGGAGTAGTTGGGGGTATGGGTTTGTCGAGCTTGCCACTGCCGAAGTGAGTGCGGGTGCTATCTGAGTTGAAATACGCAGCTGATGAGCACCACTAGCTTGCTTCCGCCCTCCTGCCCTTCCTCCTTAGCCCCCAGCACCAGCCCAACGGCTTTCTCATCAACTCCGTCCCCGTCGCCGTTTCCTTCTCCAAAGACGCCTTTGAACCTACCCCCGCTGGGCCCTTCGGCGGCGAGTTCATCCTCCGCCCCTCCCGCTCCGGCGGGATCGGCAGCACTGCGTTCGACCACCCCACGGGGCAGTGGTGCACGTATTGGCACGAACGTGCGGGAGCGGTCGAGCTTGTGCCGCGGGGTGCGCCCGTCATAGGAGAGGACGGGACGGTGGAGCTCACCCCGGACCACAGGTCGTTCCTTGGCGGGCTGGCGGGGGTGCCTCCGCAAAGGCAGGAGGCAGCACAGGCCCAGGCGCAAGCTCAGGCGGCAACTCAGGCGGCAGGGATAACGCCGATCAGCTTAGGGGGGGCGATGCAGCCGATCAAGATTGGGGGGAAGGGGAAGAAGAGGGAGGAGGTGGCGATAATTCCGATCGCGCAGATTGGGCAGAAGAACGTGTTGGGCGATGAGGAGGAAGAGGATATAGTCGGGAAGGACACAGTGCTACTTTCGAGGAGTAAGTGCAATTTATGTGATGGTAAATACGACGCGGGCGCTGACGGTCGATAAATATCGTGTTACCACAGCGAAAGGCGCCCGTATAATCCCGCCAACGTCGTCCAGCCGGAAGGTGACCCTCAGGCTCCACTCAGCCACCCCACTCTCATTCCACCCTTCACGCATGCTCACCCCCTCACCCATGACCTGCAGATCGCAAAGTACATCTCCAAGTGGAACACCAAGCAGAACGAGCTGGCAAAGCCCGAACCGGTGGTGGAGAATGCTCCGCCGAGAGGCATGTCAGACGCCAACGTGGCGCTGGGCGTGCGTCGGCCGACGGCGGCACCCGCAGGGCCCATGCCTGTAAACGTAATCACAGATCCTGTTCTTCCTCTCGCAAGTTATCATATTGACGTGCTTCTTACTCGACTCTTCAAGAACGGCGCGAGTTCATCTGCCACAGCCTCGGCATCTCCTGTGCCCGCACCTGTATCAGTACCCGCTCGCAACACCCACGCGACACCATCGCCCGGCGATGACTTTGACTACACCGACACCTCAAATCTTGCGGTCACCGGCAAAGTCGCCTGTCTGCTATGCCAACGGCAGTTCAAATCTGAGGATATATTGCGCAAGCACGTCGCACAGTCGGATCTTCACAAGGCTCGCTTACGATTTACTCTTTTCAACCTGTTCCCTCAGTCTGGATAACCGACCGACTGTGGGTCCAGGGAACGTATGAACGGTGTCGCTGACTTGATGCTCCTTCCTCGATCAACCGACCCCGCTGGTTCCTCATGACCAAACAGACAAATTTGCAAGAACCTACGGTGTGCGAGGCAGGCCAGCGCCGTAAGGCTGCGTTGGTGTCGGCGTCGACATCCTCACCGACGCCTTCGTCGTCCGCGACCCCCGAACCCTCCGCCTCGAAATACCGTGACCGCGCAGCCGAGCGTCGCACGGCATTCCACCAGCCCGCCGTTCCCCGCCCTTCTGACCTCGCTGCCATGGCCACCTCCATCCCCATCACCTCCTTCAAGCGCAAACCCTTACCTTCCTCATCCTCCTCTTCCTTCCCTGGCCCACGCCCGCCCTCCCCCCCGCCCCCTGCCCAAGCGATGGATACCGAGCTTCCCCAAGGGAACGTCGGGAACCAGCTTCTAGCGAAGATGGGATGGAAAGCTGGGGAGGGGCTGGGTGTCGGTGGGGAGGGCAGGAAGGAGCCGGTCAAGGTGCAACAATTCGAGAATAGGGCGGGGCTGGGGGCAGCGAAGGGGGTAGAGGCGGGAAGGTGGAGTGGGAAGGGGGGGTGGCAGCAGAGAGCTATGGATATGGTGAGTCCTGGGTTTGGTGGACGAGGCGTGGCCACGGCGATGCGGCGGGGTGATACCGTAGCGGGCGCGCAAGGGATCGACTGAGGTGTGGCATATGTGCGAGAGCTCACGGGTGATTTTTTGTATGGTGAAGACGAAGGAGAGGTACAACGCCGAGGAGAAGTAGGCAGTAGTAGGCGATGTCTGTGCAAAGGCTTGGGCAAGGCGGGGTGTTGATACAATGTGGGGTGGCATCTTGTGTGATGGGATGAAGTGATTACGCTTCACATTTACATATCGGTAGATCGTGGTAGTGTGATGACTAGCCCAGGATGACAACGACGTACTTCGATTCTGTCAGAGAATAAGTAGCTATACCAGGAGTACTGTTATTAATGAGTTACGTTTGAGTGATATGTACCTATGCCCTGGTTGCTCGCGCCCTTGCTGTTGCGCCCCTTGGCGACAACACGCCCCGGAACCAGCGCCTGCGCCCCTTGCCGCCTCCACGGCGCTGGTTCCGGGGCGTGTTGTCGCCCAGCGGTTGAGCGTTGGCGGCGGAGACGATGGGGGGGGCGACGGTCGATGCTTAGATGGAGTTGACGCGGTCGGCAGCGGCGCAGGTTGCGTCGTGGTCGTCGCCACAGAACACGCAGTGTCCCAAGGCGATGAGCTCGATCCACCGCTCCCTATCCACCTGCATCCTCCGCGCTAGGCCGTCGCGTGGCCAGGCCTCCCACTGGGGGGTCCCCACTCCCGAGAAGGGCAGGGCTTCTCCCGGCTGGAAGAAGTCTCCGCGCTTGATCGCCACGGACCCGGGGTGGAAGAAGGGCACGGGGGCCTTGCGTTCGCCCTCCTCCACACTCCACGTGAACCACGTAGAGACCGCCTCCGCAATCTCCTCCGCCGATAGTCCCCAGAAGGGGGCGCTCACCCGGAAACGGATGGGCGGGAGGAGGTCGTCCCTCCCAAGACACGACAGCGCCACCACACCGTCTCGAACGCACCGCAGGTCGAGCTGCGCGCCCAACCGGTGTTGGTGGACGAGATGGCGCACCCCGCCATCGGTGAGGGTAAAGACGGCCTCGGGCCAGTCCCAACCCTCCAAGACGCCGACCTCCACTATCGCCTCCTCCGGCACAGAGAGCTCCTGCAGCCACTGCAGGACGGAGGCCTGACTGAGGCCTTGGTTGCCGACGGGCTCGTTGCCCACCAGGCGGAGGGACCACAGTTGGCGGTCGCGGTCGCGCAGGCGGTAGGAGCGCGCGCGGGGGGGGAGGAGGGGGAGAGAGGCGGCCAGCGCTTCGACCGAGGCTTCCTCCAACTGCACGGTGGGCGCGCGGGCGGAGCGGTCGGGAGCAACACGGTAGCCTTGGAGGAGGCGTTCCCAGTCACTGTCCGGCATCCAGTAGGGCTTCCCGAGTTCGGCCGGCCAGGAGGGGGGGGGAGCTGCTTTCGCAGGGGACGGGGCGGACGGGGCGGACGGGGCGGACGGGGCGGGTGAGGGCGTGGACGGGGCGGCCATGTGCGCTTGAGGGGGAGCGCTTGGGCGGGCCGAGGTGCCGACCTTTGCCTCGCGGCATTTGGCCAGCAGGCTCGCCTTGATCTTCGCGGCTTCCGACAAGACGCCGGTCGCCGCCGCCTTCGCCTTGCCCTTGCCGGACGGCTTGGAGGTGGACGCTTTGCTATAAGGCAGAGGCGTTAGCCCCTTGCTCGGGCGAGAAGATGTGCCAGAGGGTAGCTTACCGAAGCGAGTCCCCCGTGTTCTTGGCCTTCCTCTTGCTGCCCGGAGCTGCCGGCAGCACCACCTCCATCATCATTATGCCACATGTCGTAATTACACTATACACATTATACACAAGCCCGGCCTCCCTACTCCCGCGGAGCTCTGCTCTGGAAGCTCGCGCCCTTGGGGTGGCGTCCTCGGCCGCTGCTTCGACGCTGGTTGCGCGGCGTGTTGTCGCCGAGCGGTTGCGCGTTCGCAGCCGAGACGACAGGTGGGGGGACGGCGGCAGACGCTAAGACAGACTGGACTCGGTCGGCGGCAGGGCAGGCGTTGTCGTGGTCGTCGCCACAGTACACACAGTGTCCTAGGGCGACAAGCTCGATCCACCTCTCCCTGTCCACCTGCATCCTCCTCGTCAGGCCGTCGCGAGGCCAGGCCTCCCACTGAGGGATCCCCACACCGGAGAAGGGCAGGCCGTCTTCCTGCCGGAGGAAGTTGCCGCGCTTGACGACCACCGACCCCGGGTGGAAGAAGGGCACGGGGGCCTTGCGTTCGCCCTCCTCCACACTCCACGTGAACCACGTAGAGACCGCCTCCGCAATCTCCTCCGCCGATAGTCCCCAGAAGGGGGCGCTCACCCGGAAACGGATGGGCGGGAGGAGGTCGTCCCTCCCAAGACACGACAGCGCCACCACACCGTCTCGAACGCACCGCAGGTCGAGCTGCGCGCCCAACCGGTGTTGGTGGACGAGATGGCGCACCCCGCCATCGGTGAGGGTAAAGACGGCCTCGGGCCAGTCCCAACCCTCCAAGACGCCGACCTCCACTATCGCCTCCTCCGGCACAGAGAGCTCCTGCAGCCACTGCAGGACGGAGGCCCGACTGAGGCCTTGGTTCCCGATGGGCTCGCTGCCCACCAGGCGGAGAGACCACAGTTGGCGGTGGCGGTCGCGCAGGCGGTAGGAGCGCGCGCGCGGGGGGAGGAGGGGGAGAGAAGCGGCCAGCGCTTCGACCGAGGCGTCCTCCAACTGCACCGTGGGGGCGCGGTCGGAGCGGCTGGGGGCAACTTGGTAGCCCTCTTGGTGAAGGCGCTCCCAGTCGCTGTCCAGCATCCAGTACGGTTTGCCGGGGGCGGACGGGGCGGGCGGGGCAGACGGGGCGGTCGGGGCAGACGGGGCGGACGGGGCGGACGGGGCGGGTGAGGGCGTGGACGGGGCGGCCATGTGCGCTTGAGGGGGAGCGCTTGGGCGGGCCGAGGTGCCGGCCTTCGCCTTGCGGCATTCGGCCAGCAGACTCGCTTTGATCTTGGCGGCTTCCGTCATGCCGCTCGCGGCCGCCTTGGCCTTGCCCTTGGCGGACGACTTGGAGGTGGAGGCTTTGCTATGAGGCAGAGGCATTAGCCCCTTGCTCGGGCGAGAAGATATGCCAGAGGGTAGCTTACCGAAGCGTGTCCCCCATGTTCGTGGCCTTTCTCTTGCCGCCCGGAGCTGCCGGCAGCACTACCTCCATCATCATGATGTCGTCATCCGCCACTGCCTTGCCCGACTCCGCGGCAGGAAATGCCTCGTCTGCGGACTCAGACGCCGGCTTGGGGGTGCTTCTGCCGCCTTCGTCGTCACTGGCGTCCCTAGGATGGGTGTGAGCCTGTGTACAACATGGGGAGTCGGACGGCCTGCGACGTACGAGTTCGAGATAATTGACTTAAACGAAACTCGCTTCGGGTACGTCTTGCGAGGGCGACTAGCCGAGCCCGCATTTGACTTAGCGGGGGCGGGAGCGGGAGTGGAGTCGAGTCCGAGGGAAATTGCTTCCATTGTGGTGTGTTCAATGACTGTGGAGCGGTTGTAGATTGAGATGTGGGGGGGAAAGTCCATGGCAGCGGCGGTCTTATGTACGTCGTCGTCTGCGCATGGGCCTCCTTGTGGTCGCTGGGCTGGCCTTTCGAAACAGAGGGGCAGGGGGCTGATACATGATAACCACCCTTAGCTCAGGTTCGTGGGGGGGGCGAGCCCTCTACCTCGCCCGTTCGCCCGAAGGGTCGGTATTGGGCGTAGGTGGAGGTATTGAAGTGATGAGGAAACCCCAAGAAGAACTACGGACGAGAAGTTATGGAGGACGCTGACTGGCTGCGGGACCGGAAAAGAACTACTGAGTTACCTAACCTATTAATAACAGTGCTCCTGGTATAGCTAGATTCCAATCCCTGCGGAATGATCGACGTACACCTGCGGGGGAAATCCACGTACCGAGTCCTAATGACCTGTAGAAGCGATATGACCTGTAAAAGCGAGGTTATCATCATACATACTGGCACGGTACTGGCTGGCACCTATACGTATTGTTAATAGAAAACAGATATCTCAAGGATACTTCTTCCATACCTGACTGACAGCTGTCGTCTCCTAGGTACTTGCGACGTCCTCAAGTGTGGGCTTCAGCAGACGTTCATTTACAGTGCTGATCAAGGGAGCCGAGGGCAGCAGAAGGGGGCGTTCGGTTCCCCCGGGGCTTTGGCTGGGGGTGGCGATGAGGTCACTGAAAGTGGAAGCTGGTGTCGTCCACAGTGAAGAGCCAGTTGATGGAGGAGTGAGGGGAGGACTTGTGCCAAACAGGAGATCACTCGGAGCCAAACCACAGACGCCAGTCGCAGACCCTGTGATAGAACGGAATGTCTGCCCATCGCGGACCTCTCCTGTCCATCCCCTTGCTTCCGCCTCTACTTCATGGTGCGGAAGATGGGGGAGGAAGGCGTCTGTAGTGCCGCCGGGGAATAGGCATGAGTGGACTGGTGGCGGAAGAGACTCATCAAGCTCGGGAACCTCATCCAGGAGCTGATTGGTGCTGTGATCGAAATGATTGTCAACCACCAGTGGAATGATGGTACAAAAAGGTTGGAAGAAGAACTCACGAGTCTACCGTGGAGGGAAACATATCGCATGTGAGAAGTCGGGCCCCCTCCTCACTGTCGTCCGGTACCCGGGCACGGATGAGCCTAGGACAGAAGCGGTATGCTGCATCAGCACTGTTACACCTTATGTCGGCCGATACATATGCACAGGGGTGCTAGCGAGAGGGGAAGAAAGCTTCTCTCGCCACTCACTGAGTGGCCAGCACTCCAATGGAGAACCCGTCTTCCTCCAAAACCCCCTCTCCGGCTGGAGAGTGCCCAGATGATGACGAGTGGTACGGACCCTTGCTGCCACTCAGGCGGCTATTTTCATTCAGTTTATGGTAACGGAAGAGGCGATGCGTGGCAAATGACTGACAGGTAGACATAATTGCTGGATTCCTCCAGCAACGAAGAGGAATGATTGCCTCGGTTGTTATTGGGAAAGCGCCTTAGCGGCTCCCCGGATGCGTAGCTGCATGGACAAACAATGATATCAATAAAGGACGAGACGATGTATGCCTGTGTGTGTGGAGGGCGCGAGGGGGGGAGGGGGGGCGTGCTGTGTCACTCACATCGGCTCTGGGCTGGCAGACTCGCTGGTGTCAGGGCTATTGTTTATCATACCCAGATTCGCTTTGAACAGTTCCGCATACTGGTGAGACATTGTCGAAGAGACTGATGTAGCAGCGATGCTGGAAGTGACTGATGTGGAGGAAGTATTGTGTCTGAAAGATAAAAACTGTAGCCTGTACTTTGCAAGAAATAAGACAGATACATGACCATACCACATTACAATGTCAGATAGTCAATCTGCGGAAGGTCTTGCGGAAGGTCGTCTTTCCGTCTTTCCGACTTCCCGCGTTGAGCATCCCTTTGTCATGGCTCCGCTGCCCCTTTGCCGAACCGCATACTGTCGGTGTAGGATGCGCAACCGAAGCACGGGGTGCATCATATGCATGAAGAAGTTGTTGGACCCCTTTCCCCCCTTACATTACATTCGGAAATGACTCTCCCAATACTCCTATTGGGGTCCGATGGCGCAGCTCTAGTTCAGTAGAGAGTCGCCTGGGGTCTCGAGCAATGTTCTTTATTCTATGGTGGCATACCCCTCCCGTGAAGAACGGAAATAACACAACTCGCTGGAAACTAATAGTCCCACCACTCTCTATCATGCGTTCACTCATCAGAGGCGTCATGAACATCGTTGGCCATGTATTCTCACAGATTATCGAGAGAGAATGATTACGTAATTGGTACACTGCCGGCGCCGCGCTTGACTTGTTGTATGATCATGATGTTGACGTTCAAGTTGTTTGGCTCATCCATCCTCATCTCGCCTCAACGCATAGTCCCCCCCAGCTCAACATCCCCTCACCACTTACCGTCCCTCTATCCACCCCGCATTCAGGTCTGTCAGGCTATCCGAGAATCGTCGTGATGGCTCAGAGACAGGGGAGGCGATCGCTGGGTCTCCCGCCGTTAGCGCCTCCACCCCTCCTGGAGAGGCGCGAGACGGGGTTGACTGATGCACAGAAGTTTGATGACTGTGAGTCTTGATTCCAGCATCATTTGTCTGTCAGATACAGAGTATAATGCTTATGCGGTGGGTGTGCGGGAATGTAGTCCGTAGACGGCATCGGGAACAAAATAAAGATATCATAATGTGAGACGCCGAAGCCCAAGCAAACCGCAGCTCGCACCGGCTGACTCCTTTCCGTCTCCTCTCTTTGCAGCGACAATGTGGATCGCAAAAAAACGATCAAGCTCCTTCAAGATGAGGTCGCATTTCTCCAGAACGAGCTGTTGGACGTACGGCAAGCAAACTTGTCATTGAAAGCCAAGGTGAAGAGGATGGAGCGAGATAACAGACGGATAGGCGGTCAAGTACGTATTGTCTTTGTTCGCTGACATACGCCCTTTAATATGGGCTCCGCTTACATGTCTTTGGTCGTTCACTTAGGCTGTGCTCGAGGCTTTAGACCATCTATTAGCAGCCGCCCCAGCCCTAGTATCCCTACGAGAGTCCCTCGCTTCCCTCCCCCGCCATTCTGTCAAATCAACCTCCGCGGCGCAGCCTCCTGTATTGTCCCTCGTCGGCAACCCGACAGCAACAAAGCCCGCAGCCAAAGGACGACAGCGCCTTGGACTAGGTGCAGTGCTAGAGCGGCACGGCTGTGAGGAGGAGGAGGAGCAGGATGGTGAGTGGGTCGATGGGAGGAAGGTGGCATGGAAGCCCCGCGGGTGAGTTGCGTTTCATTACATGGCCAGGCAATAACTGACCATCCAAATCACTCAAACGTAGTCGGAGAACGGATGTAGGATCGATCGCGGCAAGCCGCTCACCCAAACCCAAGACTCCAGGATCGCCGGCGCGGTCGTCCGTCTCCCCTAGCCCAAAGAAGATACAGATCCCTAGCTCGCGCAAGGTCGCCCTTCCGAAGCGCCGGCGCGAGAGCGGACTACTCTCCCCGCGTCAACGGTCGGCCTCCCCAGAGGATGCTGTCTCTGCTTCGCAGAGAGTGGTAAGCGGGGGGAAGGGGAAAGAGAAGATGCGAATGGAAGAGGTGGTCGGAGAGGCGGGGGAGGATGCTGGTGTAGGGGACTCGAGCGAGTGGGATGAGGAGGTGGTGATGGTGGATATAAAGCCTGACGAGGTGATGGCGCTTGCGGAGGAGATTGTAGAGGAGGAAAAGGAGGAGGAAGAGGTGCTGCCACAGGTGGACCCGACGAGAAAGGGACAGGAGAAGGCAGTGGAGCTGAACCATGTGGCAAAAACTGTCGAGTCGGAAGGTGAGCCAAGCAGCTAGCAGCTAGCACTAGTGCTCTCTGGCCTATCAACTGACCGGTGTTGTTTAGCTGGCTCCGAACCAAGTCGGGCCTCATCATCTTCCGTCTCTTCTTCGGCTGCCGCCCAGGCAGAAGGTATTGGACGCGGACGCCGCGCACGGGCGAGCGTCGTGAGCTACAAAGAGCCCAGTCTCGTCAAGTGCGTGATGTCTCTACCCCAAGGAAGCCAGTTGAAAAGCATGCTGACACCGCCCTCCCGCCCTCCCAGGAAAATGCGGAAACCGGACGGCATACAAGCCGAAGAGATCCTCAAACCCGTCTCCCGCAAATCCATCACCCCGAAAAAATCCCCGAAAAAATCCAAAGTTCCTCGGCGCTCCTCCTCCCCTCCTCCTTTACCCGATTTCAGCATCCTCTCCACTAGCCGGGTTGGTGCGTCGCGCTCAACGGCGTCCCAATCGGCGATCTTGGGGTCTACGAGCCAGAGCATGCGGAGGAAGAGTACTCTGCCCAAGACGGGTGCGGTGTGGAGGCGGGATTCGCCTATCTCGTCTGCGGGGAAAGAGATGGAGGTCGACATGGAGGGCCGCACGGGTGGTCTTTTGAAAGAGTCGGATGTGGGTCTGGACATCGAATTCGGGCGGTCACTGCATATCGGCTCGACCTCCTCTCCGCGCACAGGAGGCTCATCTACGACAACCACGACGTCACGCCCGGCAGCGGCAGGACCGAGGCCTCAGCGCCCCCCCACGCCCGCCGGATCGACCGCATCGCACTCTGCGACCTCGCTCGTTTCTGCGTTGGGGGTGGGGGCAGGGGTGCAAGCTGTGTCTGTTGTGTCTGGGTCTGGTGCTGGCGCAGGTGTAGGGCGGAGGCCGGTAGGGGGAAGAAGCTTCACGCCGACGAGCGGTGCGGGAGCATCAGGCGGGACACGGCCACGGGATGTATTAGGGGAGGCAGCGAGGCATGAAAATGTGGATGCCAAAGGGGAGGATAGGGGGCGGGATCGGGGAGAGAAGGCTGCAGGGAGTGGGGGTGCCCGGAGCGCTAGTACTTCTGTGTAGGGTTTTGTGGGCTGGTGGGGTTTTCAGTGGGGAAGGTGCCGGGGAGGGTGCAGGGGAGGGTCATGAGGTAGAACGTGTGTAGAGAAGTCGGGTTTAGAGCACCATAATGACACTTTGGGTCCTATTCTCTCAGGCAGCACGGATGGTTGTGTTGTTCTCTCGACGCGACGCGATGCGGAAGATGGTAGCATGGTCATGAGGGTCCAAACCGTAGACTGGATATACTGTACACATTCTCAAACAACACTATCCTCCATCCCTTCCTCCACCCACCCTATCAAGGCTCCGTGTAGATGCCTTCTCCAAGCATAGCCAAGCGTAGCACGTAGCGACTACTTGCGCCCAGTCTCGTCCAAGATGGTCTTGTTGAAGTCTTCCAGAGGGACAAGGTCCTTCTCGGATAACAGCGAAAACTGCGAGTATATGGTGTCAGCTCCGGGAGAATTGCACAGTGAACCGGTTCATCATGTTTGAGCTCACCTCGTCGACAAAAAGCAAGAAATGACGGTAGTTGGTGTTCAAGTGCGCTATACCACGAGTCTCAGCTACGGCGCGTCCCTCGGCGCGACACCCTTCCCGCCACCTTCTACACGCGCGACTCACCCTCAATCCCCAGCGCACAAATCTGGTCAAAGTGCGAGTGGTAGATATGCGCATACACCCTAAAAAGCCTCCGCAGTATCGTCTTGGCGGTGGTCATGAACGTGGGCGGGAAGCGTTTACCGATTTGCTGCGGGAAGTGCTTCTCGTCGTCTAGAATGGACTGGGTCCATGACATGAGGGCTTCGACGTAGGCGGGGGCGGAGAGGTGTGTGGGTTTCTTGCTGTCAGTGGGTGGGGGCGGGGTTAGTGCAGGTAGGCGGGGATGCAGGAAGAGGTGGTGAGGAAAGGCATACTAGTTGGTTCCGTCTTCCCAGAAGTACTCGTATCTAGAGACGACCTGGCGGTCAGCGTGGGGCAGTAAGCTAGGGGACAACACCAGGCTACGCACTTGGGGCCAGCGTTCATTATGGGGCACTGTGCGTGTTCATGGATCAGCAACGCTCCCGTCATGGTTGATTCACGTCCATCATACGTACCTCTGTGGGGGTGCAGAACTCCGAGATAGTCCCATAGAGCATGTTCACGTGGTTGAAAAAGTCGACGACTGGAGGTCGATAGCGAATGCTGTCAGCGCTGCCTGTCGAGTGTCGCTCGGATCGCCAAGCCAAACCCCGGTAATAGTGACTCACCATGCACCGCGATCCATTCCTGCAGATCCTCTCCCTCGGGAAGCTGCACTGCCGTCCTCAAGTTGCCCGAGCCCTACAGTACCACCCATCACCGGGCCCGTCAGCTGGCTGGACACAGACATTTAGGCTGCTGTCGGCGTCGCCGTACGCTCTCGCACTCACCAGAGTCTGCTGGGCGTACTGCTTGAGCTGCCACTGTTTGGTGCCCTCCGGGACCTTCTTAGGCTTGAAAGCTGTAGGTAGAGGTCAGCACATAGCTTGGTGTACGTTGCACGGTGGCCAACGCGAAGCAGTAGAGCTCCGTCAGGCCAAACGAAGCTGAAGATTGACGACCTACTGCGCGATTGGCCACCTTTGCTGTGAGGAACCGGAATATCAGTTGGGGTAGACAGAATAGCAGCCGTGATGAGAGCGACTCACAGGTGGAAGAGAGTGGACATTGTGGGCTTGGGGGTGGTGTGCTCAAGTGAGTCTGCTGAATATTGTCGAAAGATGTTTACGTTGATGGTGTGGGTTGTTGGTCGACTCCGCTGGTGGGACGCGTCGCGCTGCTGGTCAGGATGAGATTACGTAATGCAGGTGCAGTCTGCACAGCATGATGAGTTGTCATCCTCTGTCGGTGCCGCAAAGGTGGAGTAGCGTCGCTATATACGCATACTGCGGTGGGTGATGCTTAGTCAAGGGGCTGGAGATAGTGATGTGAGAAGACAAAGGCCATTGGCAGATGATAGAGAGGAGGCGGACTGGGCGAGATGAAGAGCGCGCGTGGCCTCTGACGCGCCTCGTCACCGCCGAGGACGGTGGTTGTTCCAGCCAGAACTACACTACTACTTGCAGTAGCTTCGATTCGACATATACCCGGCACCCCTCTCAGCATCAAATGCCATTATGCCTTCAATGGCGCTTTTAGCCCTGGCAGGACTCCCCTTGGCCCTGCTCCTCGCCCCTCTGTGGAACGAGCCCTACGCCCTGTGGGATCCGTCCATGCTTAACCGTAGAGATGGGCACCGAGGCAGGGTGACCAAGTGGTGCAATATGGGGTGGTGGGAGGTGTGTATCTAAACCTCTTCTCGTATATACTAAACGACTTAGCTACGATGAAGCATGCGCATAAGTCAACGCTAATGCGAGGATCGTAGGATACAGATGTCTTTCCCGATGCGGCGGAGGCTCTGAGCAGGAAGCTCTTGAACTTTGCGGGGGAGGGCGGATACGCAGGTGGAGGAAGCATACTCGGTATGGATGGCTATTCTTCTGCAAAAGCTTCGATGGCGAGATGGCTGCAACTGACCCAGGATGTAGATATCGGGCACGGGGCTGGGGAGTCACTCCGTAAGTGAACGCCCGAGTTGCTCTCCTCCGAAGCACGCAAACTCTCAGCTGATATCCCGTGCCACAGTCCTCCACCTCTCCCAGCTGAACCCTCCCCGTCACCTCCACGCCATTACATCCCTTCCCCGCGATACCACCTCCGCCCGTGCCCTCGTCGCTTCCGAACACCCGAGCACGGTAACCGACGTCGAGTTCTTCACATTCTCGGCAGAGTTCAGGCCGGGGAAGGATGTGGGGCACCCGTTGGATCGGATGAGAGGGTACCTTGGGGAGGGGTCGAGCCGGAAGGTCTGGGAGGAAGACGATGAGGAGGAGGAGGAGGAGGAGGAGGAGGAGGAGGAGGAGGAGGAGGCAGAGACTGAGTCAGGGGCTGCGACGACAGAGGCAACGGGGGCACCGCCGCCCTATGACCTCGTCTACATTCTTGACTCGATCTATCACTACACCCCATCCCGCCTCGCCTTCTTATCCACTCTTCGCCCAGTCCTCCGTCCCGCCTCGATCGTCGCGTACACCGACATCCTCGTTCCGCCCTCTCTTCCATCGTGGAAAGCCCGCGTGGTATCGTACCTCTTCTCCGTCCCGCTGGGTAACCTCCAGCCCGCGGTGACGTTGGAGGAGTACAAGGCGAGCTTGGAGGGGGCGGGCTGGGAGGACGTGGTGATAGAGGACTGGACGGAGGGAGTGTTGGGTGGGTTCGCGAGTAATCTGCAGGAGAGGGGAGGGGCATGGAAGTTGTTTGGAGGGGTGATTGGCGGGGCGAAACAGGAGGGCTGGCGCTTCGTAGGTGTGCGGGCTAGGAAGGGCGGGGAGGAGCTCGGTGCCGACCTGGCATGAGCGCATTAATGCATGTATGATGGTGGGTGGTGTGGAAACGCGAAAGGCAGAAGGCAATATATGGCACCCGCCCAGGTCTTGACGTACTCGATGGACCCGGAGCTGACCTCGACAAGGCCCAGCTCCTGGATGAAGGCTGCCGTGAGCGGTCCAGAAGGCACGACGCGACAGCGTCGTGACAGCCGATACTATCTGTGTTGTTTTTATGCAATTCGACAAGTATAGTAACATATCAAGAGATCATCGGCTAGACTGACAACAACCTACAAACTTTCAACCGACAAGCTTCGAAGAAGATGATAACAAAAAAGACAGGAACACTACACTCGAAATATTCGCTTCCCAATTGAAGTCCCACCACTATTCTGTTCACCACTATTCTGTTCCTTACTCTACAGGCCTCTGCCCTATACGAGCGTCGTGGACCTCCACGTCCGCAATGGTGTTTCCCGCTTTCCCTTGGGTTTTTCTGATCTTGGCAACTCTCCTCGTCTCCTTCTCCGAAGTATAGGCGATTTTCCAGATGAAGAGGATGGCGAATACTGTGCACGCGAGGAAGACATTGCAGACGATGAAGGGGATCCGATCTAGAGACAAGGAAGAGAGTCAGAAGTGATCATCAATCTGTCGAACTTGAAAGACCAACTTACAAGAAGGGGCATACTGCGATCTGAAGATCTGGGTGGAGAAGATACCGGCCAGTTGTCCGATTGAGTTCTGGAACGCAAATGCGAAGGCCGCATAAGAACTGCCTTTGACCGTCTGGGCTCTCCAGGGATAAATCATGGACTGGAAGACGGCTGAGGGGATGCCGAACAGCAAGATCAGAGCCATAAGAGGACCTTTGGAAGTGCTGGGTAAAACGGTAAGGCCGGCGAACAGACCGATCATCATGATCATGGCTGCCAACTGGAAGACAGGTCGGGGAATCCTGTACTGCTTGTCGACGTAGTATGACGAAATAGCAGCGGCGAGGATGTAAATGACGGCGGGAGGGATGTTGAGCAACTGAGAGTTTGCCGTTGAGGTGAAGCCGAAACCGGCGATGATAGTAGCTGTAGAAATATTGTCAGTGAAGGCCCTCTGCTACGTTTTGGCCTTCGCTAGAATCAATTACTCACGTAGCCACCAAGAATAACCAGAGGTACCGGTCTGCTCAAACAACATGGCCATTCCGAAGCCCCAAGTCAGCGGGTCCAAAAGAGCACCTTTGATCTCGGGCCAGGAGAAATTGGGGTCGGTAGATCGCGCAGCGTTAGGAGGCAATCGGGCAGCGAGATAAGCGGCTTCTTCCGGGGTGAACCATTTGCGGACGGACTGGTCCGGGTAGTCGGGGTGCCATAAGTAGAGGGCCGCGCAGAGGGGGAAGCCCAATAACCCGAGGACGATGAAGCACCATTGCCATCCAGAGACACCACCTCGCTGGCGGCGAGCAAGCAAATAAGACATTAGCCACGAGACAACGCACATGACAGGACAAGATTGAAACTTACGCCATCAATGTATTGGACACCGTATGCCAGCAAAGCATCTAAGATACCGCTGAACTGTCCGAGCATTGAAATACAAGCCATTCGAAGGGCGAGCTCGTCGGGCTATTATATGGATATCAGCCCTCTGATCAACCCCAAAGTATTGCAGATTGTCGAGTTCACGCACTCGATACCACATAGTCAACTGCACCAAGATGCCCGGGAACATGCCGGCGGTAGTCACTCCGATGAAGAATCGTGCCTACGAGATGGAGATCAGCTGATTGACCACTTAGGCACAGGGGAATGAATGAGGTAAAAACGGACCGTCAAGATCCCCGCCTTGTTTGTGCAGGCCGCCATACAGCATTCGATGATGCTCCAGAGGCAGATGATTCTGCAGAAATGGAGACGAGGGGTGGACCATTTGAGGACAATGTTGGAAGGGATATCGAACACGAGGAAAGGGACCTGAAACGACATCCACTCAGTAAAGGAGTTATTGTTGACGAGACGTGTACGAATACGTCACTTACAGTGGTAACAGTAGACATGTAACTCCAATCATTGGTAGTCATGTGCAACTGCTTCAGCACGTTGGTCGGTTGGCCTGTGTTCATGACCTTCATATATGACAGGATGTTTGAATCGACGTTCTTGAGCAGGTAGGCCAACATCAACATGGGGATCAGGTGTAGGTCGACCTGAGCAGAACTCATCGAGGTCAGCGGTGCGTTTGCGCAAGCAGTGCCGGGCCAGACAACACGGCTCACCCTTCGAAGGAGCTTCTGAGTCTGCTCATAAGTAAAGCCGTAATTGACGGCTTCGGTCTCATGCTCTCCCCCATGTTCTCCTCCGACATCTTTGTCAGCCTCCAGCACGGTTACTCGTCCGCCGAGAGTCTTCTCATCTTCCATAGTGGGTTCAATTTCCCGGTCGGTTACCGGAGTGGACATGGCGCACGGAGGTCGGTGAAGATAGTACACTAGAGGGTGTAGAGGGGTCGAACAATTTGTCTCAGCTGATATTTGGACAGGAATGGGCTGTTGCGAGTGGCAGGAGGTTCAGTCATGGCGACGACTGTACTTCCTGTTTATAGGATTGATAGGTATATAGGCAAGAGGAAATGTCTGCCGAACGGACGGATCCCATCCGTTGATCGGGAGTCTGGGCCGGGGAGCGGGAGCAGCGCTATATATCTGGAATACTTGTAATCTCATAACTGACTCTTGGCAGATAGATAGCAGCGCATCCAGGTAGCGTCAGGACAGAGCACTATGCCCGTTCTTTTGCCCGACAGAATCTTTAGACCGATCTGGTGTCTATGAGGCTGCGACAGTTCCTTCCTCACAAGCCTGGGGTATCTGTCTATGTGTCTAGATTCGCAAGCCCTATTCTGGCGTAACACTCTAACGCAGCCAAGCGTGTCGGTGTAGGCTATTGAGGCCGCATAAACCACATATCCGCGGGCTGCCGTCGCGTATCTGCCAGTGCCAGGATAAGCGCATATGCACAGCAGGCTGGTCGGGCTTTCCTCAGTTCCTTCCGCTCAGTTCCTTCCGCTCTCTAGAGCAAGTAATTTTACACCGCGCAGATACACAGAAACACCACCAATAACATACCCGGAGTATCTATTTGCATATATGGCTATATCCAGAGGCCGGAAAAACCACGATGTATCCTTCGGCATCGCCTATCTTCTTATCTGGATTGCTGGCACTTGCCGACAATTGTCCTCTCTCCCTGTCCCGGCCGGCGCAGCCGCTAGTGTATCCGGCGAGCCGACAACTCCAAATGGTGCCTTGCTGCACCTAACGCCGCCCCTCCCCCACCCACAATCACGGAAGGAACCTGGCCGGGGGGACTGTACGGGTGCATGCAACCAAGCCGTAGTCTCAGCATCAGTATGCACAGCGTGCCCAAAGGTCTTCAATTGGTGTTGTAGCAAGTAGTTGTCACTCCCGTCTGCTACTCATCCTGCCATACTGCACATTTATCATGTCTCAGCCGACTCTGGAAGACTTTGCGACTTGCGATCTCAAAGCAGTCTTGCACAAGCTTTCTGGAGATGAAAAGATCTCGCTCTTGGCGGTGAGATGAATCAGGTGGCCGAACAAGTGCATGTCGCTCATGATATTTTTCTCCTCCAAAAGGGACCTGACTGGTGGACGACAAACGCTATACCTCGAGTGGGCGTTCCAAGCATCAAGTGCTCCGACGGCCCAGTATGTTCATTGTCAGTCTATGTCCACGATCTTTATATTGATGGGGAGTATAGAATGGTGTCCGAGGCTCTTCGCACTTCCTACCGACCGCTGCCAACTGTATCCCTTGTGCCACCGCACTGGCGGCGACGTTTGACGTAGACATCATACACCGGATCGGTGGCCTACTTGCCCGTGATGCCAAGGCCAAGGGGTCCAGTTTGTTGCTGGGCCCGACCGTCAACATTCAGAGGAACCCTTTGAATGGAAGAGTGAGTATGGTATCCCGCCCACGCACGGTATTCCACGCTCTGCATCTGCTGACTGACGTGTAGGCCTTCGAGTCATTCTCCGAGGACCCCTTCCTATCCGGCAGCATTGCCTCTGCCTATATCAACGGGCTGCAGGAATCTGGAGTCGGAGCCGTCATAAAGCATTTGGTTTGCAATGATATGGAGCACGAGAGGTTCAGTGTCTCGGTTGAGGTACACGAGAGACCTCTGAGAGAGGTTTATCTCTACGTGAGCCTTTATTTCAATCGTCCCAACACGTGGTGCTGATCATCCATCGTTAGCCTTTCATGATGGCTGAGAAAGACGCAAAGCCTTGGGGGGTCATGACGGCTTACGGGAGGCTGAACGGAATTCACTGTATGTCTTCAAGGGGGGGGAAGGGGGGTCCCTTGATCATGTCTAATGGCAATTGTTGATCTACTCCACGTAGGCTCTGAAGACAAGCGCTTGCTGCAAGGGATCTTGCGAGACGAATGGAAGTTTGACGGCATGTCAGTCGACCTTCCTGTGTTTTTCACCCTTTTGTCCGCTGACACGCTCATTTTCCTCAAGGATCATGTCCGACTGGTGGGTCTCAGCAAAATGACGTTTAGCGAATATACACACTTATGCACTCTTTAGGACGGGAACGTACTCTACGGATTTGGCACTGGACGCCGGTCTTGACTTGGAGATGTGAACTCCTTTCTCTTAATCCCGTGGTTCAGCTCAATTGGCTAACAGTCGTTTCAATAGGCCGGGACCGCCTCGCTTCCGTGGTATACAGGTCAAACATCTCATAAACGCCAAAAAGGTCACCAATGAGACCTTGGATGCTAGGGCTTATGCCATGCTGCAAGTGAGTACGCTGTTATGTGCTACATCTATGAAGCTCTCTGACTTGTTCTAGGTGGCTCAACGAGCGGTGCGAGCTTCGATCGAGACAGTCCGCAATAACAAAGCGCCAGAGCAAGCCAGAGATACCCCGGAGGACAGAGCACTCAATCGACAGGCTGCGGCTGAAGCTATCGTTCTACTCAAGAATACAAAATCTGTCCTGCCTCTGGATCTCAAGTCTAAAACTATGAAGCGGGTTGCTGTGATCGGGCCCAATGCCAAGTCCAGGACGGTCAGTGGGGGGGGTAGCGCGTACTTGACGAGTTCGTACGTTGTCACCCCTTGGGAGGCTCTCAGGGATTCTCTGGAAGCAAATGGGATAGAGGTGTTGTACGCTCCTGGGTGTTACGGTAAGCTCTGCTCTATGTCTGATTCCCTCTGTCGCTGACCCCTGGTGCCAGGCCATCGCTACCTACCCATGTTGGATGGCTGGATCGTGGCTGAGAATGGCTCACCTGGGTGGACTGCCAGGTTCTATAACGAGCCTTTCGAGAATGATCCTGAACCCATTGCGACCCTTGTGCTCCCCGGAACTCGCTTGAGGATCAACGACAACAAACCCAAGGGTAAGTAGTGGCCTTCTGTAGCAGGTCCAGAATACTAACGACATTTAACAGGCCTGGCGGACGACTTCTACCTCGAGGTATCGGGCTTCGTAGTCGCAGAATCTACAGGACCGTTTGAATTCGGTCTTTCCCTCGTTGGACGTGCCCAGCTGTTCATTGACGGCAAGTTGATCATTGACAACGGTATCAACAAGGAGCAAACCGCTGGGGATTCCTTCTACGGTTCGTCGATAGAACCTGTGTCACCATCAGTGTGTACTAACTGACAGTCTATTTCCACAGGCCTGGGAACTATTGAAGAAGTCGGGGTAAGCAACACCTGGGATCTGTGCAGAGCAGCCGCTGACATCCAATCTCTTAACAGGTGTGCGATATCGTCAAGGGCCAGAAGTACCACCTTACTGTCCGATACACCAACTACTTCCCCCCAATGGACAGCGAGGCGTCGGGCACTGGCGGTCAGCCTGCTCTGGTGATGGCGGCACTTCGCGTTGGCGGTGCACCTAAGCTTGAAAGTGATGAAGCAGCGATCATCGAAGCTGTCAAGTTGGCTGAGAGATCTGATGCTGTATTTTGCATCATCGGGGGCAACATGGATTGGGAAGCCGAGGGAGCTGACAGGAAGAGCTTGAAACTTCCTGGTCTGACAGACAAGCTAGTGGAGGCTCTGCTCACTGTCAAGCCTGATACCATCATCTGTAACCAGTCGGTAAGTACTGTCTGCACCCCTCTTTCGTAACTCTGCTGAAGAGCTTCCATTCAGGGTTCGGTATTCGCGTTCCCCTGGGCTGACAAAGCCACTACTCTCCTACAAACCTGGTTCGGGGGCAATGAGACTGGTGAGCTCTTGTTTGTTGGACCCCTCCAGAGTGAGTTCTCATAAACAATGTTCAGGTAACGCCATTAGCGATGTCGTCTTTGGCGCTGTCAATCCCTCCGGGAGGCTTCCCTTGACTATTCCCAAGCGGATCCAGGACTGCACTGCGTACCTCAACTGGCAATCAGAGAATTCGGAAGTCTTATATGGAGAGGGCCTGTTTGTGAGTCACCTCAGCTTTGAGAAGCTTTGTTATTATATCAAGAACTCATGCTGTCAAATAAGGTTGGTTATCGTGGCTATGACGCTCTGATGACCGAACCCAGTTTCGCGTTCGGCTACGGCCTCAGCTACACCACCTTTGGTATGTACAGACCTTGTGATGTGGTCACTGCCATTTCATCCCTAATGTATATCACACAGAATGGTCTTGTCTTGTGGCAAGCCTGTCTAACTCGTCCGACGCAATAACCTTCACCGTCGATGTGAATGTCCAGGTGACCAACACTGGTACCCTAAAGGGTGCTGACATCGTACAGATCTACATCGAAGACGAACAGTCTACTCTGAGACGGCCCCTCAAGGAGCTTAAGGCTATTGCAAAGGTGATGCTGGAGCCGGGTACGTCGAAGGAAGTTACCATCACCTTGGACAAGCGTGCCTTCTCGTTCTACGATGACTACAAAGCAAGTTGGGTGCTTGAAGCTGGCAAGTTCAATTTGCTGGCTTGCAAATCCTCTGCTACAGACGGCCTGGTGTTGTCGACCTCCATTGACGTCCCTACAACCTTGTACTGGACTGGAGCATAATCCTGATGCCAATGGATACTTCGGGATACATGGGGAGTGTCCATACCAATTAGATGCATGCATTGGATAAGTCGTAAAACTGTTCGTCGAGAACAAAAGCAGAAGCTTGCCAACCCCGGTTTCCTCGTGTGCCTGACCGATACATTGCTCTATATACTGTATACTGTCTTGTCTAATTTCCATTGCTCTTACCACGCCAGAAGCTGGCTGGCAAGACATATGCCCCAGGAGACAGGGGTGTAGGCGATGCTTGACCGTCAACAACTGCCAAATTGCCCTGGCTATTTATCAGTTCGAAGACACCCTCTAGGCCAGTCGGCACAGTGATTTCAAACAACCATACTGACTCCTCCAGTTTCCGCCAAGAAATGTCGAGCGTTCCGTTGGGAGTCAGTACACAGCCTTGAGCCCACTGCACATCCCCACAAAAATGGATGTTGGGAGAAATCAAGAAGATTGCCCAGCCAGGGGCAGTAGGGCGGGCGGGCACCTAGGACATATGCTGCGATCTGCTGCACGGGCAAGCAAGAGAACGGATAGGCTAGCGAACAGAACTTGTCCATGAACGGTGCGCCTGCCGGTGTTATTCATTCCAAGAATGTCAGCTTGGGATGAGAGAATAATTGATGATCACATACTGGAAAACTCCCAAAAAGCGCCAGTATACCAAGGGCTTGTCTTGTCAACCATGGAGTGGTAGCACATCTCCAGAATCTTCCTCGCATCCTTCCCAAAGGTCGATTCCCAGCCGTTTGACTCTAAACAAGCCTGCATGCGCCAGGAGTTCATAATCGGAGACACAACAGGTTTTGACATTGCACGTGGTCCATGGGGAAGGAAAGGACTCCATTGGGCGTGTAGAGCTGGCGCAATGCGCCCAATATTTGAGATGTCTTACTCGGTGGGCACAATCCGGATAGAATGGCAAAAACATTACCATGTTCTGTAAGTTCTCCACGCATGATTTCCGCCGCATCGTAGCTAGATGTTTTGTCATTCCACTGGTGAGAGGGATTCTTGAACTGCTTGTTGACCACAAAGACGTACTGTGGGTCTAAATCCAATGCCACTCAAAGTCACTTTTCCAGGAGATATCAGTCTGACTGCCTGCCATCGTTGTCCGCCTTGCATGAAAAAGTCCTCGACAGGCCCGGTCATAAGAATGCCGTATGGGACAGCGCGAAGGGTATTTGCTCCGGCCGTGTAGGGGTAGGGCCCATCTGAAGATAAAAGACCTGTCAGCTCGTTCTAATCATTTATGTCAAAAACAACCAACCGCCGTCTTGGAGATACACAGCGTCCCGCCCCTCGGAATAGGTTATCAGTAGCTGCACGCTTTGCTTGCCTTCTGCTCGCTGTAGACACTCCACTGGGAACAATGGTACACCGGACACTTCCTTTCCATAGTCAAGAACCACGAAGGTTTCCTGTTGAACATGCCCGCGGTCAGTGATAAAGGATGGCCCCACAGCTCTGCTGCTATTCATGCTCACCTTATTATCAATTTTGGACAGCGTGAGCTTGAAGTCTTTGTGTCCCGGAGTGCCTTCTATCGACACATTGCCTTGATGATCGTGAACGGCATTGGGGAGGACAGTGCCTAGGAACTCGCAAGAGGGATATGAGAGGACAGACGGCAGCGGACCCAGCGGCGTGACGCAGTTTGGCATGGCGATTTGTGGGTGATCAGGCATAGTGCTGTACTATCCAGAGTGACACGAGCCTGTCCCTCAAGATAAGATCTATATAATGCTGGTGCAGTACTGAGGAGCAGTATTTCGTTCAGTATCTGTAGGGGGACTTGATCCGACTGCAGGCCAAGGGTCGCTGACTTGCACAGTTGCCGGCTAGTCGGCAGCAAAACAGTCTATTCAAAACCGCTTCCGGCCCGAGATCCGACCCGCGCGCGTCAACGCAATCATTCCTCAGCCAGCTTAACTGTCGTATCTTGCTGTTCTGAAGTCTTTCCGGCAGCCTCCCAAGCTTCAGGAAACAGAGATGCCCTCCCTCGAATCCCATTTTCTAGAGACAGCTTCCAGCCTTACGCCGGCTCTCTCATCGACTGCGTCCTCCCCGGTCTCTGTTGTCCGAGTCACCCCAGATCCTTCTGCGCCCCTGGGATGGACAGCGCATCCGGATGGTCAGATCGAGGACAAAGAACCGATGCGCCGGGGGGAGTCGGTGATTCTGGATTTTGGAGGGCATAGGGCTGGACACTTCGAGTGTGACGTGCTTGGCGTGGCTTGGGGGTCTCGCAATCCTGATGCCCCAGCAAGGCAAGTGACATCCTCATTGAGTACTCCGGCGGACGGGATACCTGCCATGACCTCTTTCCCCAGGCTGCCGACCGTCTCAACAGCCTACCTACTTGTAGGAGCTGACAGCTGTCTTTTCACAGATTGCGCCTCGTGTTTGGTGAGGTGCTGAATGACGTGGCAGAGAGCTTCGAACCATACTCGTATGTGTGTCCAGTTCATTCCATGAAAGAAGACGCTGACTTCATGAATGTGTAGAGGGTGGCTCAGTCAGAGCTGGCTTCCTGACGAAGTCATGAAGTATGTTATTCTCACCCCACTTCTCGCGTCCCTGTCTGCAAACTAACAGTGACTCGATTAGTATCGATTATTTTCCTGCACACATCCGTCTACCACGTCGCTACGCTTTTCGGTATGTCAAAATAGAGGTGATTGCTACCTCCTTGAGATATGGAGTCAAGTAAGTGGTCCTATGTCAACAGCATACATCTCCGTGTGGCCCTAATGGTGCTCTCTTTTCCATCGCTCGCCTTTGCCATCCAGATTCACAAATTGTCTTGCCCACTCAATAACCTCTGCTCCCCTCGATGAGCTCCCCCTCCTGGAGTTTGACAGCTTCAAGGCAGACGTTCAATTGACGCCAAGCGACAAGGTGAAGTTGCGAAAGATCGACGAAGTTGCTGTGAAAACCCTTAGGAACTGCATGCAAACAGTCTATGAGGATGGACCGAGGAGAGACCAGAGGTTGTGGTGAGTGTTTGGCTTAAAGAAGGACCTCAATGTTCTCTCGCAGAGGAATACGTGTGCTCATATGTGACATATCACAGGATAGGGGATCTGTGTCTGCAAGCTCGCACAGCCTATGTCCTCTTTCAATCTCACTCTCTTGCCAAACGATGTCTCTACCTCTTTGCTGGTTTGCCCATGGATGAGGGTGGCGTTGTATGCGCGTCTGTTTACGAAAAGCCAGAGGTAAGTGACTGTGTGTGGTCCCTTGTGAGAATGGTATTGATTTGTCTGTTCAGCCTAGGCCAGGGGGCGGCTGCATCGGTAAGCAAGCATCTCATCCATCCCTTCAGACGATATGAGTTGCTTACATAGAGTCTTGACTTGTGTAACCCCCCCACCCCCCCTCCCGCAGTTGACTATAGTATTATCTTCACATTGACACTTCGGGACTACGTCAAATCCTCTCAAGATTTGGACACAGCCAAGGAACTATATCCTGTCGCAGTGCGGCAGCTTGAATTTGCCTTGACTTATGTGAATGACAAGTACCTCTACGTCATTCCACCTACAGCGGCTGACAGCCACGTGTTCCACTTCATCGACTGTAAGTGAGGATTAAAAGGGGAGATAGTGGACTCCGCTCACAGCCATTACCAATTTTCAGGGGAGGATAGGCTGGACAGAACCACTGCCATGCAGGCTGTGACGATTCTTGGCCTCCAAAGCCTAATCGATCTGTCGTCTTTGCTCAAGCTACCGACGCCTGAGCTACAGACCAGCTTCGCAACTTCTATTCCGGCCTCATCATTGATTGAGCGACTCATCGCTGCTTCAAGGGAGTCTCAATTTGATGCCACCTTGGGAGTCTTTGTCAGTGGTCCGAGTAGGCAAGTCAGCTGGGGCAGTCAGGCATGGGCTGTCTTAGCAGGCATTCCGTCCGATCCCAACATAGCAAGAGAATGCCTGATCAGGGTCTATGAAGATCCTAATGCTATTGGGGGCAGAACACCTTATCTGCACCATTATGTGAGTGTTATCCCCCCCCCCCCCCCGTGACACGTCATCTTCCAGTAACTGATCATACATTCTGGTTGTGTCACAGTACTGCGAAGCTTTGATCAAGGCCGGTCTGCAAGCCAAAGCCATTGATCATATTAAACATTACTGGGGGTGAGTGTTGTCTGGTGAATTAGATGTAGTAAATTGTCACATTTACTGACACATATCACAGCTCAATGGTTGATGCTGGAGCTGAAACCTTCTTCGAGGCATGGGACCCTAAGGAACCAAACTTCTCACCTTATGGGGACTTCCATGTCAACTCGTTCTGCCATGCTTGGAGCTGCACACCGTCTTTACTGTTGCGTATGATGAAATAAAAGATGGATATGCATGATACTTGTGACCTTCGTAACTTTTTTGCTGCTATCTGGGCCTCTTCACAAGCATCCCCTAGTCATACTTTGATCGCTCAAAGACGATATTATCAAGGCCTTGGTGACTCCCAGCGACCGAGTGTGGCCGCTCTGTTTCAGGCCATAAACTGACTTCAGCAACAATAGGGCATCGTACTTCCACAAGACCGGGAGGTTCAGACCGGGAGGAAGGTCCGTTGGCGGGTTGGTCACGGCGTAAAGGAGTTCCTGGAGTTGATCATCGTGAGTCAGTTTAGAATAGCATCTCATATTGAAGTCAGACTCACCTCCTTTTCAACCTCCCCAATGATCAGTGACATTTTGCGGTCCTTGAATACGTTGGCGAAATGCCCATCGTTCGATGCGGCTCATGGTCTCCTGGTGCACCTCGAGCTCGAGTGAGATCCCCAACATGTACTTCTCCCCGCAAGAGACAGATCAGTCCACCTCAATAGCACTCTCCTTCCCCTGACCCTTCTCTACCTCCTTCCTCCGCTGGTCCCTCTCCAAGATCTCCCGCCTGAGCCGTTCGAATTCGCCCTTCTTCTCCTTCGCGTACTTCTCCAGCCCCTTTCTCGTCCCGAGCTGTTCGACGACCTCGTCCTTTCCCTTATCCCGGTCGCGTTTCCGCGACGCCTCGGCGTCAGTGAGCCGGGCACGCAGGGCAGAGACTGAGGAAGGGTGCGAGCTGTCGAGGTTGGCGTTGTAGAGGATTATCCATTCTTGAACGCGGGTGACGAGGGCGAGCTTATCTCCGGTGGTTGGGAGGGAGTATGTCTAGGGAATGACGGGGATGGAGTTAGCTGGGACCTTCCTGACATCGTTTGACCCGGAGGTTGTTTGCAGGTACACACCGAGAGGAGATTGCGCAGATCCGCCGGCGACGCCAGCGAGTAATTCGGCTTGGTGATCTTCTTCGTCTCCACCCTGCCAGCCGACAGTCAGCAAAGTGGTAACACGTCAACCCGGCAATAACTCACTCTTTGCCCTTCCCGCCAGTCGATGACTGCCCCAGAAACACCTTCTTCCAATCCGCCGCCTGGTTACCCTTTACGCCCCCCGGCAATTTTTTCGTCTTCGGCGGCGGCGGGCAGCCCTTCTCGATGTGCAAGGGGATGGACGCGATGGGAAGCCTAGCTTGACATATCGGACAGGGCGCTTCATCTGTCATACTGCACATCAGGAATATATCCCAGAACACACCAGCCGATGAGAGAAGGTCGATGAAGTGACAGCTAGCACACGTACCATTCTCCGTCAACTCCTGGACCTCATCCTCATCGCCACTCTCCACTACCTCCCTCTCATCCTCCTTTTTCCTTGATGATCCCGACTTGGGACTTCCACTCCGGCTACTCGCCCCCGCATCGCCCTTCAACCGCTTCACGCTCAAACTCGAGGCTTCCATGTCCTCTGGTGGGGGTGGCGGGCGTTTACGCGTCCTGGCGGGTTTGGTGAGATCAATGAGGGTGGGCCTAGGAAACGAAGATTCATATGAGTAAGCCAGTGTTTCAATAGGAGAAGATTGGGAAGCTCACCGGGATTGCTCCCAGGCATCAGCGACCTCTTCCAGAGCTCGATTCCGCCGTATCGACCCTTCCGTGATCGACTCGTTGCAGCTCGGGCATTTCTTACTCACGTCCAGTGATGACCGGATGCACTACAGGCAGAACGGTCAGATATATGTCCTCATCATACAGGTCTCATAGATAAATAGTGCTTGAGTTGCTCCAAGCGCGAGTGGCCCACTCACCTGCGAGCAGAACGAATGCCCACACGCGACCGACACCGGCGCGGTGAACCCCTCCTTGCATATCTGGCACACGACCGAGCGGTCCAGTCTGTGGAGCTGAGGGTACGCCTGCGGAAAGGGAGGGGGGTCGTCTATTGTTGAGAGGAAGGGGTGGCCGGTGTTCATACTTCTACTTTTGTCGTTGGGCGGTGGGGGAAGGTTAGGACGAAGGAGACTGTCATGTTTTCAAACGAACGCGTCAACCGTCAATCCCCGCACGCTGTCAATAGCCATGTAATTACATTGTCGATATGCCTTAATTAACCAAGTGGAGGTACCTCGGCTGCTGGCTGAGCGGGAGACGTCGACTGTTCGCTGTTTGGCTTGTGGAAAAAGACTCCCAGATCTGTTCTCACATCCAAAAGGACAGCATATAAACAACTGCCTAGCGAGGACTGAACACCATGGGTAAGGTACATACCATGCTATATGGAAGGCACTCGGCAGGAACACTCACAGTGAGCTTCGAGCAGGTAACGCCTCCTTATTCGGGGCGATCGTCTTCTTCGCGCTATGGGTGGTTGTGTGGTCACTCGGTTTACTCGGCTGGCGGACGGCGTGAGTGACTAGTCCGTGCTATGGATGAGGCTTGTCTCAAACTTACTGACCCCCCCCAGTCGAATCCGATACAACCACCCCGTCCTCCCCTCGCGCATCGCCTCCCTCCCCCCTTCCTCCGCCCCCGGCGTCACCATTATCCGCCCGCTCTGCGGGCTTGACCAGAACCTCTACTACACCCTTGAGAGCGTCATGAAGCTGGATTACCCCAAGTTCGAGGTGGTGTTTGCCCTGCAGGACGAGGGAGACGAGGCGCTGCCGGTGGTGAGGATGATTATGGAGAAATACCACGAGGTGGACGCGCGGGTGGTGATCAGTGAGTCTCGTTGCTGTCACCCACCAGGCACGTGCAGCATTTGTCGGTACTAACACTGGGTACAGACAGCAAGACGGTGGGAGTAAACCCAAAGGTTAACAATCTCATGGCTGCTTTCGAAGCAGCGCAATACGACCTCCTCTGGGTGCTCGACTCGACCGTCTCCGTCCTCCCCGGGACCCTCGGTCGGTCGGTCGAGGCCTTCCTCTCGAACCGCACAGCGTACTCGTCCACTAGTGACCCCGAGTCGTCATCGCTGCTGTCTATCTCGGACGACGTGCGGAAAGAGCCATCGGCAGGGGAGGTGGGGCTGGTGCATCAGGTGCCGTTGGCTGTCTGTTATCAGAAGACGTGGGGGAGTTTGATTGAGCAGGCGTATTTGAACACTACGCACGCAAAGATGTACCTAGCTATCGTGAGCCAGCTTACTCACCAGTAGGCCAATATGACGAACACGCGCTGACAAAGATTCTTCCTTTCAGAACGCCACTGCCATTGACTCGTGCGTCGTCGGCAAATCCAACCTCTACTCCCGCACAAACATCTCCCACCTCACCACCCCCTCCCCTTCTCTGCGCGGCCTGCCCGACCCTCCCTCGGGTCTCGCAGGCTTTTCCCCCTTCCTCGCAGAGGATAATATGATCGCCCTCGGCCTCTGGCACCAGCTCCACCTAAAACACGCCATGACGCCTGACGTCGCCCTCGACTTCCTCGGCTCCCTCTCTGTCAGCGACTATATCAACCGCCGCGTCCGGTGGATCCGCGTGCGCAAGCGCATGACCCTGCCAGCAACACTGCTCGAGCCGTTCACCGAGTCGATCATCGCGGGGCTGTACGGCGCTTGGGCGATCAAGCGACTGCTCGGGGCGAACTTTTTCCCCGTGTTTCTTGTACACATGGCCGTGTGGCTGATGGTAGATCTGTCGGTCAAGAAGTCGTTGGAGACAAACGTGAAGACAGTGGGTCCGCCAGGGAGTACGGCGGTTTTTCTGGCGGCATGGGCGGTGAGAGAGGTGTTGGCGTTGCCGATTTGGGTGCTGGCGATGATGAGCTCGGATGTGGTGTGGAGGGGGCAGAAGTACAGGATCATTGCATCAGGTGTGTACGGGGACCCACCAGGACTTGCATGCTGGGCCTTGAGGATTGGCGCTGATGTTACCTGCAGGAGAAGCTATTCGTCTATGAGCGAGCGATGTGCCGATGGGGCTGGGGCTGGGGGCTGGGGATATTCAGGGAACAACAATATGCATTGCATGATCAATCTGGATCATAGATTGGGTAAGATCGCTCATACGAGCTGAGACGTGACAGTACGGGACGTGCTTCCCCGACAGGCCTTCCAGCAGAGGACACAGGAGCGAGGTCGTGGTCGGCGGTGCGCAAGGTCAAGCGCAAGCTGGAAGACGTGGACGACATGTGGGAAGAAGTGGCCGATTCTGCATCTCGCAAAGACAGGCGAGTTGCCATGTGTTCAGACACAGGATGGTTTTTATATGATAAACACATAAGCCAGCCACCAATAATGCATGCTATACCAACGTGGTAACTAGGCAGCTCTCTGCCCGTCCCAAGGGCCAGAGAGCGTCGACAGCGCACGACAGCACCTTCCATGTTGCTGAAACACCACGAGTCACGAACGTTCATTTTTTCTTTCTTGACATACCGTACTACACGCCCCCAGATACACCATATCCGCCGATGATACACTACTGCTGAACAACCCACTATGCTTTTTTTTTGTACACGCGAGACCCACCTCGCTCCCTGCACACCCACACATCTACTCGGCGCTCTCCTCCCGCATCTCTGCTAGCCTGCGACGCATCGCTTTCTCCGTCTTGGTAGGCGGCACCTTCCGTGATATCAACGCGCCGACCTGAATCACCCCCACCGACAGTCAGCCATGCTATCTTGCCCTGGACGAGGCGTGTGCCATAACGTAGAATCCAGGGAATGGGGTGGGGGGATCGTGAACATACAAAGGCCATGATGCCACCGAAGCGCAGAACCCACGCAACACCGTTCTTGCCGCCCGAACCGCCCTCGCCTGTGGGCTGGATGTCTGGCTCGCTGTCCGCAAGCTTGAAGATGATTGACGCAACCACCGCGATCTGCACCGAAGGACTCGTCAGCATTTTCCTTGTGATCCAGAGCCAGGAGGCAATCTGAGGTTCTCACAGCAAGCCAAGACTACTCACGATAAACTGCGGAAACACGATCGCCAGGTTATGAATACCCATGATCGTCCCACCCGCCACCGGCCCCTGGCCTGTATACTCCATACTCTCCCCGGCGGCCTCCAGATCCGCCGCCGAGTAGCTCCTGGTAAGCGGCGTCCGCTCATCAGCTCCTCTACCGACAGGGCTAACAGGGTGGGAGCGCCACCCGATAGGGGTGGAGGTGGTGCGGGCGTGTACGGGGCGGGTGCCGCCGCCGGGGGGGCGATGGTGCGTGGAGGCCGAGTCGGCGGGGCGTGAGAGGCGCGAGGGTCTGGTAGAGGAGGCGGACGCGTCGTCCATCTCTTTGAGGAATTCCATGATGATCCTGTGAGGTGGGCAATAGTGATCAGCTGTGCTGAGAGCTATCTAAAATGCAGCTGTGATTGAGGCTTACGCGAATGGGCTGCTCGAACGATTGTAAGCGTCTTCCGAGGCGGAGAACAAGATAAAGGAGGGACTCACACCCAGCACGCAATAGCCCAAGCGATCCCAACGAGCGCAATCATGACCGTCGCCTGCCACACCTTTGTAATGAAGAACGTCGAAGTCATCAAGCACCCAAACAGCACCAGTCCCGCCGTCCAAATGTTCCTCAACATGAACGGCACTACCTCAGTCGCGCATTAGCTCTTGCCCTCACCCTACAGCCGGTGATTCCGGTTTTGTACAAGGCAGAGAGCTCACTGGTAGGCAGCTTGAGAGGCCGCCCCTCCCTCGCCGCCTCGGCCTTCCACTGCTGCACCATCTCCCGGATCCGCTCCATCTCAATGTCGTACTCGTCGTCCTCGTCCTCGTCCGAGCCCGCGACGTCGAGCTCGCCGTCCCGGCGTTTCTCCGAGTCAGGCTTGAGGAGCCGGCGATCCCGCGCGGCGAGGTATGGGAGGAGAGTACCGGCGATGATGGCGACTATATCACACATGGTCAGCTGGAGCGTCAGTCATTATGACTGGCGGGGGCCATCAGGTGCAAACAGCAGGTACATACCAAAAGAGTAGATAAGAAGGGCAAAGCTGCCTGCACGGGTGGCATCGTCAATGTTGGGCTGGTGATGCAGCTCTTTGGCCATCACCTCAGCGACGTAGGTGGTGGAGTAGAAGAGGTAGGGAAACCATCCCATGAACGCTGCGATTTGGACCTGAGTTTCCAAGTGAGAGGCGGGAGGTGAGCTTAGGTTCCTTCGGAGAAGAGAGAGAAGGGGGAGAAAGCTCACGATGCAGACCCGTCGCACGGGCTTGGGAAGATGGAGCGCAGCATCGTAGATGGTGCTGACTACATCACGTATCTTCCTGCCACGTGAAACGAGAGTTGAGCAGGTGGACAACAGTTCCGACATGTCGGCAACTCACGAGCGCCGTTCTCCGAATATGCTCTCTCTAGCCTTCTCTTCCTGTGTCCAGCAGGTGATCCAGACCGTGATGACCAGGAGGACAAGCGCGACGATGCATACTGTTACCACCCACCGCCTCTCGTCAATCAGAGGCTCTACCAGGGGCCGCATCAATATCGCCTGGACGCACCTTTCCTGAACTGTCCCCCGCCTACCAGCCTGAGGAGAGGGGCGTTCGCAAGATTGAGGAAGCCTGTAATGACGAGGAATCAGATGGAGATCCCTTTGTATCGAGAATGACCACTTGATCAGTACAAAGGGGTTGGAGAACGTACCCAGAGTGAAGCCGACGATGTTTCCCACGTGGTTGAAGCGCCCATGCCACGCGTTGGCCGAGGCGAGCTGTTCCCCTGGGGTGATGTCGAGGACGAGGTTACGGAGGGATGCCTGAAGGCTGTAGGGAGTGCGTTAGTGCAGCATCGGGAGGGGGTCTCCAAGTGGGCTCTGCACGCACGCATTGAGAGCAAAGTCGAGGCAGTAGAATGAAAAGACGGCGATGGCAATGGCCGTGTTCTTGACCTATCCCAGACGACAGGTTATGTCCTGCAGCCCATGAGAGTGGATCCACATCACTTACAAATCTGACAGTCTTTGGATCCCAATCCCCCTGCCCACCCCCAAACAGACCCACCAGCGCTTCGGCGATGGGCTCGGTGAACGCCAGCCCTAAACCGCTGAACACGAGCAGGATGGTGGACGTGACGATCCAGTAGCGCCGGCGGTACTTTGAATGTGACGAGTCTGAGATGGCGCCGATAAGGGGCTGGGCGATGAGGCCTGAGATGGGACCGGCGAGCCAGACAAGGGAGGTGAGCTGCTCGGAGAGACCGAGTGAGAGGAGGTAAGGGGTACCATAGCCGAGCTCGCTGCGGTAGGTGGTCAGCGTAGTGCGCTGCGATAGTTTGTGCAACACGATGGACCGACTACCGACTTACACTGTCCAGGCGATCTGGCTTCCACCCATAGACACTGTCAGGGCCATGAGGTTCCAAGTGCTCAGCCTCCTTTTGACCTCCTTGTCGCTCTTCGTGACGGCGTCCCCCCTTCCCTCGCGGCTCCTCGACCGGCTCCCACTAGCCCCACGGCTACTCTCTCCGCCTTCGGGCGCAGAGAGCTTCCATCCGAGCGGCTGGGACTTGCCATTGGTGTTCCCGCCGCGGGAAATGCTGGTTGAGGACGCGCGGCGGGCCTTGGGCTTGCCGTCCTTGAGGAGGGACGAGAGGGAGGTGAACTGCGGCTTTGCGGGTGGAGGGGGGGAGCTGCCGGCGGTGTCCTCTGTGGAGGGTGGTGGCTCGCTCATGGTAGGGTGGGGGTGTTGCGGGCACACTGTTTGGGTGCTCCTACTCTTTCTGGTGTGGAAAGGAGACGGCAAGATAAGTTGCTGTGCTCTCTGAAGGCTATCTCGACTCCTCGACCCCCTCATCGCTGCTGTTGGACGGATTCTATGACGCGGCAACGCACGAGTCCGGACTGGCGGCCAGGGACACTAGAAAGACAAGTCGGCCGGGTCTCTTACGCCGATGCATTCCACCTCTATACATACAGCATCACATCACCCCCGCCCCCTCCCCCCTCCCCGAGATGTCGAGGGCACCCTCCTCCTCCAAATACAAGATCTCAAACCCCCTGCCATTTGCTCAACAGGGCCTCCGCACCGCGTACAACACCGACAACGGCCCCTACCCCTCGTTCCCCCCTTCACAACCACAGTCCCAGCAGCCACCGCAGCCCAAACAGGCAGCCCAATCCCATCGCACTACCGGACCCGTCTCCCGCCCCAATGCAGGCGAGACAAGCCGCAACGTCACGCCCATGAGCGGCGCGCCTGGCGGGGTGATCCCGCCCGTCAGCCCGGCTCGGCCTGCGCGATCGCGGATGCGCGAAGCACCCCAGCCTCCATCAGCAGCCCCGGGAGGCCTCCCCTCTGGTCTGGCTGCTCCACCCTCCTCCGTCCCACCCGCGTCTCAGCGTAACCTCCTCCCACCGGTACAGACTCGCCGCCCCTCAGGCTCCTCGGTCTCCGGCGACAACACGTACGACCTCCAGCCCTCACCCCTCTCCCCCGTGTCGCCGTACGGCGACCACTCCGGGAACCCAAACGCCAACACCGCACAGTTCTCGGACCCCTTCGCGGCAGACAGGTCGCAGCGCTCCGAGCTCCGCGCGCAGGCCTCTGCCGCGGCCCAGCAGGCCCAGCAGCCCTTTGGGGCAGACGGGCCGGGGGCAGACAAGCTGAGGAATGTGGTGGGCGCGTTTATGAGCGCGGGGCGGCAGCGGGAGGAGGCGCCGCCCGTGAGGCGCCCGGGTAAGAGCGAGGCGAGGCAGCGGGCAATGAGCAAGCCCCGAGAAGAGGCCTGGGAAGATGAGGGGGCAGGGGAGGGAAAATTTGGGGAGATCGATCAGGTGCTGAGGCAGATCCGGAAGGACTGGCCGTTCGTCATGGAGAGTGACTTTTCAGCGTCGACCCTCGCGCTGTCGCTCCTGTCCGAGACGCCGTCAACGGCCCTCCCGGCGCACCCTCCACTCTCCAGCTTTCTTAGGCTACACGAGTCGCTGTCCTCGGGGCTACAGGCGGCGGTGCAGGCGCACTCAAAGACGTTTGCTGCGTCACTCCCAGCGCACAAGAACTTTTTGGCTGTACTGGAGAAAGCGCAGGAGCAGGTGCGCAAGTCCAAGGCGGATCTTAAGGCTGCGAGGGATGGATTCGCAGGCAAGGGAAAGTCGGAGCTAGCGGGTATACGGGCGAGGGAGAGGACGTTGAGGGACATGCTCAAGATACTGGATACAATGTGGGTTGTCCTGCGACTTGTGCCCATGAGCGTCTGCTGACATAAGTGTACCTATCAGCGACCAACTCAAGCAAGTACCCGACCAGCTTGAATCACTCATTGGGGACAAACGTTTCCTGCAGGCAGCCCTCATTCTTGTCCGGAATCTAAAGACTATCAAAAAGCCCGAGCTTATGGAGATCGGCGCACTCTCGGATTTGCGAGCGTACCTTGTGTCGCAGGAGACTGTGTGTTAGCCTTTCCCACGTTCCCAAGTAGGCTATCATGAGCTGACAATTGCTTGATAGACACTGACCGAGATCCTCGTCGAGGAACTTCATAACCACATCTATCTCAAAACATTCTACAGCAACTCCCGCTGGAAGCCCTACACACCAGGCCAGGAAACCCTCCCCGTCATAGGCCTGGAGGACGGCGATCTTCCTGTCTCTCTCACCTTCTCCCCAAACCCAGCCATTATCGCCACCCCTGCCCTCGACAGTTCAGCTACCACGGAAAATGCCAAGCCTGGCCCAGGCCCCTCATCTCGCTTCTCACGCTACCTCACTCATCTTACGACCAAACCCAGCACAGACCCGATGCTGCTGTACGACGGGGATATGGTTCCCCCCCCGACACCGAGTCTTCCGCAGATAACTCACAAACGGAACGGCGAGGGGTCGAACGGCGGAGCAGGCGGGATTGGCATGACACAGAGCGGGTCGAGCGGTTCGCTCTCGTCCATCATCGGTGCGGGGGGGATGGGCCCGGTGACTGGACCGGGGACAGATCTGGGAAACCCGGAAGCAGACTCTTATGCGTATATCGAGACGCTGCTGGAGGCGCTGGCGGTGATGGGCAGACTGGGCCAGGCGCTCGAGATGGTGGCGCAGAGGGTGCCAGCGGAGATTCGGACTTTGGTGGAGAGCACGCTGGATGAAGTTGAGGACCGGTGAGCATATCGTTATAGCGGTGGATCGTGAAAGGCCTGTGTTGACGACGGGGCGTGGCTGGCTGGTAGCTCGGAGCAGCGCCGCGAAGAGGTCGAACTCGCAACCCGCCCTCGAAGCACCCTCGATCCCGACCTCCCGTCGTCATCCTCCCGCCCCGACTCGTCCCTCCGCCAAAAATCGTTCTTCAGCCCTGCCGAGACCCTTCGCCTCAAGGTATCGCTCGGTGCAACCGGCCCGCCGCAACAGGCGGCCGTGCTGAGGGATCTGGTTTGGACGCTCTATTCCAAGTTGGCGGCGGTGTTGGAGGGGCATAGGGTTATGTATGAGGTATCGAGATGGATCTCGTCGGTGAGTCATCCGGTACCGGTACAACTGGAAAGGAATGTACAGGGCAACTCTGATGAGTGGGCGGGATGTAGAGGCGGGACTTCAAGGACAGCACGATAACGAAGGCGAGCTCGTCGCTCCATATCCCGGTTCTGGAGATGTGGAAGCCAATGCAGCAGGAGGTGGGCATTATCATGGACTGTTTCGCAAGAATCACGCTGATGAACTGGCGAGTATAGGTCCGGACGCTTCTGAGCAACTACCTCACGGACGACAGACCGGGATCAGCGTTGAATAGACACCCCATCCAGTCTGTCAATGAGGCCCTACTGGATCTGCGGGTGTCCAGGGACAAGTCCAAGGTCAGCTGTCAGCCGATAACCTAACGAGGACTGCCAGCTGACCATATCCTCCACAGCCCATATTCCGATTCTCCGACAGCGATTCCCGTGCCATCCAAAACGAGATCAAACCCATTGACGACTCTCTCCAAACCGCCCTCCGGGCCAGCGTCCCCGGCCTTGTACAGCTGCAGTCCGACCAACCCATCTCGGTCTCCCTTCTTCTCGAGACAGACGACCGCTTCTCATCCGCCCAGGGGCGGTACCGCACCCTCATCCCGCCCAACCCGTTCAACGTCACGACCCTCTTCCAGCCCACACTGTCATTCATTCAGCGCGCGGCGGCGATTGTGCCTCCTGGGTTCGAGGAGGAGACGGAAGCCTTCGGTACAGTGCTGGAGGAGTTTGTGGTGAAGGTGTTTTTACCTCTGTTGGATGAGAGGGTTACGGCAAGCTTCCAGCAGGCGGTTTCGGGGTACGACGCGTTCCAGGTGGAGAGGGCGTTGATGGTGGAGGTCAAGCAGCCCCCACTAAAGGTGAGCCCCTGACGCTACCTCCTTAGCGCAAAGATCCAGCCAGCTGACTTGTCGTTGTCCAGTCCGCCGTGAGGGTGATGGCGCTCATCCACAGCCTCTGTGTGATGATGCAGGCGACGCCATTCCACAGGGAGAACTACAGTCGACTCGTAGTAGGAGTCATCGTGCAGTACTATCAAGAGTGCAGCGCGAGGTTCAAGGGTAAGTAGCACTGAGCGAATTGCTTGGACTACACTGGCTGACGGGGATTAACCGCGGGGTAAAGATCTTGCATCGCTTCCAGAAACACCCGAGAACCCCTCAGACCGACCGTTAGCTCTCCCAGCAGTCTGGGCACAGCGGGACGACGTGATCAGGTGTCTCTCCGAGCTCCGAGATGTCCCCGTGGGTTACCTGTCCTGTTACGTCCTCGCCTAATAGAGTGGCTGACATCCCACCTGTGGAACAGGACACCGACTATACCGGTATTGCGGCTATCAGCCAAAAGGAGATCAAACTTGAGCTTGAGCTCCTGGGTGACAAGCCGCTCATCGAGTCGCGACTAATCAACTCTCACCGTAAGATCGAAGCGCTGGGGAACCTCTCACAAAGCTTGGTGAGCAGCTAGACATCGGCGCATTACGGGGCCGAGCATGAGCTGACAGTATGGGTATGGGTACAGCGGTGGTTCATCGATGGTTTGCTCGCTCTGCAGGCGGTGGCTGAAGAGCCGTTGTCGCCTGATGGGGAGCACCTGGATCTGGATGTTTTGGCAGTGGCACCGCCGTTGGATGTGGACAGTGATGAGCCGAGGTTGCCATTGACGCGGGCTATGGCTCAGTGCGCTCAACTCTCTCAATACGGTACTGAAGAATATGTGGCTGACTGGATCATGGTTGCAGACGTTACCAGGCGATCGTCCAGACATACGAGCAGCTGGCAGAGATGGTGCTCAACACCATTCGGCTCGAGATCAGGTGTCGGATGATCTGCAACCTTGGGGCATCGCTGAGGAAGGTACGCGTATATCGTTCCTAGTGACTCAAATTGACTGAACTGACCAGATATGAAACGTTCAGGGTGATTTCAGGTTGGAAAGTGAGGCACTGGAGCCGGACTCAGATGTGCTGGATCTCGATGCCAACTTGAACGATACGGATGAGCTTGCGGAGCGCACTATCGCCGCCCAGGACCGCAGGTACCTCTTTCTTCCCCTCTTACCCTCTTGCACCTTCCAGATCTGACTGTATATCTTCTCTCGCAGCTTCATCTTCCGTGGCCTCGGCCAGCTCGGCGACTACTGCTTTATCACCCTCGCCTCGAAGCACACGAAAGTCGTGAACCCCGCAGGTGTGCGCAAGATTAAGCGCAACATCTTGAGCTTGCAGCAGACCTTGCGGGGGATCGCGCCTGCTAGTGGTGAGGGCGTAATGGCGCGAGCGGTAGCGTACTGGGATCTCTTTGAGCGGGGTCCAAGAGTGAGTCCTTGGGGGACAGCGGAACAAGGACGGTGCTTATGTGTGTGTATTGATGCAGGAGATGCTGGAGGACCTCAAGAACATGGGGGAAAGGCCACCCTACTCATTCGAGGACTACAACGCGATGCTCAACCTGCAGTTCAAGGTGAACAAGGACGACGCGCCGAGCTCGGAGCTCAACACCTACTTGATCGACTTGCACGCCCTGTCGATGAGCATTGAGGGGTGGGAGATTGGGGGCGAGTAGGGCGAGTCGGTATAGTAGATAAAGGATCTGCAATGCTTATGCATGGTACATGATATCTTCTCTACCAGCCGTCAACAGTCGTCATGATTGACGCAAGCGGCTGGAACTGGGAGATGTTGGCCCAGTATACGTATATTATTTGGCCCAACAATCCTGCTAATTCCCCGATTATGACGATCATATCAGAATTTTAGTCCCAGCCCAGGAAATATATAAGGTGTCGCCAAGCAACATGGTGTCTTGAGCTCCAGCTCACTCACTGCATTCCGACCGTCGAGATGACACCTTAACGACCTACCAGCCAGTTGTCCGGCATCTTTACAACGGGCTTTGCATATACGACGGCCACCCACTCCTCCAAGAACATGAACTGATTCAGCCCATCTCTTTCCCCGCTCGTCGTCCCGGCTCGCTGTTCATACCTAGCGCGGCCCTCATCCAGATACAGTCTTGGACCCACCTCGATACAGGATGAAGGCTGGTGGACGATAGGCTCTGTTGATGTCCAACTGACAAGACATGATCGACTCCCTCAATCCTACTGGCGCTGGAAATGACGCAGACTCGTTGTCGACGAGCCAAGTCTCGTTGGTGAGTGGTGTTTCCCCATTTCCCCAGGCGTAAGAGCTGACGCCAGACATTGTGCTATGACAGATCGAGATCACCCTCGCTGACGCTCCGTTTCTTGCCCTTGGGTTTCTTGGGCTGGCCCTCATTACCTTCTACTCGGCCTTGAATCGGTCTCATCGGTTGGTCCCTCTTTATGACCGGCCAGAAGACCTGCACTGACGCCCATCATTGAACTGAAGCCTCATCATATATGTAAGTATTCACCCACTCTATCCATTTCTGTGTTCTCAGCCATGTCACTTACTAGAGGAGTGTCACTGCAGCTACAACTCGCATCCCTCACCGCGGCATTTGCCGCCCTCGTCGACCTGGTTGGCATGTTCTACAACCAAAACGACGTGGCCGTCGACTCATTCCACGAGGTCACCTCGCCTGGCCTGCGAACATTTATTATCTCACTTCTGGTGACCAAGCAGGCTTTCTTGTCCATATCACTCGTGTTTCGCTTGCTGTGAGTTTGGGGAAGGGAAAGCGGTGAGACCAATGGAGGCTGATCTGCCGGGTGGCTCTACAGGTACTTCTATCAGTCTTTCGAGAATATTCGCAACGGCGAGGCCAAGGCCATCTTACCAAATGTAGTGGATAGTGAGGGGAAACATCAACCGAAATATCTCACGGAGACGAAGCTGGGGCGAGTCACGCCTGTGTCTCACCGGACGACGACTTCTGACGATATGATTGGGGTGCTGGCGCGGCTGTTGATCTACTTTGGGATCCTGGCAATCTTTGGACTTGAGGTGAGCAGTCTGTCTGACTGATACTTCTACAGTTGAGCTGATGACTACTTGGCGTAGCTAGTATGGAGAATTGGGTTCCTTCTCAACAATGGTTCTGCCACACCATTTGCTGAGGTCAACATCACCAGGTCAGCTAGACGCGGCATGTGTGTCTCAAGAGTGCCCGCTTCTGACTTTGAAAGACCATCCAGTTTTGCCCTGCAACTCATCCTCCTTGTGACCTACGGCAGCAGCCCATCATATCTCATCTCCAAGGCTTCGCGTTCATTTCGGGTGTACATCGTGAAGATGTACGGCGGGTTGCTGTTTGCGATCGCTCTCGGCCTGGTGGTGGTGATAGGGTCGCTGGCTTCATTGGGGTTCTCTGAGAGAGTGGCTGGGCGGTTGTTTCAAGGGGTTCAGATGGTCAGTTATATAAGCTTGTGGAAGGCGATAAACTGTAATGACAATACGCGGAGCTGACAAGAAAAGGGCAACTTTCCGTAGTACGTCCTGATTGCATCGCAGCTCATGAGCGACTTCTCGCCCCAGCGCCGGGAGAGTGATATCACGCCAGCTCTCTTCACCATTGTCAATGGGGGCCATGACGGGAGCCAATCGATATTCGAGGGTGAGTGACGAATCCATTTCGCTTTGAATGTATAAACTCACCACCCCTCTTTCTACCCTCAGGCCTTGCTACGCCCAAAGCCTCCACCTTCCGTGTTTCACCGCCCAACGTCCGCACTCCCAGCCCCTCCCAAATGCCTCCCCTACCCAATGACCGCAAAGTCTCTTTCCTACCCACCACCCGTCCCTACTCTACCGGCGCGATGCCCGATGCCGACTCCACCCAACCCCGCAAGAGCCGGTGGAGCTCCGCCTCCGTCTCAAGCCGTCTTCGGTCGTGGGTGGTCGTTGGGCTTGGTGGGCATCAATCCGACCCGCACGGGGAGGAAGCCCGCGGCCTCCAAGAATTGGAGATCATGGACAGTCCTATCGCATCACCAGACTCGCTCCACACCAACATGTTCACCATGCAGCACACGGGCGATACAGCATATCGAGACTCCACTGGCAGCGGGCTTCCCGTCGTACCTTCCCCTGCCCGGCGCTCGGGGCAAACGACAGTTCGCGATCCTCTGCGGCTGGATAACCGATCTACCAGCTGCGTAAGTTCTCTCGTAGGAATTAAACGCACAATCTCGAGCCCTGGAGCCCGACTCCTCGTCCTGGGGCCCGATGTGGTGCTGCCCCAGAGGAGCAGTCCGTATAGCAGCCGGCCATCTTCGACGCCTTCCGATATCACGGCGTTGCGGGACAGCGCGCTTTCGTTGCCGCCTATCCAGGAATTAGGCTTCCCGAGACCGCCATCAAGGCGCCTGTCTGGCGGTATGTCAGGTCAACGAGAGTATGGGCCTGATTTGACCCAGGAGGTGAGAATGGAGGTGGATTTGAAGGATGATCTGCTGCTCCCGAGTATGCCTGGTGCGAGAGCGGAGGTCAGGGGCGGGGCGCGATCGCATTTCCGGGTCGGTTCGAGCGGGACGCATGTGGATGTCACAAGCTTCTTCGAAGGTGAGCCAGCAAAGGACAGCGCTCATGTGGTGCTGCGTGTAATGAAGCTGACACTCACAGTATAGGCGGATCTGAAGAGCTTGACGGAATTGACTCTCGCTTGGCCCAGGCTGGGTGGCCTCAGACACGCCCCACTTCACTAGGGCGAGACGTCACAAGCTTTGTTGCTGGTGAGCACAGTGACAGTACCCCCAATGAGTGCCGCTTATGCCACCGTGTTATAGGCAGAAGCAGCCTCAGCCAGCTCCGTGCCCTATCCCCCTCTCCCATCCAACTCCGCCAGTCCGCCCTCTCCGACATCAGCTCCGTCTCGTCCGAAGCGCCCACTGAGCGGTACCTGCCCGACTTCATGTCCGCTCACGGTAACAGCAGAGGGAACGACGACGGTGAGGGTAGCGACATCCTAACCCCAACCTACTCGGTGTGGGACGTTCAGGAGGCGAGGGTGAAGCGCGCAATCGTGCAGCCACCGAGCTTGCTCGCTACGGCGGGGTCGACATCCGGCTCGGGGTGGGCGAGCAAAGCAGAGTCAGAGAAGGAGGCAAGCCCTAGGCCACCTCTGCTGATATCGTTGCCGAGCAATCCACGGCCGACATCCGGCTCGCCAGCTACAGCCCGTACGCACGAATCCAGGACGTCGGATTCTACTTTGAGGGCCCAGGCGCAGTCTAGCGGGCAAGTGAACCAGGTGGCGGCGTCCAGACCAGAGTCGCCGACTCTGCCGCCGTCGGCGGGCGGAATGGAGCGGGGGGCGATGGTGCAGCGGGCTGCATCGAAGGGGTCGAGTTGGTATAGGGCGAAGTATGGGGATGACAACATGGTCTGATTATGCGTGCATGCAGTTGGCTGTTGCGCCAGTTATCTGGGTGTCCGCTTGTTGGGTGTGCAAGGCGCTTTCATGCTTCTTGTGCATAGTATTAGACACCACTCGTCAAGAGCGTCACAGTAGAATCATTCTCCCTTGATGTATGTAACCCAGACTAGCATACGTTACAACACGCAACCAAACCCCCAGTATTACGCTCTCATTAACTGATCCAGATGAAGCCCGGAGATATGGAAATTTTCACCCAGCAGACTGCGACAACATGCGATATCAGCAAAGCTGAGATAATGGGTGTAGCGCCACGTAGCCGGTCATGGCTGGAGACAGCTCACGTTTTACAGATGACGACAATTCGGTCAATTCGGGAGATGAGGGAGAATGTGGTAGTTATACCGAGAGCGTAGCGCATGTAGTTGTCCGACTCGAGCACTAGAAGTTATGACACATGCCGGTCAGCTACTGACGTTTTGTACCAGTGTCTGATCTCTGAGCTCACCATCTACAGTCACCAAGCTCGGCAGTTCCCCAGACGGATCTGTAGGATCATGAGGCAGATCCAGCCCTTTCGTCTTACCCATCCTCTGTGGAAGAACACATAATCGTCAGCACCACATTATCACCCCAAATACCAACAAGGCTCACAAATCGAGCGACAAGGGGGCTCGGTGTGATCTGAGGGAGTGACGTCCCCGCTCGCAACGCCGTCGAACACATGCTCAGTACCACCAGCACGTCACCAAGGAACATCGGGTCGGAGAGTCGTGTTCGGTCAAGTAGAGCTTTACGCCAAGGGCGGTCAAGCTGGGTGAGGACGTGGTTGAGCTGCGAAATTAGGGAGAGGAGGTCTTGGAGAGTGTCCAGGAGGGCCTGCAGGCAATGTTGGTCAGCGGGCAGTACAGGAAGCAATGTGCGAGACTGACCTTGTATCGCTCTTCGGGCCACTGCCCTCGGAGAGAGTACTCGAGCGCCGCATTGCTGTGTCTAGCACCCAGCTAGAGTGATGCCTATGTGTCAGCCGTCTGTCCCGCTGGCAACGTTTACACACTGTCTCACCTTGTTCAATTTAGACCTCCACGATATGAGCTTCTGTCGAATCTTGTCGTCCTCCTTGAGCGAATAGTGATGGTCGTTGGCGTGCGAGAGGACATCACAGAAGATGGACCCTGCAGCGTTGATAGTCTGGGCATATGACTGTCGTATGGCTAGCTTGGCGGAGAAGACAGGCGGGACTGAAACGCATACAAGTCAGCGTTGCCCAGCGTAAATGGGCGACACGTTGACACCCACTATAGGAGAATATCCAAGCTGCCGTGATACCAATGAGGACACAGACGAAACGCCTCCAAGCAACATCCCATCCCCACTGGGCGTACGTGAGAGGTCCCATGGTACCGTTGAAGTAAGACTGGTCAGGGAGACAAGTCGAATCAGTACACATTGCATGACGAGAGTAGGGCAACTCACGTATCCGATCACCAAAGCAAAGGTGACGGGCGTCATGACTGCTGTCAAGACAGGGCCAGGAAAGTGTACACGGAAGAAAGCAGCGATGGGGAAAGTGACGGCGCATGCCGCTCCCAAACCATACTGAGAAACATTGACCCTCAGCGGCAGTACTTGCCTAACTGTATCTGCACATGAATAACTCACACCGTTCGTGTGTCCGGCCCCACAGCCGATATACCACACCGCCATGCCAAGCAGACACCCCCAGAACGACGCAACGACGCGTCCTAGCCAAGCAGCAGCAGTGTCACCCTGTTGTTGAGTCTCTGCGTCAGCAGAGGAGTCTTCCAAGATGTCTGCACAACCCAACATACAGAGTAGACAGCAAGAGCTACAGAGAAAATACGAGTCAGCAGCCGTTGCGTCAGATTTGGAGGCCTGTAGGATGCGGTGCTTACTGAGTTGTGCCCTGCGAAATGGACCAGGGGTTAGCTGGCCTGGACATACATACAAGTGGAACCTGAACGTACATGATCGTGCACCACACGCCACGATTGTAGTAGTAAAAAGGCGCCGATGACCTGAGTATGTCTACTTAGCTTACTTCCGGCTTTGGCATGCCTCTCCTACTAGACTTACGCGGTGAAGTTTGGCAAGGTAGTTAGAGCCCCTAGCACTGCCGCCTTGATGGCGTACATGAAGCTCCGGCTGCTGAAGATATCGACCCATTTCGTCGCCTTTGAAATCAAGTTGAGGAAAGGGCTGTCGAACGGCTTGTACTCGGGGTTACGCTTTTTGACATCTCCCAGCACGTCTTCCTCCTCGTGTTCGAATGCAGCTGATAACGATGAGCTGTCAGCTTCGTTGTCCCGGCTCGGCGAGTGTCTGTGAGGGCTGGGACCTCACCATCGTTATCATGCCCGTCATCTCCATCCGTCAAGTGCTTCTTCTTGTGCGAGTCTTGGAAATGCCCGATCATTGACGAGATATGGGGATACCAAAAGCGGCGTTGCTGTCGGGTCTTGTCGAGCTCCTCCATCATTCGCAGAAGATTCAGCAGTGCCTCTGAGAACTCCATGAGGTGATATTGAGCGACGAAGTTTTGGAAAAGCCCTCGGAAGTGCATCTGAGCAGTCGACTTTTGTCAGCCAGTCTACCAGAGTGAGGGTCACGCAACAGCCTGCTTACCTTGCCGTGGAGCCCGCCCTCCTCCGACGGGTAGTTCGGGTCAAATAAGTGCCTATAAGGCTTCACGATTTCCAACCTGTTCACCTGGAAATCGTCCAGCGCACTCCGTAGATTCCCCGTCACCTCCGACAAGTTTGGGCGCTTGACACCACCATTCTGCTGCTGCTGCTTCTCCTGCGCTTGCGCATTGCCCGACTTGCCGAGCTTGAGATTCCGACTCGTCACAGAGAAGAGTTTCCTGTCGTGATTGACGTTGAGGATCCACTCGTTGGCTTCGGAGAGGGCGGCTTCGCAAGCGCGGATGACTGGGACACTGCCACGGGCGAGGATGCCGAGCTGCTCCAGGACATGCTCCGTGTCGCTGGCATCAAGGTCAGCCATGCGATCGATATCAAAAGCCATTTATTACTTACACGGCAAAGTTCCGCTCGATATCCATATAACGCGTGCTCTCGTACACACCCACCGGCTGCTGAGTCTTGCGCAGCTGATCCAGCAAAGACATGTGACTACCCTTGTGCGACCCTGCCAGCCCATGAGGCGATCCACTCCGCTTCAAGATCCCCGAGAGGTTGAACAGCCTCGAACCAAAGTAATTGTTGTGGTGCTGTGACAGCTCCGCATGGTCGTCCGGGGTATCAGGAGGAGTCACCGCGCCATCCCCGCCGATGCCGTCTTCTACGCTTCCCCTGTGACTCCGGCCATCCATGGCCTCATTCCGAATCGACCCGGCCCTGGACCCAGGTCGCGACTGGTGTACGTGGTGGACCGACCAGGCGGACGAGTCAAGATGCGAGTGCTTTGAGTTGTTGACGATCACATCGAAGAAGAAGGCCATCCCGCTCGACCGCGCCTGCACTAGCGCCAGTCGGTCAAAAAGGTTCCGGAGGTCCTCCCCCGAGAGACGGCTGTAGCTGAAGTCAACGCTGAGGTACCGTTGCTGTGCACGGAGCGGGGGTATGCCCGCGAGGGACTTGAGCAGCTCGGCACGGATGTCCTTGCTTTTGCTCGCCCATTCGTCCAGCCTGCCCGCGACGTGTTTGACGTCGTTCTGGCTGGTCCCGGGGTTGAGGAGCTCAATGTTCTCTTCCGCCTGGGCACTGTCTTGCTCTGCCTCGTTGTAGAGTTCTTCAATAGCCCTCATGGCGGAAGAGAGAGGGGTGAGGATTTGGGGAAATTTGGATTGGAAGGAGTGGCCGACGGATTCGGGGAAGATGACGAAGGAACAGACGATGCCGTAGGCTGCTTGTACGGTCATGGGGAGGAAAAAGAGGAGGCCGGAGGTGTAAAGGGGTTCCGGGTAGAAGGAAGCGGTGGTCAAGCTCTGTGGTGCAGGAGTTTGTCAACATGATAGTACCTCCAAGTGATATGCCCTTGCAGGACTCACGACATCGATGAGGATGCAGGAGAGAACAAGAGGGAAGGTCGCAGGGCTTGGCTGTGTTCGAAGTTTCCACCACAGCTACGTATGGCCTACAAGTAAGCATATGTATACACCACGATGAAGAGAGATAGACAAAGGAAACGAAGCTCACCAGCGCGCCCGTCCCTGTGGCCAAGAATACACAGCAGACGACGGCAGGCTTTGCTTGGATATATGTACCTTCAAATATCTGAGGGCAGATGAGCAGACATTCTCGGGCTTTCTTATAGACTGCCAGCTTACAAGTCTCGAATGATACCTCTCGGGGTCTGTGTACTGCAAATATGACCACCTTGCCTGAGCAGCAGCTATCTTGGCCGGGTCAGTCGGAACGCGCGTCTTTTGCGCAACGAAAACGGCCAGCGAAGTCTAGAAGTATACGTCAGCTGCTGTACGGCACGCCGAGCGAAACGCTGATGATATCAATACATACCCAAGCCCAGGCAAGCCCTGCGAAGAAGAAGAGGTTGAGGTACTTCTCGAGCGATTGGATGAGGGGGTCCGAGGGGGGCACCATGAAGCCCACGACGAGCAGCAAGACTGGCGAGGCATGCTTAGGTTAGCTCCGTGAGCCGAGCTGTAGAAGCTTCGATAGGATCTTACAAGCCCCGTTCCCGAGTGTTTTCTCCACTGGCACTATCAGAATCATCAAGAGCCCCAGCCATGACTGAGAAGTCAAGCCGACGTCAGTCATCTGCTCAGAAATTCGCGCCGACGTGAAAGCGTGGACCTACAGCGAGAGCGGTTCTTACAACCGGCTTCATTTTCCCCCAAGTAAGCTTGGGAAGCACCCAATTGAACCATTTATGGCCCATGACTTTATTCGCCCTCAGCCGCACGAGGACCTTTGCCTTCTCCAGCGCAGACTTCTCTTGCACTTCACCATCTCCATCCTCCCCGCCCGCTCCCGTCGTCTTGCCTCGCGTCTCTTGGTCCTTTCGCTTCCCCTTCATAAGCGTCCTATTCTCCCTGCTGTCATGCACCTCCGTTCGCTCCCCTTCATCATCATCGACCGTGAGAGCAAATGACGCGCGCTTCTTGTGCCCCTTTGGCGTTCCCGCCCTACTTCCAGATGGGTTATCGCCATGGCCGTCGTCGCGTATGTGGACGTGGTGATGGTTTTCGCGTCGCTTTCGCGGGGTGATCTCGAGGGGGGTCGAGTTGGACGACACAGATTCCGCATCGGCTACGGCGTCGGAGGATGTACGGCGCCTAGAAGAGGGGGTGGGGGACGACTCGGAGGAGATGATATTGATAGCAGGCGCGGCAGCCTCTGGTGACGGGGTGTCTTGGTGGGGCATGGTGCCGACTGGGGTGGGCTTGGTGGACTATGCAGAGTGTGTGGCGGCTATACACATGGCGTGTGCTGGCTGGCGGGTGGGGTGTGTTCGGCAGCAGGAAGATTAGAGTGGAGAGTGGGCTGTTTGTTTGAAGACGGTTTATCTCAGAGATCGGGACGAAGCCAGGCCGGGCGCACCGCGTTCTTGGGCATGTTGTGCCTGATTCTCGGTGACAGTCTCGGCACCCCGCCCTGCAGCCAAGTGCAAGCCAGGAATAGCAGCGCATACTATGCTCTACCATACAGTACTACGAGGGTGCTCTATGCCGCAAGGAGCCCCGGGCCGAGGGCCCGTCCCCCCACGAACCTGAGTTAAGGGTGGTTGTCATGTATCAGCCCCCTGCCCCTCTGTGTCGAAAGACAAGGCCCGCGACCACTAGAAGGTCCATGCGCAGACAGCGACGTACTTAAGACCGCCGATGCCATGGGCTTTCCCCCCCGCATCTCAATTCATCTCTACACCATCCCCATTGAACATATCACAATGGAAGCTACTACACTCGGCCTCGACGCCACTCCCACCCCCGCCCCCACTCAGACGCAGGCGGGCTCATCCAGCCGCACGCGCAAGACGTACCCAAAGAGGGTACTGTCTAAGTCCGTGATTTCGAGCTCGTATGTCGAAGACAGTCTGACTCCACATGTTGTACACTGGCTCACACCCACCCTAGGGACGTCAGCGACAACGAAGACGGTCGCAGCACCACCTCCATCATCATGATGTCGCCGTCCGCCGCGGCCTTGCCTGACTCCTTCGCGGGAGCATCCTCTTCTGCGGGCTCGGACGCCGACTTGGAGGAGCTGCGACCGTCTTCGTTGTCGCTGACGTCCCTAGGGTGGGTGTGAGCCAGTGTACAACATGTGAAGTCAGACTGTCTTCGACATACGAGTTCGAAATCACGGACTTAGACAGTACCCTCTTTGGGTACGTCTTGCGCATGCGGCTGGATGAGCCCGCCTGCGTCTGAGTGGGGGCGGGGGTGGGAGTGGCGTCGAGGCCGAGTGTAGCAGCTTCCATTGTGGTATGTTCAATGGGGATGGTGTAGAGATGAATTGAGATGCGGGGGGGAAAGCCCATGGCATCGGCGGTCTTAAGTACGTCGCTGTCTGCGCATGGGCCCTCTAGTGGTCGCGGGCCTTGTCTTTCGACACAGAGGGGCAGGGGGCTGATACATGACAACCACCCTTAACTCAGGTTCGTGGGGGGACGGGCCCTCGGCCTCGTCCGGCCGCCCGAAAGGTCGGCATAGGACAGAGGTGGAGGTGGTCCACTGTGGAGGCGGATGGCTACGGCGTCGGAGGATGTACGGCGCCTAGAAGAGGGGGTGGGGGACGGCTCGGAGGAGATGATATTGATAGCAGGCGCGGCAGCCTCTGGTGACGGGGTGTCTTGGTGGGGCATGGTGCCGACTGGGGTGGGCTTGGTGGACTATGCAGAGTGTGTGGCGGCTATACACATGGCGTGTGCTGGCTGGCGGGTGGGGTGTGTTCGGCAGCAGGAAGATTAGAGTGGAGAGTGGGCTGTTTGTTTGAAGACGGTTTATCTCAGAGATCGGGACGAAGCCAGGCCGGGCGCACCGCGTTCTTGGGCATGTTGTGCCTGATTCTCGGTGACAGTCTCGGCACCCCGCCCTGCAGCCAAGTGCAAGCCAGGAATAGCAGCGCATACTATGCTCTACCATACAGTACTACGAGGGTGCTCTATGCCGCAAGGAGCCCCGGACCGCCTATCCAATGACCTCCCCATCGTCACCCCACTCCACCTCAGGCAGCTCCTTCTCCCAGTCCACCATCTCCTTCTTCTCCTCCTCCAGCCACTGGAATGTGAACGACAGGAAGGCTCTTGCAAAGCCGGGGAGGTTGGTCTCTGGCAGCGCAGACGCGAGCGGGAGTACTGACATGTGAGGGACTATGTGGACCATGAGCGTAGTCAGCCCCTACACCAAGCGGGCTGCAAGGGGAACAGGGGAACGCACCAAGTCGTTGCAACACACCATCCTTGAACTGCCTGACGGGCTCGCCCTTCCCTTTCCGCTTCTTTTTTGGCTTGACAAATTCCCCCTCACCGTCACCGCCCTCTGCACCAGCACCATCCCTGTCCTTACCCGCCGACACCCGGACAAACGTAGGAACATACTCTGCAAGGTCGTTCCCGAGAAGCACCCGGCCGCGAGAGGGGCCGCATAGTGATGGGGAGAAGTTGGTGGCGAGGATGGATTCGTAGAGTTGTTTGGGTGCGTGAGGCAGATAAAGGAGGTATGCGCGTTCTGGGTCGAGGGTGTGTTTTCCCAGCTGCTCATGGCTCATCAGCTGGCCATAGCCTGAAGCACCATATTTGACTCACCAGATTGTCTTCCAGCAATGTGACATTGTACGAGGATAACACCATCCTATCCCCCTCGTCAAACACTGGGTCGAACACCTCGATATGGGAAGGCTCGACCTGCCACCATGTTAGTCGATAGTCTGCGGCCATGGGGAACCCTGATAAAACTCACCTTCAGCTCCGCCGCCAAATCCAGCATCAAAGCAAGCTGTATCTGGGCTGTCCGATCTGAGAATGGCTTGCCGAGACCAAGACACAGCATGGACACATCTGCCGGGGCATCGCTACCGTGTAGGAGCCCACCCAGCTTGGTGATCAGATCTACAGTGCTGGCGAGGTGAGTAGCCACTCGTGAACTCCAGTGTTCCGTAAGACATACGTTTCCACTCGTCTCCCCACTTCTCTACCATCTTCTCCCGCTTCTCCTTCACTCCTTCCAACACCCGATTGACCTTGTCCTCACTAAACTCGTCCACCTGCTGCGCCTTCCCGCCCTTAGACCTCCCTCCCTTGGCCGCCCCTTTGACCTTCTGTTTCGGCTGCTCAAACCCATCGTCCACCCTGCCCTTCTTCCCCGCAACAGGCACAGAAGCCCCCAAAGCTTGATGTGGGGGTACCCCCTTCTTGGCAGCTTTCCGCGCTTCCTTCATTGCAGCCTTGCGCTCGTCATCCTCTGCCTTTTTGCGGGCTTCTTTTGCGCGGCGTTTGTCTCGTTTGGAGAGCTCGGAGGGCCTTTCAGCATCGACAACGGTGTCGTCGCCGTCACCATCGCCGTCGCCGTCGCTGTATCCTGGCGGGGGATTGGGCGTGGAAGTGAGTGAGCGTTTGGGGGAAGGAGATGCGGGAAGAGCGGGTGGTGTGGCGTTAGGCTGCGAAGCGGGGGCCTGTCGTGCTTTCTTGGCCTTTTTCTTCGACCTGAAAACACGTGTCAGGTGACAACGACACTCAAAAGTCTTCTCGTAAGCTTACTTCTTTGTCCCGTAGCTCACATCCTCGCTTTCCTCCAGAGCGAGGTCAACCATGTCCGCCTCAAGAGCTTCCAACTCGGCCCGCTGCTCCTCCTCCGTCATACCAACATCCTCCTTCCCCTCCACCTTTTCTTCGTCCTCCTCATCCGAGAGGACATCGGATAGCCCCATAGCCTTCGCCTCTGCTCTCATCTCCTTCTTCAGCCTATACACCGCCTGCTTGTGCTTCTTGCTCCGCTCATGGTTGGTCCAGCTCGCCTCGCTCGCAAACGTCTTGCTGCACGCCACACACTCAAAGATCTCCCCACCCTGCCCATCATCCAGCCTCACCCCCGTCCCATCCCCAAGCTCCTCCTCTTCCTCTCCCCCCTCCTCCTCCCCGCCATCCCCTTCGTCCTCGTCGTCCGAGTGGCGACTCGTGACCTTTTGCCACGCCTGCTCCTCGTACTGTGCAGCCGCGCGTAAGCGCTCTTCGTGCCGCCGCTTGGCGGCTTCAGAGTCGACGGCGGGCTGAGCGTTGGGGGTGGAGGTGCTGGACGTGGCGCGGGAGGCTTTGGCGGAGACGCGCTCCTGGGCGAGCTTGGCTTGGTGGGCTTTGTATCTGGGGTCCCGGTGTTGGATGAACAGGGCCAGTTGCTGCAGAGTCGGGCACCATTAGTTCTTGCCCTATTCAGACCACAAAAATACAATGATATGAGTCGTCGCTCACCCTGACTGTCTCATTATACTCCTTCCGCAGATCCCTCCTTGCCTTCTCATTCTCCTTCTCCATAGCCCGTCGAATCATCCTCTCCTCCCCCCTCTCCGCATCCCACTTGTCCACCCACTCAAACTTCTTCTCCGTCACAAACTCGCTCCACACCGCGTAAAAGTCGCGCGCCCAGATCTGGGCGTCTTTCTGCGCGCGAGTGAGCCCTGCGGGAGGGGCGTAGGGCGTGGATGAGTCGCCGAAGGAGGGGTAGTGGAGAGGGGCGGGACCAGGAGCGGTGTGGAGGGCCTCGTCGGATGCCAGGAGGGCGAAGAGTGTACGATATACCGAGAAGAAGCCCTATGGCCAGCCAGCCAGCTGTCAGACTGTGCTCCTCCGTGGACATGGCGCACGCCCTGGACGGTACACTCACTTCATTGGTATCGTCCAGTCTCCGGGCCAATTTGGGATCAAAGAACCGCATGAGTTGCTCGAGCCCCACACCAGGGTCGCCTTGTCTCCGCTTGTTCAGCTTGGACTTGGGGTCATTGGCCGCCGTGTCACCGGCGCGCACATGGTCAAAGATGTCGTCGTCTGTAGCAGCCACGGGGGCGTTGCGGTGTGTATCGTAGAAAGCTCTTTCCTATGGTTCCGATCAGCTCCGGAGACCGCCAGGCCTGTTCCCTCAGCTCACGTTGGGATCACTCAAGATCTAAGGGGAACGATTGTCAGCTTTACTCGGAATCGGAATGGGCAGACGGCATGGCTCACTTCGTACGCCTGCTGAAGGTCTGCAAACAGTTTTGTCGCTTCTTCTATTCTATGCGGGTTCTTGTCGGGGTGGTTGATGAGCTGAGCACGGAGTCATCCCCCGGTCAGCCAGCTGTCTCACTATCCCACTAGCCCACCATCCCAGGCTGTCGATATGACATTGCGCTGGCCACTCACCGCGAGTTTACGGTATGATTTCTACAAGTCCAGCGGGTCAGATTGCCCGGAAGCCTGTCCAGGGTATCATAGGAGACACGCGTACCTTGATCTCCTCGCCTGTAGCTTCTTCGTCCACCTGCAGCAGCTCGTAATAGTCGAGAGGACGGTCGTCCGCGACGGGATCTGCGCCACCACCTGATGATGTGCGTGACTGGTCGTTGCCCATGCCTGTCTATTCTTGTCGCTTCAAGCTGGGCGATGTAACCCGTTGGAGGTCTGTAACCGTATGTGAGTTTGTGCAGCCGCTGTCTGGGCATGCATGTCAGCCTGTAGCGATCCAAAGCACAATGATCCATGAGTCGCCGTCCGGCCGCCTGGCCGCGTACAGGCCGGCTCCGAAGACTTGACTCTTGACTTTTGAGTGGAAATCAAGTCCACGTCATTGGCGTCAACAATAGACGCCAAGTGCGAGCAAGCATTCACGCGACCGTCTTTCTTTCTCTGTGCCCATCATTCAACTGGCATCCAGCCGTAGCGTATATATATATACCCCTCCACGACACATCGCATCAACACCCGCAAGCATACTCTGGCTTTTGCATGGCCACCCCTGCCAGAGACGGCGACCACGAGACTCTCGGACCAGGACGCACCCTCAAACGACACGACTCCCATCATACCCGCACCCGTCGCCGACGACCCTCCGGCCGGGGCTGGGCCCACGGCCCCCGCCATGAACGAGCCCTCTCCCGTTCCCGATCCCTCTTCAACTCACGACGGCCCTCCGGCCGGGACCGGGCCAGCGGCCCCGGCCATCAACGAGCCCCCTCCCATTCCCGATCCCTCCTCAACTCACGACGCAAACTCGCACCAATATCCTCCTGCCGCCAACATGCGCCCCCCAACCCCCCCTTCAGGCGCTGGCGCCGGCGACGATGCCAACTACGACGCCAACGACGACGAACCACCGCCAAGAAGACCGTCAATGCTGGCCGGGTACTTTTCGTGCTTCTGTGGAGATGGACTCGATGACCCGGGGCATGGAGCCGGAGCCGATGGAGTGAATGAAGGGATGATTCCTGGAGGAGGGGATGGTGCCGAGGAGGGGGGTGCTGGGGCGGCTGAAGGGTTGCCTTGCGCGCGAGCAAGGATCCAGGAGGAGATCAGGCACGATCGAGCGAGCGCCGTGGCTGGAGGAGGAGGGGCGCTGCAGAATCCTGCGCAGATGGGTGGACCCCCCCTCGGCGGCAGTGGAGGCCGTGGGGGGGGGGCGAGGGCGGCGGGTACGGGGGGTACGGGGGGTACGGGGGGTACGGGGGGTACGGGGGGGCGGAGGCGGAGACGGAGCTTTGACGAGAATTATGAGATGAGGGTGCGGGGGCTCCGTACCGTGCGGGAGAACAGTGAGGCGGAGGAGGATGGCCAAGTGCAGGCGGGGCCGTCGACCGCCCCTGCGAGGATTCTGGGTGAGTGGCAAGCGTGCGCGCTTGCCTTGGCGCATGCGGATGATACTCAGTACTCAGTGTGTACCGTCCCGTCATAGGTCGCCGCTCCCGGCAAGCAGGCGATCGCAGTGGTGGGACAGACGACGCCCGCCTCTCCACGACGTCAACAGCCAGCCAAACAAGCCAGGCCGGACACGCGGGACACGCTGGGCCCAGTGGCCCCAGCCGGACTAACGCTACCCCACCCGGTACACCCGGTACGCCTGGTACGCCCTCTCCTGGCCGGGGGCACAGACGTTCCCGCGCGACCATCGGCATCCCCCCGTGAAGCAGGGTGGTGGGCGGGGCCTGGGAAGGAGACGGCAGTCGAATCAGACGAAGGGAGGGAGGGAGGCGCATGGCTCGGCGGCACGGCACGCACGCATTCATACACGGACGACGACAATTCTTGGACTGTGATCGGAACGATATTCACTGATATAGAAGTCACATATTTCGGTGATCCGGCTTGACAGATAGCACATACATTCCGTACCCTATTCGCATGCACCACGATGGATACTCGACTCCCATGCTCGATGACAACCATGCATGCATGTATGGATGGGTGGATGGATGTGTCTGGACGACCTCCACATGGCCAGGTCGGTCAGTCGGTTCCTGAGCGCCCGCTACACGTTCCTGAGCTCCGCGCGCGACCAAACGTTGAGCGACGGTTCTACGTCCGCCGGCTGTCGGTCAGTCAGTCAGTCGCCTGTCTCAGCTTCTCACAGCTTCTGAACGTAACGTTGTACACCAACATCCCAGCAACATTGCGCATAGCCTCCGTACCGCGCCGAACCAGAACCCACCGACCCACCCCCACGGCCACGCACCACCCACACCGCACCTCACCGCACCTCACTCACCGCACCTCACCCCACCTCACCCCACCTCACCCCACCACCACCATCCACACCAACACCATCTTGCGTCGCTCCCCCACCCACCGCCGCCGTTTGGACCAGGAACATCTCGACCCACTGCATCCCTCGCACTCAACAGCAGCATCAGCAGCAGCAGCATGAACTTGAGCACGGCCTCGACCCGGTCGCTTCGCCGGATGAGCTCGGTAGCGGCGACACCGCTGAAGCGTGCTAGCGTGATGTGCGGGACGGGGACGCCGGGTGGGATGGGCGGGGGGGTGGGTGGGGGGGTGGGCACGGAGGAGGGGGGGGGAGGAGGAGAGATTGTGAGTCGATTCTAGTCGTCGATGCTGTGTCGGCTTGCTCGGACACTGAGAGAAAGAGGGGGGGGGGGAGCAGATAACCGGGCTCAAGCGGATCATCGAGGGCCACACAAGGACCAACGCATCTGTATGTCTGTAAGATCGCGGTGGCAGATCTAGACAGGCAAAGAGGCGGGCTGACTTTTGCAACGCCCGTCTACACAGCTTCGCAACCGCATTGCGGAGCTCGAGGCACACATTGCGCAGGGCACCAGCACGGAGCTGGACGCTCTGTCGCGCGAGGTCGCGACGCTTGAGGATCTGCTAGCGGAAACGCAGAGGTGGGACGCGCGTCTCGGGGAGGGGGGGGCGGGCGGGCTTGCAGAAAGGAAGAAGCCAGCTGACAAAGTGGGGTGCATAGGGACAACGAGGCGAAGCATGCGGAGAGTGAACGCCAAAAGGCGTATATCAAGGTAGGGCCGGAGTCGGGCGAATGGCCGGCCCCTGGTGAACCAGGGGATGAATCACTGAGTCGGGGAGCACTGACTCGGACTCGTGGGGTGGACAGGATCTCGAGACGCTGCTCAACACATGTGCGGGTCCCAACTGGCGTGTACGTACCCGTTGAGTGGGACCATCGGTCGACTGACTGACTGACTGACTGACTGACTGACTGACTGACTGACTGACTGACTTGACCCCGTCCGTGTCCATCCGCGCAGGCCGACCACGACCTCAGTGCGCCTCTTGGCCCGTCCAACTCGTTCCCGGCATCTACCCCTCTGCCCAAGCCAAAACCGCAGCACCAGCACCCGCTCCGACACTCGGTGTCCTTCTCTGCGTCCGCGAAGAGGTCGTCGACAAGTCAGCTCCATCGTCGGGTGGGCTCCGTGATGGATATGAGCGGCGTCGTGGGTGGAGGGGGTGGAGTGGGCGGAGGGCTGCTGCACGATGTGAAGGAGGAGATGGATACGACGCCGACGGGGGCGCTGAGGAGGTTGGAGGGTGGGTGGGGTGGGAGGGGTGGAGAGGGTGGGAGCGCCGGGATGACACCGAGGAGATTGGTGGCGGGGATGGGCGAGATGGAGATGCTGCAGATCCCGGGGGCCAAGGTCCCCCGCGGCCTGTCGGCGTCGGCGTCAGCGTCTATGGGCGAACCGGCTCGCGCTGCGTCACCTGCCTGCCCGCCATCAGCTCCGACCGAGCCGACGACTCGCAACCCTCTGGAGGGGATCGACACCGCGCAGCTCAACCACGTCCTCCAAGTCCTCTCGTCTCTCGATGTTGATGCCGTCTGCCAGATGACCAAGACGAGTGGTGGAGGGAGCGAGGGTGGAAACGTGGGGAAGTCGGGGGAGAGGGCGGTGGTGAAGCGGATGCTGGAGGAGCAGGAGAAACGGTTGGCGGAGCGGGAGGCTCGGGTGGAAGCGATGGTGGTGGGTTTGGTGGGGGGGAGTGTGGGGCGGGGCTGTTTGTAGAGTGGATATGCATGGTATGGGTGTGTGGGTGTGGGTGTGGGTGTGGGTGTGAGGAAGCCGTGACGTCACGGGCGGGATCAGATGGGAGGCGTGCTGGGTGTGGTTGCCAGGACGCGAACGAGGGGCTGGGAGCGAGTGAGTTCTTTGGGGGTGAGTGGGTGGGTGAGTGGGGGAGGGGGGAGGGGGGAGGGAGAGGGAGAGGGGGGAGGAGAGAGAGCGGGGAGCGGGTGGGTGGCGAGCATGCAGCTGCATCGGAGGCGAGAGAGAGTCCCAGCAAGCACAGTACATGCCCCGTCCCCGTGCCACCCCGCCCCCTCGCCCCCCGCCCGCTCCTTTCATCCCCCCCTACACCCTGCCCACCCCCACCCCAGCCACCCACAGCGACCCACCCCACCCACCATCGTCCTCACACACCCACTCACCCCCTCACACCGGATAGAACTAACACCCAGAGCCAGCTCGCCACTACCCGCACCGCCCACACACCCACCCACCTCCCCGCCCCCCATGGCGTCTCCAGCCCCCGGCCAGCTCACACAGTCCCCCTCTCCCACCACCGCCACCTTCCACCCCACAGGCCTCTTACAGGTCCCCGACCCTCGTCGCCCCGCCGCGCACCCCGCCCACCCCGCCCACTCGCGCTCCCGCTCCGAGATGACCTCGTACCACCGCACCACCAACGCCAGCGCCAGCAGCTTCCACACCTCTACCCTGTCCTATGGCCGCTACCAGTCCCTTTCTGCTGCCATCGGCGGCCCCTCCCTCCCCTCCCACCCCTCCTCCCCCCCTTTCTCCTCCTTCCCCTCCCGCCCGACGCACCACTCGCACCACTCGCGCGCTCCCTCCGGAGGGCACGGGCACGAGCGGCACTACCACACGCGGTCTTTCCCAGACTGTCAAGCGGCAGAGGCGCCGTACAGGCTCCTGAAGATGATCATTGGGAGAGCGAGTGTGGGGAATTGGCGGGCCGCGGCGTCCGGGGGGGCGGCGGGCGCGGCGGGGGAGGAGAACAAGAAAGGCAGCGGCGGCGGCGGCGGCGGCGGCGGAGGCGAGGCGGACAACCAGACGGGGCTCGACCTAAACCCCTCACCAGACCACAGTGGGAGACCCAGTCTCCGAAGCCGCCGAAGCATCAGACGCAGCTCGTCAGATATCGGCCTCACGTCGCCTCCTTGCCGTTCCTCCCCGCCCCCGCTCACATTCGACCGCCGCCTCCTCCAATCCACCCCGCCCCTCCCTCCAGTCGACCACATCCGCGACCCCCATATCGCAGGCGACGCAGGTGACTTTTTCATGTCCTACTCTGTCTCACCGCATGCACCCGGGTTCCGGACGGGATGGAGTATGAGCTATGGGAATGGCTCTGGCTCGGCGTCGGCCACAGCGCCAAGCGGTGACGGCGGTGGAGGCGGTGGCGGGGGCGGGGGAGGGGGCACAGCAACGTGCAGCACGGCCCCCAGCCTCAGCTCGGCACCCCGCCCCGCACCCCGCCCCATCTCCTACGCGGATCCCGCCGCGGACAGCCGCAGCCCAGGTGAGAACGACTGGATGTTTGGGGGGGGGCACCAGCGCAGGTCGAGTACGCCCGAGGTCCAGCACTTGGATCGGGCGGCGGGTCCGCGCCGCCCGCGTCGGTATGGGAGCGAGGACGCCAGTGTCGCGAGTGGCGTGAGCGGCGTGAGCGGCGTGAGCGCGGTCGCGGCCCGCCACCATCTGGGCGGGCAGGGCGCGGCGTTCAACGAGCTACACGCCGAGGCGGGGGCGGTGAGTGCAGGTGCGGGGACGAGTGCGGCCAAACGGGGAACGACGGGCGCGGGAGCAGGGGCCAGGGAGAAGGAGGTGCTGAGCGAAGCCGAGTGGAGCTTTGACGTGCCGCTGCTGACAGCTATGCGGGATGCGGTGCATCCCAAGATGCCGCTCGTGCTAGCATCAGCGTCAGACCACTTTCATATCGTCGAGTGAGCAGCCGAGTCGGCCGAGTCGGTCTGCGACGTCGACATCGTCGACGTCGACGGACGTGTAAACTGGGCGCATAGCTGACATGGTTGCGGTTGCATGGCTTTGTTGCAGGTATGGGTGCCGCGCAGAGACGCCCAACGCGCTCATCGCCGAAACGATAAACTCCCTTGTCCGCCGCACCCCTTCACCCCCACGCATCATCTCGGTCACGCACCAGTGCCCATCCGAGTTTGACGTCCGGCGCCTCCTCGCCACCCTCCGCTCCTCCCCCGCCTCCTACCGCAACGCCCCCAATGACCGCTTCCCCTCCTCCCCCCCTCCGCCGCACATCCTCACCTCCTTCTCCTTCGCGGGCTTCGCAGACGACACCCTCCCGCAGGGCAGCGTCGACGTCGCGCTCGCCAAGAACCTCAGCAGCCTGCACGTGGATGACGTGAGCCGTGCGCCGCCCAGGCCGGGGCCGCCGTTGTATGTGGCGTTCACGAGTCGGAGAGAGGAGCGCGAGGCAGCGGCAGAGACAGATCTTCAGGCGTGGCTGAGCGCGAGGGCGATTGAGGTCAGGAAGGGCGGGGTGGTGGTCTGTGTGTTTGCGGTGAGAACGAGGGAGCCGCCGTCACTCCCGACCTCGCCGCAGAACCCTGCCTTCTCCGGGTCGGTCCCGCAGCCACAGGTAGTAACGCCACGGTGCGCCCACCACCCCGTCGCGCCGTCCGGGCACCTGCACCCCGCGCACCCCGCGCACACCACGCACACCACGCACACCACGCACACCACACACCCCGCGCACACTGCACACGGGCCCACGCGCGGGGGGCGTACAGGGACGTTCTACCCCAGCTACCCCGTGGCGCGGGAATACCGCCCCGATATCTGGCAAGCGATGTCGCAGGCCCTGAGCCCCGCCATCCAGCGGCTGGTGAGCCTCGGGGAAATCAGGACGGTGGTGGCGCCCATGTTGCTTGATGTGCTGTATTGGCCGAGGACGGTCGCGGAGGTGAGTAGGGTGCTGCGGAGGACGGCGGGGGAGTGGGAGGTGTGGGTGGATGAGCCGGGGGCGGAGCCGGGGGCGGAGCCAGGGTCGGAGCCAGAGGTGGAGCCGCCGGGGGAGAATCAGACGGGCGAGGCGGGCAGGGAGGTCGGTGAGAAGGAGATGGCAGGAAAGAGCTTGTTTCCGTTAGCGTTGGCGGATCCAACTCCCACACCTCGACCCCCCGGGGTGGAGGAAGCCGAGTTTGACCTCGCGAGGCTGCTCCCGCCTCTTGCCATGCGTGATCCCGCCGGCCCCGCCGGCCCCGCCGGCCATGTTGGCTTGATCACCCCCGGCCAGGTTCGCCCCGGCCACTCGCGCCCCTCGGGAGCGGCATCCAAAGCGACGTCTGCAAGAACATCCGCCGCAGCCGCCGCAGCCGCCGCCACCACAGCCACAGCCAACCCCTCACTGAGCGACACAGCGCAGCCGGCCCCAACACCAGAGGAAATGGCGTACTCGGAGCAAGAGCGGAGGGAGTGGGCAGAGGCTGGGGTGAGGATACGCAGGCTGTGTCATCCTGCCTGGGCGGCTTTCAAGGCCGGGATGATCGATAGGGAGGGGTATGCAAGGCGGATCGTGAGGTACTGTCGGGATGGTGAGTTGGCAAAAACAGTTTTCTGTGTGTCTTTGGCTGGTTTGGTTTGGGCATGGCGCTGATATGCTGCCGGCTGGCTCGCTCTTGCTCTTGGGTGCAGTGTACGAGGCGCATCTGAAGAAGGTACTGAAGGAGAAGGGAAAGATGGATGTCGGCCAGTGTGAGACGACCGTCCAAGAAATTGTGAGCCACGGCCGCCGGTCATACCACATACATGTCCACTGGATACTGACGTGGCACGACGGATGCGACGGACGGGCAGTTCGAGATCCTCGTGGAGAAGTGTGAGTTGGGCGCACTAGATGCGCTCGAGATGGACATCGGGATCGTGGTGTTGCGGAGACGGTGATCTGTGCATACACGCATACAGTCAACTTGTCTATATATGTGGTTGCTATCGTTTGCTGGTGAATGTGTGTGCTCCATGCCGCGCCCAGACCTTCATGGACCGTCGTCCCACGCTCCAGACCGCTGCAAGCCGACAAATTGGCGGGCGAGTTTGAAACAACTGACAGATGCATGTATGGCCTGGTAAAGAACGAAAGAGACTCGTGCATACATATGACTCTACTCCCCCCCTTCCAAGTAACTCTATACACCACTCATCGCGATGACCCCCTCGTAGCACATCGTGCATAAAGCCTTGCCGTTCTGCGGGAAGAACAGGTTGTTTGCAAATTCCTGCGAGCAGCTCTATAGTATCATCATCATCAGGTGGCCTGTCAGCGCAGAGACCAAGAGGCAAGACCCATGCCGATGGCAACCGATGGCAACTCACAGAGCACACAAAACACTCTTTATGCCACTTTGCGCCCATAGCATTGATAGCCACGTCCGGAATCGGCTGGCTGCACGCCTTGCACCGCGGCTTGTGCAGCCGGAGGTGGCACCGCTCGCAGTACGGATGGCCCTTGTGTATCACAAACACAGATGTTTCGCCTTCGTCGCCCTCCTCTTCTCCGACCGCGCCGCCGCCGCGGGAGTTCTCGGTGCCGGGGGCAGAGGATTTGGACGGGTCAAGGAAAGGGTCGCCGCATTCAGAGCAAAAGAAGTGGAGCTCGTGGTAGTACCGCTGTCCGAGGACGGGGTCATCGAGCGTCACGAAACGGGGTTCCACAATCGGGGTCTTGCAGTGGTGGCAGCGGTGTGCGAATTTCTAGAGCAGACAGTTCGTCAGACTTGCCTCGTGCTGTCATTGAGGGGAAAGTGCAGGAAACTCACGTCGTGGTAGTCCAAATGGCAGTATGCCTTGCCCTCCCACTCATAGCTGCTCACATGCTCCAACAGCTCCCCGCACTCTGCACACATGAAACACTGTGGGTGCCACCTCTGATCCATCGCGTTCACGATCCTCCCGATGATAGGGTGCGAGCACCCCGCACAGATAATGGCATGGCCGTTCGGCTGTACACGCGACTGCAGGGGGCGGGACGCAGAGGAGGATGAAGGGGAAGATGGCGGGAGTGTGATGGAGGAAGGGGCAGCAAAAGATGGTGATGAGGGGGCGTCGACAGTGTCGAAGGAGAATGAGGGGACGGTGAAGCTGAGCTCGCCGCCCTGGGGCATCTCGTCGGCCGTGTCAGACGAGGTCACCGAGATGACGGGCACACCAGAGAACTGTATACCGGGGGAAGACGGGGTAGCAGCCGTCTTGTTGGCCCGCGGTGTAACCTGACTCCCACCAACGTCTGCATCATCGCCAGACGAGGCGATGGACGAGGTGTCAGAGTCGGCGACACTGATGGCGGGGAGGGAAGTGAATTTAGCGGACGCCTGGGGGTCAACGGCGGGAGGGTCACCAGAGAGGCTGATAACAGGCAGTACGGGAGGAGCGGAGGGCGTTGGGGTCCGTGGTACTGAGACGGAGCGGTCCGCCAAGCCGAGCCCCCCGATGCCGTCAGCCAGCTCTTCCTCGTCCTCCACCACCGTGGACGGCTGCCTCCTCCCCGCATTGTTCCTCGCTCCATCGCCATCAGTGCTCACCATCACCCCCCTGTCCAGACTCTTGGAGGCATTCAACCCTCCTGGCGGCTTGGGCAGAGGTCGCCCTGATGACGAGGAGCTGGAGCTTGCTTGGTCGAGCGACCTGACTGACGAGATGGTGTCTGACCGGTCAAGCACAGCTTCAACCGGCGACGCCACGACTGCGGGTTGGGGTGTAAAGCTGTGAAGGGACAGGGCGGGAGAAGACGGTCTGGAGGCGATTGGAGCAGCGTAGGAAGAAGTGCTGGAAGGCAACGGCGTACGGATCCGGGGAGGGGGGAGGGGGCGGCTCTGCCCAGTGGAAGGCGACGGGGGGAGACTGGCAAAGGGCACTGAGGGGCTCCTAGACCTGGCCGGTGGTACGGGAGGTGTTCCTCCCGGCGCTGACTGGCCCATCAGCGCCAAGGTCGAAGGGGAGGGCGGCACCATCGGGGACGGCGCCGCCGCAGCGTATCTCGTCGAGAAGGGCGCCGGAGGCAGGGCCGCAGGGGACGGTGACCCCCCCCCCGGCACCGGGGAGTCTCCGCCTCCCGCCTTGGCCCTCAGTGCCATATCCCTTGCTCTCCGTCGCTCCTGGAACGTCTCGAAGACGGGCGCATCGTACGCAACCTTGGGCGTCGGCTGCGGGACAGCTTCGACGGAAGGGAATGGCCGTTGCGGGGGCGCGGGGGAGTGTTGGTAGTATGGGTGAGAGTGGAAAGATGAGGTAGAGCCATGAGTAGATGAGGAGTAGGAGAGCGAGGACGAAGGGTAGGGGTATGCTTGTGGCGGCGGGGAACGGTAGGATGACGACTTGGAAGGGGTGGATGGGCCAGAGCTGTATGAGCCGCTGATCTGGCCAAGTTCGTCGGGGTGGTAGACAGGATGGTACGGGGCACCGCTCTGGTGTTGGTTTGGCTGGGTTTGTGGGGTGGCATATTGCACTGGCGGGTACTGCCCCAAGGCAAGGGCAGGCTGCACGTGTGATTGCATGATGCTAGAGACATCAAGTCCGCGCGTGTCAGCTCTTGCTCGAGAGAAGCGGCATATCAAAGCCCCAGTCACACAATGCACCAAAAACGCAGACTGACTTTAGCTTTGAGTGTTGTGCGTGCGTTTTCTAGATGATCGCTGTCGAAGCTGGTGGATTCAGCGATATGACGGGGCGATATAGGGTGGAATTGATGATAGAGAGCAGTATAGATGAATGAATGCTGGACGGCGTGTTTTCGTTTTTAACCGACGCGTTTCAGCGGGGAGCGGGGAGGCAAGGACGCGTGGTGCGTGTAACGTTGGTGCATTCGAAATAGACTCTGGCCCGCAGCCCCTGTATGCATACACCCCAGACGGGCACTGCATCCCTCTGTACAATCTAGTCTACATGCCCAGACGCAACCGCACTCAGAGCTCGCCTGCGAGTCGGCCCTTCTGCGCCTTGTCGAATGCCTTGCGGGGGGCATCCACGTCAACTTCCGCCCAGCTGTACAGGCCGTGACCGATTGATCAGCAGAACCACATGCCCAGGGGTGATATCCCACTCACTGAGGCATACGCATACCCATCGTCTCCGGGTTGAGGTCGGGGTACTCCGCCAAGATCAAAGTCGTGATGCTCTTGAACAATACGGCATAGCCCTCCGAGGTGAGATGGAGGCCGTCGCTACGCAGCATACCAGAGTCAGCTCGTACAGAACTACACAGTCATGTGAAGGATCATACTAAAAGTACGGGGCCAGCTGGGCATCTCCCTCGCCGCCTGCTGCCTCGATGACCGCCGTCCAAAGATCGACGACGGGCAGACCCTTCTCTTTGGCCACGTCCTTGCATGCCTCCGCGTATTCCTTCGTCACCTTGGCATTCCGGTTCTGCTCCGGCTCGGGACCCTCACTCCCAAATTGCTTCCACTTTTCAATTCGGGCGTTGATCCAAGCTGATTCGATGATGGGTGGGGGATTGATGAGAACGATCTTGGTTTCCGGGGCGTACCAAGGGGAGGATGGGGTTTGGATGAGGTCGATGATGTGCGCAAGGTTTTGCTTGTACTTGTCAAGAGGGACGTGCTGGGGAGATGGTGCTTCACATGCATCGTTTGCCCCTGCAAGGGGTTAGCCATGGTTCATGCTGGATGGGATGCAGCTATCAACAACTTACCGAGCCAGATGGTGATGAGCTTCACGTTTTGGGCCTTCCCTTGTTCTCTCGCCTCTTTCGTGGCAAAGACCTGCTCGAATACGGGGATAGCCCTGTAGAATGAGTCAGCCACGCGGGGCACACAGAAAAGCACAGTTAAGCCAGGTCACTGACCATTCAGATGTGTAGCCTACACGGTAGGCGTCAGCATCAGAGCGCGCCCCCAGACCACAATCTCGACTTACCACCGAACCCTCTGTTGACAACGTCGCATCTCCTCAAGTAAAACTCCGACATGCGCTGAGCAAACGACCCAGCAGACCATGCCTGAGTGAGGGAATCGCCCTGATAGAAGAGTCAGTCAGCAGCCGCCGCCGGACAAGATGCGGCGAGAAAGCACACTGGCGCGACGCGGCGACGTACGAAAAGCATGATGGCGTCGGTGTAGTTAGAGGCGGACATGGTGGCGGCGGCGAGGTAGCTGGTGAGGAGTACTAGATAATAGATCTCGAAGGGGGATGCTATACGCATGAGGGAGAAGAAAGAATGAAATGACGGTGGGCTGGACGTAGGCCGCACCCGTCGAACATAACGGATCGTGGCGACATCGCTTGGGCGCTCTTCGTCAGCTCGCACGTCTTTGTCACATCCTCTCCACTTTCTCAATCCACCACTTGCACAGATACTCCAGACACACCTCTATCCCCATGTCCGATAGCCTCCTCCAGAACACCGTGTCCACTTCATACATTATCCCCACCAAACAGATCTTATCCAAAGCCCATCTCGCTGCTTTCCAAAGATCCGCCGCCCATGACGACATCCTCCGCTTCATCGACGATCTCAACGAGAGCATAGTGGGGACGACACTGAGAAGTGCGGGGGATGGATCAGAGGTGAGCATGCTGATGATTTGCACTCTACCACCACTTGCTGACCCAGGCGACAGCGTACGAGGCCAGCCATCGGTATCTTGGACTCGGTCCTCAAAATCGCCCATGACATCCCCCCTGTCGACAACAAGCTGTCACGCTTTGGCAACCCGGCGTTCAAAACTTTCTACGACAAGGTCGACGAGGTCTCTACAGAGCTGCACCGGAGCATTCCGGGCCTGCCAGAGGGAGCCATTCTGGAAGTGGAGGTGTACTTCAAGAACTCTTGGGGGAACAAGGAGAGGGTCGATTATGGAAGCGGGATGGAATTGAACTTTGTGTCTTGGTTGTGAGTTGTCTTGGGCTGGGTTCCGGTGTGATACCTTCCACACGTGAATAATGTCGCTGATAACGACTCTGTGTAGATTATGCCTGACCAAGCTCGGGGTTTTCACTCGTGACGACTATCGCTTCTTGGTCCTCGGTGTCTTCTGGCGATACATTGAGGTCATGCGTTATCTCCAATCGACATATTGGCTTGAACCAGCAGGTTCCCATGGCGTCTGGGGACTTGATGACTACCACTTCTTACCTTTCCTGTGGGGTAGTGGTCAGCTCCGGGGTGAGTGGTGGCATGTATTGTGCAGACCGTCGTTGTCTGTCGCTTACTTTCTCCTTGACCGCCCAGACCATAAATACCTCCGCCCCAAAGCCATCCACGACCCCGAAATCCTTGAGGAGTTCTCCAAGGACTACATGTACCTCTCCTGCATCTCATTCATCAACTCTATAAAAACCGCCTCGCTCCGCTGGCACTCTCCAATGCTGGACGACATTTCTGCTGTCAAGACATGGGAGAAGGTCAACTCGGGTATGCGAAAGATGTTTGCTGCTGAAGTGCTTGGAAAGCTTCCGGTCATGCAGCATGCCCTTTTTGGCAGCATTATTCGGTTCCCCAGCTTGGAGGAAGATCCCCAGCTCAAGCATGATTTGGAGGAAGAGGGAGAGCTGGTGCCAGACGAGCATGGGCACATACATGACAGGACAGAAAAGGGGTGGGCCATGGACTGTTGCGGTATCCCAGGTGAGCCGATCTATGCTGCTAAGGCTGTGTTGGTTGATTCGGCTGACGTCGAGATCCTCCAGTTCCGTCGGCATTTGCAGCAGCTCAAGCAGAGGGCAGGGATCCCATCCTGGGAGGCACAGCAACGTCCACAGGCAAGGCGAACATCAGACCAATTCCATTTGATTAATATTGCGCCTCTGTATTTGTATGTATATATGTTCAACTACACAGGTGGCAAGGAAGTGACTGTGTATGGCCTTCATCTACCGTCATGATTGTGGAGCTTGCCGCCCCATCTCTGATGCAGACCACGAGATCTGACGGTACGGTGTAGACACTTGGAAGGAAGGATCGAGTGCATATAACACACATCTGATTCATGGATCAACCGGACTGCGCTACAACCGTCACCCTCCGCTCTACCAGCTCCCACACCTGCTCCACATCAACATCCCTTTGAATATTCAACACCTCATAATTGTGGCCCATCTCATACGCCATATGCTGAAAGTGGAAGTTGCCCACCACATTTCCCACCTGGAGCTCTATCAGAGTCCCGTCACCCGGGGGAAGGAAGAGCGACAGGCCGAGGGCCCCACCATGGGACGATACCAGGATAGTCGCGTGCCCCACAAAGTGGACCTGCGTCTCCAGCGCATGTACCGTTGGGTCAATCACCGCAAACCTAACCGGTAGCGGCGCCTCATCCGACTGGATGCTGTCTGGTGACGTCAATGCCCACGTCTCGGGCACATCCTGCGCGTCCTCATACTCGCACCCCTGCTCTCCCAGCACTGTCGATCCGTCTGCGCACAGCCCCGCGAGACCAGATCGGAACTTCGATATGAGCTCAGGCTCGTTGTTGATGTGTCGGACGTCGCGCCAGGATGACCAATCGTTGTGGGATTGAGCGTACTGGTCCAGTTTTGCTCGGGAGAGCCACAGGACGTTGATGGGCCTGCGAGGACGGGAGAGGTGGTGGGATTCGAGTAGCGTCTCTGGAGATAGGAGAGAGGGTGGGGATATGCCAAAGAGGTGGCGGTAGTAGTGGGAAGCGGCCCATGTAATGGTGGATGCACATGTGTAGCTGTGGATGGTGTCAGAAAAGGGCTTCCTGCGGGTAGAGAATGGGAGCTTGGACGCACCTGGAGCCAACACCCATGGCGGAGAGCAGAGAAGCCCCGGCACCAACGCTGTGGATCGTGTTCGTCACTGCAGTGTGTATGGTTTTGTCAGCAATCAGGTAAGTTGTCCGCTAAATGATACCACTCACGGCAAACGCCTTCTCCCCACGGGTCCAGGCTCAACCGTCTGGGCGCCCACGCTCCAATCCTATCCCACAAAGGCGTAAAGTGGTTCTGATCCATCCCGAACCCTTCAGTAAAAACCAGCTGAACACGGGTGTTGATGAGGGCGGGTGCTGTCCTGGCAGCAATGAATAACGTCACAAGAGTGGTGATGAGGTCTTCTGCGACATGGAATCTGGCGCAAGAGAGTGAGTGTCAGTACTGAACATCAGCCAGACGGCACCGAAGAACTAACGGGTTCCACTGGTCTTGTCTTCCAATGACCACCAGCGTCCTCTCTATCCTCTCTTTACAGTTCGCCCCCTCATCCTCCATATTCACTACATCTATATCCGATCCCAAAAACCTCTCTCTCCCCATATCCTTCTTCAGCTTCAACCCTTTGTCCGTCAACTCACACCCCGCTGCCCTAAACTTCCTCTGCTCCCCCTTCTCCGCCCGCAAGTTCGCCGACAAGCACGGCGCTGCAGGGTAAGGCCACCACCTGCTGAACGCCGAGTCCTGCACCGGCAAACACGTAATCCGCGTGGGAGGTACCGGCTCCCCTTCCTCTGGCGTCCAATGAGGCGTGCGCGAGTCATTCCTGATATACGCCGGCTCAAACGGCCCCTGCCCAACTCCCGACAGCCCGCAGTACCCCACCTCGGACGAGTGGTACGCCTCAACAAGTTCGCGCCCCAGCTGGCCGTTGCACGTGTTCACCCCGCGCGAGTCGGCCTCCTTCTCTGCGAGCTCCCAGAAGGCGAGCATCGACCGGATGGGGAACGAGTCGCGATAGAACGTGCCGGGCTGGAGGGCCGCAGGGTCGAGCCGCGAGAGCACGTCCTCGGCTGCTGCAGCAGCAGCCTGGAACTCCATGTCCGCGGCTTTCCGCCCACCGACTATTCCCCGGAAGGTCGCAGTGTAGGACGAGTCGGGGAAGGCGCCGACCACGACATAGTGGAAGAGGATGAGGCCGCCGGCGGCTGCGAGGACGTATTTGAGCACAAGGGCGGGGGTGAAGCGCACCTTCGGGGGGTGGAGTGGATGAGGAGGACCGGGGAGGGGGGTCTGACGGTGGGTGGCACTGCCAAAAAAGGGGAGGGAGGAGCGGAGAGAGGATAGGGAGCCTAAGGGCGCAGTTGGGGGGTAGGTGACGACGGAGTCGTGCGTATCGGCGGAGTCGGGGAGGGGTTGGTATACTGATGAGGACATGGTATATTGCGATGGCTGCACTATCGCTGAGGCATTATAGCTAGTGCACGTCGGTGGGGCACTTCATGGAGGGGAAAAGAAAGTCATTGTTGGAGACGAGCAGCAGACTTCCGTTCTTTTGAGAGCTGTGCTGCGAGATTACGGCTGAAGGAGGGAAGACGTGCCTTATGTCTGTGCGATTGTTAACGATTCGGGTCAGGCGTGTTCGGCGCGTGCGCCGGTGCGTGTGCAGGCAGGTCAAGTGAAGATCGAGGACTAAACGGCAACGTCATTTGCAATGAGGTGCACAGCAAGCAGCAGAAAAGTGACAGGACAAGGGGAAGACTTCATTTATCATGCATTTCATTACTGCTCGCCGCGCAGCTTCGCCAGCTCCGCCGCGTACTTCTTCGCCGACCCCGCCCTCAACCTCTGCCTCTTCTCCCTCTTCTTCGCCGCAACGTCATCCGATGGGAACGCCTTGCTTGGCTTGGTCGACGACGTGTCCACAACACGGATCCCCCGGACCAGCTCTCCCTTCTTCGTCCCTGCCCGCCTGATGGCCTCGTCCCTCGCCTGCTTCTCGGCAAACTGCTCGGATGCGGGGGTGGTGAACAGAGACGCCGCCGACACCTCCTGGTGAATCACCTCTGCCGCAAGGTTCTTGTGGTCGGGCCGACTCTTGGCCTCGGCCTCCTTGGCAGCAAGGTGGGAGCGGTCTTCCACCACCGCCTCCTCATCACGCCACTCCCATGTGACCTTCTCTGCCCCACCCTCCCCGACTTCGGAGCGGGAGCCGAAAGCGCCCTCCGCGCCGATGCCAGACTCCCAGCGCTGCTCCTCAACCTTCTCGATGGCAATCGAGGGGTGTTTGGCCATCCTGTCAATCTCCCGGGCACGGGCGGCGTCGAACTTTCGGGTCACGGGGTTGAGGGGGGTCATGACGCCAAGAAGGGGCTCCATACCATCGAGGAAAGCTCGTTGGAGGGGGATAGACTGTACAGTCGTCAGCGTTTGACCACGAGTTTTGTGTGCGAAGCGAGCGAGGTAGGTATCAGTGATATATATATGTTGTAACCATTGGTTGTGTCTTAAAGACTAATCAATTGGGTAATCCTCTAGAGTAATTGGGGGGGGGACAAGGAGGTTGGAAGGAAAAGAGGCTCACCTATTCGTTGCAGCGTCGCAGAGCGAAGGAGAAAGGACGACGCGTAAAGTTAGCGCCATACTCCCAGGTGCAATCGAGTTGTGAGGAGGAGTAAGTTTCAGAAAGTGAAGAAATATAGGATAACCATGTGTTATGTCTTAAGAACGAAGGTTATGTCATATTTTGTATCATCCGAGACAGGCCAAAGCCAGGGAAAAAAAAAAGCCAGATTGACAATGAATGGGGGTTACGGAGGATTGACTCACCCGTCGCTCGTATTCATCCTCAACCTCCTTCAACTTCCTTACCGCCTCGACCCGCGCCTTGCTGATGTTGTACTTGTTGGCAAGCTGGATAGTGGGCACACCTCGCACAAGCTCAGCATACACCTGGCTCATGGTGTAGTCGGAGAGAGGGGGAGGGGGGGAGAACGAAGGATTTGTTTGGTACGGCTGAGGAGAGGCAAACAACGACCAATCAGCACGGTGCACGGCGTGTCACTCAGGCCGAGAAAGAAAACTCACGACATCCCCACCAATCCATTTTGCCTTGTCGCCCTTGCGGGCATACCTGTACTTGTACCCCTCCTTGTGTTTCCAGAAGTGGTAGGTGGTCTCAGGGGTCCAGCGAATCCTGTTCCTGCTCTCGGCGGGCGATGGGGGGTCGAACTTGAAGTCCCCGCCCGAGGCTTCGGGAGCGTCCGACGAAGGGGTGGAGGGGGTAGAGTAGGGACGCGAGGGCGCTGGGGAAGCACGGGAAAGAAGGGAAGGGGCAGCACGCGCGATGGGTTGGAAGGGGAGGCGGGACGGGCCTGCCACGGCTGTGGGGAAGGGCATAGTGCGTCGTGGATGAAGAGCATGAACGAAGAGAGATGCCCGAAATTTCAGGTCATTTGGTGGGCGGTGTTTGGCGGCAATTGGAGGGTGGCAGGCGGAGATCAGAGTGAACTCCGTGGCACCCTACTGGCCGTCTTTTCGAGAGATGAATCAGAGCCATGTCCTCTTGCATCGCGCCTCCAACAGCAACTCACATCTCAGCCAGAGCCACAACCACAAAACCCACAACACACACCATGGCCGCCATCTCGCGTGCCCTCGGCTCTGTCCCTGCCTCCTTCTGTGTCCACCTCCAAAACGCCTCGCGCGCGTTCCAAGCCCGCACCTCTGTCCCCTACTCCAACACTTCCCTCGCCATTTCCACTATCCTCCTCCGCGCGGGCCTCCTATCCAACGTCACAACCGGGTCTCCTGCCGGACCCGCCCCCGCCTCCTTCCCCACCCTGCCCCCGCCTGCACGCAAGCTCTGGCTCGGACTCAAGCACCGTGACGGCCTGCCAGTGCTGAGGCGGGTCAACCTCGTGAGCAAGTCGAGCTTACGGGTGGCGGTCACGCGGGATGAGCTCGGGAGGCTGCTCACGGGCAAGAGAGCGAGGAATGTGACGGGTGCAGGAATGGGCGAGATTTTTGTGGTCAACACGGGGAGGAAGGAGCTGGGGGTGAAAGGGTATATGGAGGGATGGGAGGCGTGGAGAGCCGGGCTTGGGGGGGAGGTCGTTTGCAGGTGCTCATAGCTGGCGTTGGGGGGGGGGGGGGTCCGAGTGATCGTAGGGGTATCATTACTGGAAAGAGACCGCGGGGCGGGTGTGTGTGGGGGGGGGGGGTTGGGGGGGAGACGAGCGTCCGTCGACATAGATCACGATGCAAACGACTTTGCATGCCACTAATACATATAGGTGTCGCTCAAGACTATATTATATCACAGATCATCCAAGAGATCTGCCCCATACCCCCTCAGCTTACCCAAAAGTCCTCCCCCTCGCCTCAACCCCTCAGCGATACCTTACTCCCCGCTGGCCGCCTTAGCCGCAATCACCAGCTTTGCCGCATCCCGGCGCATCTCATTCAGCCGAACCAGATGCGCCTTGACGCTGACCTTGGCCGCTTCCGTCCCCTCCGCATACCCTTCCTGCCTATTGAAATCTGTTCACCGCCGTCTATCAGCCTACTTCTCTCGCGAAGGGCAGGTCCGACGTCCAGACGCAGAGCTCACCCTTCAGCCGCATAGCGAACCACATTCCCAGCACGATCTGCCCCACCCCGTCCTCCCTATCCCTCCCGCCGAGCATCCGCGCGATATCGCGCCCCGTCTCGAGCTGGCGGAACATGCGCTCCCGCCCGCCGTAGTGATGCGTGCTGGTCGTGAATGCAAAGATGAGCAGGCGGATCATGTTGTTGTTAGCTTTTTGCGAGACCTCGTATGCGGCCGAGAGCTTCTTTCTGTGTTGGAGCGGGCCGGGGTATCGTCAGCACGTTTCGAGAATTGGGTAAATGGGGACACATACTTTGAGCTCACGCGGTTCTCGTCTGTCAGGCTCGCCAAAAAATTGCCCGCCGCTACAAACGTTCCACTCGTACTCGCCATACACTTCTCCGCCAACTTATTGACCTGATCCTGCCCGTGCGCCCTCGCGGCCACGCTCCCCCAGCCTCCCACATCCACCCCTTCCACAGATGTCAACGCCGACAGCCCGCGCAGCCTGCCCTGCACACCCAACAGCCCCACCTCTGCAATCACACTCATCTCGCTCCCCGCGTTAATCAGGCCCATGCACGCGCGGTAGTACCTGCTCGCGAGGTCTGCAGCGCTGTGCATATGCGCGTGCTGCGCGAAGAGAAGAAGGAGATGCGGGGAGACGGGGTGGAAGAGCCCGTGGGCGAGGAGATGCGAGACAGTCTCGAGGAGGAGGGCATAGCCCGCGGCGAAGGAGGAGCGGTAGATGAGGGCGGTGGCTTGCTCGAGCATGACTTCGCCGAGGATGGACATGACTTTCCGCTGGAGCGCGATGGCATGTGACAGCCCGTGTGATGTCGAAACTGTTGGGGTCAGCCGTCAGCAACCAGTTCCATTCATTATCCACGACATGATTGCCACTGCTTACATCCAATGTCCCACATATCCTCCCTGCGCGCCACATTCTCCGTCTCCCGCAACACCTTCGGGTGGATGATGTTCTTGCAGCTCGCATCCGAGCCAGAGTAATCCCTCCGGCTTACCACCGTCGTAAGGTAAGTGAGCATATACAGAATATTGGGAGGAGTCATCTGAATAAGGAGGGGCTGCCCGTTCGGCACGTCAACCTGCGAGCGTGGTATCACGTCAGCCACTTTCCCTCTCATCACACCTGCCTCCTCTGGTTTGCAAACTAGACACAGCACACACCGGAAATACACCTCCATACAGCCGCAACTGACCAAACACCCCCTTCTCCGCCGTCTCATCCATCAAGCAATAAACCCTCTTCATCATCCCTTTCGCGACCGCGTCATTTCCCACCCTCCCTTCCCACAGTGTCCGCAAAAGCAGATAATGTATTGTCAGCGATGCCATCCACAGGCCCTCTGTGCCCTCGCCGACAGGTGGAGTCGGGGTGGAAGGGTCGTCATAAGTGGTGAAGGCGATGGCTGAGGCGAGGGAGGAGAGCGCCGTAGGTACGAGTTCCCAGCGGCGGTGGACGAAGGCGAAGCGGGCCTTGATTAAGCAGGCGAGTTGGGCAATGGTGCGGTGGTTCCTCTTTGTTGCTTCATTCTGGGAGGAGCGGCAAGGGACGGAATGTAAGCGGGTGTATAAGGAAGAGTGGCCGGGAGGCTTACGAGGAGCTCGTCGACGACGCTCAGCGATTCAGCCGATCCTGTCGTCTCGATAAACTCAAGATACAGCAGATACAGCCCGTAACGATGCGACGCGTTTTCTCTACACGCAATAATCCTGCTATCAGCCACAGCTTTACAAATATTCCAGGACTCGCACGCACTTGTTTGACGAGAGAGACTGTTGGACAAGTCGTTTCCCCAGGTTGAACTTGCCTTGCGCGAACGCGATCCGTGCGTTGAGGAGCTCGAGCTGGAGGCGCATGGGGGTCAAGGATGATTGTCTTTGTGCGACAAAGCACTGTACAGGGTGATTGTGGTAAGCAAGATAGATCGTTAACGCCAGAGAATGTCTTGGGCAGCTCACAGATTGCGCCACCACATCCTGTACATCGGCCATCAACCTCCCCATATCCACCTCGAGCCCTCCCTCTGCACCCTTCCCACCCTTCCCATTTTGCCCACCCGGTCCACCACCCCTGTCCCCTGTTACGCCATACATATCCGACTCCCTCCCCTTCCCCTTCCACCCCTTCCACCCCTCCCAGACCTTCAACCCTACCACCCCGAACTCCAACCCGAACGCCGCCCTCTCCCGATCGCTTAGCGTGGACATCTCCCAACCTGCTTTGAGGCTGTCTAGCGCGACAAGCAGGTGTCCGAGGGCTTTTGACGCGGCAGTGGGGTCGTGTGTGAACCGCTGTGAGCTTGAGCTTGAGCTGAGGCTCGAGCTCCTGCTCGCGGAGGGGGTGTACAGCCGGATGAGAGGGATGTCGGGGAACTCTGGCGGACGGGTGAGTGAGATAGACGTAGGGATGAAAGATTGTTGAAGGTGGCGTGAAGCCAGGCGGTGGGCGGAGATTGCGTTGTGGTAAAGGAGCGCTTGGGTGGGTGGAAGCGCAGGGACGGGCGGTGGCGCGTGAGCTGGTACGGGGTGCGGGAGGTATGCAAGGAAAGCCGGGTGGGCAGGGGTGGATGAGCCTGAGGGGATGCCTGTCGAGGCGAACATGTCAGGGCTTAGTTTCCGGCGCTTGATCGAACCAAACTGGTCTGCCGGGTTTAGATGCAAGGATGGCGCCGTGCCCTGCTGTCGCGTCACGAAAGAGGTGGAAGGGGATGATGGGATGAGGGTATCACTTGATGGAGGGAAGGGAGGTAAGTAAGCAGCATGGTGTGTGTGTGGCTGTGGGTAGGCCATTTGTGTGCCTCGGAGGGGGTGGAGGGAGGGGGTGTAAGCTGTGAAGGAGGGAAGGAGCGAGGAGGATGAGAGGTGAGGTTGTTGAGAAGTGACAAGAGATCGAATGCAAGAGGACGCGCGACGAAAGCAACATGAGAGCATGGAAAGCGCGTGACCGTCACGTGTCGGTCACGTGGGGGTATCTTTGTTTTTTGGTGAGTCGGCCTTTATCGATCTATCGACCGCTCTGACATATTGTCGGTTCTCAATTCGTCCATAGCAGCTGCTGCTACCTTATAGCCCACTTAGCCATACCCTTCCCCTTCCCCCTCATTCCTCTGCCCCACTGCAGCCCACCAGTCATGTCCGAGCAACGCATAGCGACCGTTGAGCGCAAGACCAGCGAGACCTCCATCTCCTGCACTATCGATCTCGACCACATCCCCGGCGTCACAGAGCAGGTCATCGATGTCAGCACCGGCCTGGGTTTCCTCGACCACGTCAGTGCCAATCTCCTTTCATGTTCATCTACCCCTCCCCCACCTACTGACACCCCACCCGCACGGCCGTCCACAGATGTTTACGGCCCTCGCCAAGCACGGCGGCATGTCCCTCACCATGAAGTGCAAGGGCGACCTGCACATTGACGACCACCACACTGCCGAGGACTGTGCGCTCGCGCTCGGCGAGGCGTTCAAGAAGGCCCTGGGGGAGAGGAAGGGGATCAAGAGATATGGGTTTGCGTATGCGCCCCTTGATGAGGTGAGTTGAGTTGGTTGGCTGGGAGGGGATGGGGGCGATGTTGGGTGGTCGATTCCTCGAGGAATGAGCGGGGTGAGGTTGGGCAGAGCTCGGTCAGGAGCTGACCAACGAGGTGGATAGTCACTCTCTCGTGCCGTGATTGACATCTCCTCCCGGCCGTACTTTGTCTGCCACCTTCCCTTCACACGAGAAAAGGTTGGAGACCGTGAGTCTTTCCGCCCCACTGCACACACCCCACGCCAAGCCATCACTGACCCACCTACGACAGTCTCCACCGAGATGATATCGCACCTCCTTCAGTCCTTCGCCTTTGCCGCTGGTGTGACCCTCCACGTTGACTCGATCCGCGGCGAGAACAACCACCACATTGCCGAGTCGGCGTTCAAGGCGCTTGCGCTCGCTATCCGTATGGCGATCAGCAGGACTGGCGGGGATGACGTACCCAGTACCAAGGGTGTGCTTGCGCTCTAATCGGTCGTGTCGGGTTTGGGAGTGGGTCCAGGGCATTATGCATCAGATTAGACAGACGTATCGATCGTCTTGTGTTGAACAACTATTTTCTGCTTCTCATCTCGTCGCTTCTTTTGCTCCCCCCCCTCCCCCGGGCCTCCTCAACCCCATTACAAGCCCAACCTAAAGTTTTTTTTTGTACTCCCTAATTTGCAGCCCCGGAAGCATCCTTCTCATCCCCGCTCTCCGAATTAAGCTCGAGCGACTCATCCTCCGTGAGCTCCCGGAAGGGCGTGCCGGACCGCGTGGACACGGGTACAGGGCGGGTAACGGGGGACGACGCGCTGGGCGTGGAGGAGGTGGAGTCGCCTGCCACTGTCTCGGGAGGGGAGGAGGGTCGCTTGGAGTAGTATCTCCCGGCCTGCCAATAATACAAGCAGGTTAGCCCTCTGCTAGCCGATAAACCAAGGAGGCGGGGAGGCGGAGGGAGGGGGGGGGTGGGGGGGGCGCACCTGGAGAAGGACAAGTCCCGTAAGCATGACGGACGTCATGATATTATCAGTGGCCAGGTCGCGAACGACCACATTGAGTGTGGGGTAGATAGGGTTATCCACGAGTGACTTCGGCAAGGGAGAAGGTACCAGAGCGATGCCTGCGGTGCGGGCCAGATGACATCAGCGTCTGGCGCACTGGCGTGCCCGGGAACGATCGGCGATGCTCGCTCACCGCTCGCATAGATCTCTTGATACTGCGTCCACATAAGCGCGACGATCAAAACTGTCCCAGATGTCAGCGGCCTCCCCCTGAAATACACACGTGCACATGAGACGGACACACCGATACTGCCGCCGTCAAACAGTACTTCCCCGCCGGGCCGCGAGTATCCCTTGACAGACCGTCCGCCGACGCTGAGCAGCAGGACGACGCCTACAAAGGCATACGCCCATCCCATGCCGAGGGGTGCACCTGCCAGCAGCGAGTAGTACTTTATCGAGTCGTCGATGGCATCGGCGGTGACGGGCGTCTTCCACAGGACATTGTGATCTGCGATCCAATGGCAGAAGGTGGTCCCTGGGTGGCCGAGGAGGGTGAGAGGTCAGCGGCGGGTGCGGGCGGGAGCGGGGGCGGGTGCGGGGTACGAACCGAGGAGGAAGGAGGTAGACATGGTGATGAGCGCTGTTCTCCAGACCATGTTGGCGGTATAAGCTGGTGTATGCTTGGGTATATGGGGATGAAGAGATCACGATGTGTGCTTGGTGCTTGTACGGGTCCATATGGCCATCGGGCCATCTGAAAGAGAGGCTTGGTGTGCGCGGAGATTGACTCGAGTCCGTGTGCTGGTCGCTTACTCGTCCTTCCTTCTCTGACCACTCGACCGTCTTCCATATCACTTCTATACGCGGCAGCTCACAGCAAAGTCACCGCATATACCCACTCCGCTCTCTTCGCCTCGCCGCCTCTCCGACCCCTCCCCCCCGGGCCCCCACCCACCATGCGCCGCGTGTCTCCCTCCACCCTCCGCCAAAGGGCCATCCCACCCATCCTCTCTCGGCGAGTCCTCGTCACTTCCCCCACCTCCACCCGCGCCCTCCAGACAAGTTCCAGCATTTCCTTCCCTCGCAGCGCCACCACTCGCCGGACGTTCGCGGTCACCACCTCCTCTTTGTCCCCCGCCCCCCCTAGCTCACCCCCCGCCTCGGAACCGCCGGCGCCTGAGCACTCAGCAGAGATCTCGTCAGACGCCGAGGAGCCAGTCGCTCCTCTCCCACCTCACCTGACCCTCGCCGGCCTGACCACATCGGTGGTCACGCCCTCCGTATCCGACACACCTCTGCCAGACGACCTCCACTCAGCATTCGTCCATCTTAACACTGCGTTCGTCCCGCGCAACCAGCACCTCGCTGCGGACCCCTCCCCCTCGCCCTTCAGCCACGTGATCCCCTACCCTGGTTCGGGCCAGGGGCGCTCCGTCCGTCGTGTCCCTCCGGGGATCGAGTCCGAGCAGCGGGGAGAGGATGAGGACGAAGAGCCGCCGGCGCCTGAGACGGTGATGGCGCTTGCGAGCCCGTTTGAGGGTGGAGAGGGGTATGTGAAGGATGCGGTGGAGAAGATGGCGGGCAAGATGGGCGCGGACGTAGTACGGCTGGATTTGATGCTGGGGCTGGCTTTTGATGGGGAGGCGTCGCCTCTTGGGAACGGTCAGTCGCTTCGCCTCTGACAGCCTTATGTGAGAACTCGGTGCTGATGACGAATAATAACCGCACAGACGCTCCCCCCACACTCCCACACGTCCTTAACCCGATCTACCAACCTGCTCCTGTCAACCCCTTCACCTCGTCCCGCAAAGAGGGCACTGAATCCTCGGACGATGACAGCCCCGCCTCCGGGACGGGCCACATGCCCATCGCTGTCGTCGGCAGCGCCCTCCCCGGACTTATGGGCGGCGGTATGGGCGGTCTGCTCGGCGGGCTCGGCGGTGTATCTGCCGAGGACATCCTAGGCCGGCCACAGCCGACAGAGGAATGGGTCGATTTCTTCTCCAAGATCATCAATGCCCACACGCCCGAAGTCGCGCCGGGGGAACAAGGCCGCCGGCGGATCATTTTGCTCGAGGCGCCTGTGGCGATGGCTAAGACGTTCCCTGTGTGGTGGCCTTCCTTTGTGGAGGCGGTGCAGCGCAGACGGCGCGGGATGAAGGTGCTTGCGAGGAAGAGGCCAAACTACGGTGGGGAGGCATCGGAAGAGCCGGCACTGGTGTACCCTACGACGATCGTGCTGCAGTGTACCCCGTCGCTGGCACCGCCGCATACCGTGCCTTTGGTGTTGGGCCTCGACAGGGACGGGGACGAGGTGATGCTCTCTGCGGACGGCGAGCATGAGCACGAAGGGGAAGGGGAGGACGCCCATGACGAGCAGGATCGTGCAGATGCGGCGATCTCGGCGATTGAAGAGAAGTTTAGGAGTATGGGATTCAAGGTGCACCACCACGTGGAGGTGATCAAGCCGAGGGAGGGGGCGAGGCTGTGGTGGGGCAGCGAGGAGAGCGATTCGGCTAGCAGGAAGGAAGGGGAGCAAGCCAGACTGAAGGCGATACTTAGCAAGGGGTGAGTGTTTGTGTATTGGATGGAGCGCAGCATGAGCTGATACGTGGTGCCCAGACTGGCGTCAAGCCTGCCGTCGTTCGACGGACGACCCGAGAACAACTCCAGCAAACAGGTCCACCCTCTGCAACGTCTCCTCGCCCACCGCTTCCCCCAACCCCAACCGCCGCGCCCCGACTCCCATCCCAACGCCAGCCCCCTCATCTGGAAAGCCTACCCAATTATTCCTCAGCACCGCAACCTCCATGCAGAGCGCGAGTCCCGCACGCACCACCGCCGCGTCTACACTGCTGCCTTGCTTACCCGCGCAGTCCACCAGCTTGGTGGCATCCTTGTGGATCCCCTCCAGGCTCTCGCGCTGAGCGAGGCGACAGGCCTGCCGCTCACGCGCAGGACCGAACCGAGCAGTATCGGCCGCGGGTGGGGGAACGCGGTCGTGGGGTGGTCGGACGCTCTCCATCTCGCGAGTATCGCTCTGGGGCTTGCGCGCATCAGCCGTGGACAAGTGCCTACCGAGGGGAATGACCCGATCGAGATCCACTGGCAGGACATCATCGCAGCCAAGAAGGAGATGATGGAGGAGCGGCTCCGCGTAGTCGAGCAAGCCAAGCGGCATTTCATCCCGGCCCCGAAACGCGATGCCAAGCACCCTCATCCGTCTGCCTCTAAGGGAGACGATGCCGCGCCTGCCGTCGACCACGTTGTCGAGAACCTCAAGAAGGCACGTGACCTTTCGCAGCACGAAAAACGCTTGCTGGGGTGCATTGTCGACCCCACAAAGCTCGCTGCCACGACATTCAAGGACGTGCATCTCCCTGACAAGACAGTCGATGGGATCAGGTCGATGGTGTCACTGCCGCTGTTGTTCCCCGAGGCGTTCCGCGGGGGTGTGCTGAAGGACCACGCGACGACGGGGGCTCTTTTGTTTGGACCTCCGGGGACGGGCAAGACGTTGTTGGCGCGCGCGGTAGCGGCGGAGAGCGGGGCTAGGATGCTGGCGATCCAACCGAGTGATGTGAACGATATGTATGTGGGCGAGGGCGAGAAACTGTACGTTGACTGCGTCCTTCTTGTAACTCGCCGCTGCTGACTGTCGTCCTCTCACAGCGTCAAATCGGTCTTCTCCCTCGCGCGCCGCCTCTCCCCCTGCGTTGTCTTCCTGGACGAAGTCGACGCCCTATTCGGCGCACGCATATCGCGCGGCTCGTCAGGGTCAATGTCGCACAACCTCATCCTCACCGAGTTCATGCAGGAGATGGACGGGCTGAGCTCGGCGATAGCCAACAAGGATAAGAAGGTGGTCGTCGTTGGTGCGACGAATCGGCCGTTTGATCTGGATGACGCGGTGCTGAGGAGGTTGCCGAGGAGATTGCTTGTGGATTTGCCGGGGCTGGAGGGTCGGAGAGGTGAGTCTTGGGTTGGTTTCTCTGGCGGGCATCCGCAAGAGCTGACACGACTCTGTAGCGATCCTGCAAATCCTGTTGAGAGACGAGACCCTGGGAGGGGACGTCGACCTTGACCGGTTAGCCAAGGAGACCGACGGATACTCCGGTTCCGACCTGAAACGTGAGTCTACCGCTTTTTGACGACGCAATGCCGACCAAGCTGACCAGACCTCACTCTCCCAGATCTCTGTGTCAGCGCAGCCATATCCGCCGTCAAGGAGACCGTCTCCGTCCCCTGGCTCACGAAGCACCTCTCCTCCTCTTCCAACTCGCCATCTGTACCAGTATCAACTTCAAAGGCTGCACCACCGTCACCTCCTCCCGGTGGAGGCGGCAAGCCTGCAGATGCACTGGTAGTTGAGCAGGGCGCAGGCGGGAGTGGGAGAAAGAAGGCAAAGACGACCAAGCATAAGGCTGTTTCTTCTCCTCTTGCCTGTGCCTCTTCTTCTGCATCCACGTCTACCTCCTCGGCGTCCGCCGCCGACCCCGCCGCAGAGGAAGATGAGGTTACTCGCCCCTCCTCGGATCTTGCCACCCAGCCCCTGCCATCCGACTCCTCATCCTCTGACGCTCCTGAGCTTCTCAGCGCCGACAAGTCGCGTGCGACCCCTTCCTCTGCGGAGGAGCTCGTGGACGCGGAGGAGTACGGAGATGTGGAAGAGGCAAAGGAGCAGCCGAAACCGAGGGTTTTGGGGTATAGGCACTTCAAGACGGCATTGGGGGAGATCCGACCGTCGAGTTCTGAGGAAGGGAGCTTGCCCGAGCTAAGAAAGGTAAGTTCACATGCCCTCTACAACCTTGATAGATGGTGGAATAGAACTGACGATCGTGCTGTACAGTGGGCAGAGCAGTTCGGCGAGGGCGGGACGAAGAAGGGGAAGAAGAGCGGGTTCGGCAAGGGCTTTGGGTTTGGAGACTTGCCGATTGACGACAAGGGGAAGGGATACGGCAAGGTGAAGGAGGAAGAGTAGATGGGGGCGTAGTGGGGTGGGAGATGAGAGCCGAGCATGATTATGCACTAACGCATCTAGATTTTGTCTTGACTTCTGCATGATGCATTGCTTGCATGTTTTCTCCTCAGACTCTACCGACGTCTGGTGCCTACACCAACGACACCTACGATCGCTTGGTCCACCTTGAGGCATCATAACCGGCTCTGGAGCTGGTCGGCGCGGCTCTGTAAGGTATCCAGTCTCCTCTCTCTTCTCTCGATCAACTTCTCCAGCCCGTCGGCCGCTGCCAGCGGTTTTGCGAGGATCTGCGTTGATAGGGCGGTATCGAAGCGGGTCTGTGATATCCGAGTCAGTCTCGCGATATCCAACTCGGGCAACGAACAAGACGCACCTCCAGATCACCCTTCAACATCCCGGTCACGCGATCCCAGTCCTTCCAGAACTTCCTCTGTGCCTTCCCCCACAGCCTCTGCCCCCATGCCAACGACGCCACCACTCCCAACAGTCCCAAGCCGCCTGCCGTGCCCGCCGAGAGTATCTCCATTGGCGGAACATAGGCCACCCAGCTCAATGAGCAGCCTACCAAAGCCGTCGAGTAGGTCGTGAGTAGGGCGCGGGACGCGGCTGTTTGTAAGCGCGGAATGGAGGTGGTCAATAGCTGTGAGCGGCGGGAAGAAAGTGGAGAGATGAGGGACGTGGGTGTGAGCGGTGGGATGGAGAGGGAGAGGGTGGAGAGGTGGTTGGTGAGGAGCGGCGAGGTGAAGGGGTGGGGCGAAGTAGTGCCGGTGGGTGTGCCGGCCGGAGGGGGAGGGGGGTGGGAGAGTTGGCGAATGGTGCGGTCGGCGGATTTGGAAAGGGAGAGTTGGAGGTGCGAGAGCTGTCCGGTCTCGAATACGATCTATGGACGGTGGTCAGTTTGTCTGTTTGCTCACTGCAGGTAGTCATTTCCCACTCACCTGCCTCTCGAGCTCCACGCCAAACCTCTCTCCAACATACCCCCCGAGTTCCAACGCGACATCGTCCACCCTCAACCTCCCGACGAGCCCCAACCAGCTGAGCCTCCCATCAAAGCTCATCTCGATCTCCCGGCGTATTCTATCCATCTCAAACTGCACTCCGCCCTCCACGAGCCCTCCGTCTATCCCCCGGCTGGCCACGCTCAAGTGCTTCGCCTTTGTCGCGCTCTTCTGCGCCTTCCGCCGAAGCTCCGAGACGGTGTACGACGCCTCGCGCGTGGTATTCCGGTCGCTCGCAATCACATCCGCGATATGCCTCAGCGTGAGCTGCGCGGTCTCACGTGCGGTCGCCAGCTGCGGGGCTGGGCCGGGGCTCGGGCTCGCAGTGAGCGCCGCGAGGAGGGAAGCCTGGAGGGGACCTATGCGGGACTCTAAGAAATCGCGCTGGAACGTGTCGAAGGCCTTGGTTTTGGAGGGGGAGAGGGCGTCGTGGTTCTCGAGCCCTACGGCGAGAGCTTCGAGCGCCGACAAGGCCTTTGAGGCCTGGACGAAGGTGACGCTCAGTGAAGAGGCGTCAATGCTGGGAGACATGTTGTCCGAGGAGACTTTGACCTGCCGGAGCTGCTGGAGCAATGTGTCTCTGACGCTCGTCTCGGACGAGCTGGGAGGGAGGGGGCCGTTGATGACGACATGGACTGACGAGCGGGCGAGGAGAGAAGGGAGGAGAGGGGAGATTTCGGGGGTGGAGGTGAGACGGATGGGATCGAGAACGACGACGAGGGCGTCCGTCGCGAAAAGTGTCGAGACGATGGACTCGAAGTCGTGTCTCCGGGCTACAGACCGGGCAGGTCAGTTTTCGTGTTCGGGTGACAGATCGCTGGACCTACCAGAGATCTCTACGACATCGTAGCCGGTCGCATGAAGCCATGAAGAGGATAACGAGAGCGCCTCAGGCTCGCGAAGCAGCTGTTCCCCTTGGCTACTCGCAGTTGTCAGCCAGACTCATGACGATCGCCTCTCGCCACGCACCTGATATGGAACACATCGATATTTGCGTCCTTGTGGCGGTTGACGAGCGCCCGGCGAGTCGCCTCGTGGTCGGCCAGAGGGTCTTGCAGAAGGGCAGTCACAACTTGCCGCGGGGCAGCGAGCGAATCCCCAATGACTATAGAATGGCTTCGGTCAGACGAGCTCGAACGACTTATCGCTTCGATTTGTACTCACCCGCTATCCTCCCTCTGCGCTTCTCCGCCAGATCATCGGCCGCCCTCTGCACCCTCTTTGCCCAGACATCGTCCCCGCCAATCTCATTTTCCAGCAACTCCTGTAGCCCGCGAAGAACAGGTGTAATCGCCGAAGCGCCTTCCACTGGCACAGCCTTCGGCACCGTCAAAACCGGCACAGCGTCCACGTCAGCAGTCGCCACAGCAGCAGAGGCGTACGACCTGCGAGACGCGGGGGGGCGAGCCAGCCGGGCGGAGAACAAGCGAGGGGGCCGGAGGGCGGTCTGGAAATGTAGACATTGGGAGCAGACTGTAGCTGCTGGCGCAGTTTTTCGAGAGGCAATTTGCGCTGCACTGCTGGGTGCTGCGCGAGCGAGCCGGAGGAGCGACATGCTGAGTTGCGGGGGGTCGGGATGCGTGTGGCAAGAGAACGGGTGGATGGATAGATGGTGTGCCCGACAGACTGTCGACATCGGCCGGCAAGAGAAGAGTGTGTATTTATTTCGTCCCCCGTTAGACACGGTCTCTTGACGCGTCTTGTTGACGAGCAAGCAACAACGAGCAGAGAAAGCAACCACACATCTCGGACTCGACCATCGCATCCATACTCCACACTCGAACCCCCCCCCCGACACCATCCCCGGCACCCTCCCCGTGACCGGTCCAGGCCCGCACACTTGTCGACCCCCACCATCTGGCCAGGACGCCAGACTCCACCTGCCTCCTTCACTCCCCGTTCCTCCGCTCGGTCCGTGCTCCGCCAGAAACCCTCTGCATTTTGACAGCTGTCTAGAATACTCTTCCGGCTCCCCCCCCCCTGATAACCTAGCGCACCTAGTTTTACCCCCCACCCACGAAGCCAACAACACAGACACCATGGCCGACCAAGGCTACATCTCGTCTGGCTCGGGGAGCGGCCGCGTCTCGGGCGGCGAGGGCGGCGACCGCAACTCGTGCGTTGTGCATCTGCCCTACCGGGACCTGGGAAATCCAAACTGATCTGGCCTTGCGCGTTCGGCGGGCATGTGTTTGCAGGATCGTGCTTAAAGTCGGCATGGTCGGCGACTCGCAGATCGGCAAGACGTCGCTGATGGTGAAATATGTCGAAGGGAGCTTTGAGTGAGCTGGAGATGTCTGTCTGGCTGGGGCTGGACTTGCTGACACAGAGATGTGGTTTGCAGCGAGGACTATATCCAGACGCTAGGCGTCAACTTTATGGAGAAGAGCATCAGCATACGAAATACGGAGATCACCTTTTCGGTATGTCGCACCTGGTTGGTCATGGCATCCCGCCGCTGGCCGCTGACCGAGTGGGAGCACCTGCCGTGCAGATATGGGATCTCGGTGGCCAGAGGGAATTCGTGTCGATGCTCCCGCTCGTATCCAACGACGCGGTCGCGATTCTCTTCATGTTTGACCTCACACGGAAAGCGACGCTCAACAGCGTCAAGGAGTGGTACCGCCAGGCGCGGGGGTTCAACAAGGTGCGTCCTCCTCTTCTGCCGGGAGCTTCCGTCGGCTACAGGTCCTTTCCGCGTCTCCCCCCATGGCTAAAGCTGACCGAGGGACCCTGGCCCGCAGACGGCGATACCGGTCCTAATCGGCACGAAATACGACCAGTTCGCATCGTTCTCCCGTGAGGAGCAGGAGGAGATCACAAAGCAGGCGAAGCGGTTCTCCAAGGCTATGCACGCGCCTCTCGTGGGTCTCTCTTTCCCCCCTCGCCGTGTGTCGGGCGCGTCGCGGCGTGGATGTGTCTGGTCTGCAGGTGCTGCAGGTGGGTGCAGGTGGGCGGCGGCGGGTGCTGACGAAGGCGGACGGCATCCCAGATCTTTTGCTCCACATCACACTCCATCAACGTCCAAAAGATCTTCAAGATCGTCCTCGCGAAAGCCTTTGACCTGAAGGTATGCTGTGCGCTGAGTGTGGGGTGTGTGGGGTGCGTGGGTGTAGACGGGGCGCGCTGACTTGAGGCGTTGCAGTGCGTGATACCCGAGATCGACGAGGTCGGCGAGCCCATCTTGCTGTACGTGGATGTGTAGCGTGTGGCATCGACATGGCGGGGCGGCGGGCAGGGTGTGCAAAGGTGCAGGCGGGCGGGGTGGCCAGGTGTGCCGGCGGGCAGCGGTAGCGACGTTCTTATTTGGTCCGCCCATGTTCTTGATACTTTTTTACGAGGGCTGGACGGCGACAGGCAGTGACGGCGGGAGAGCCATGCCATACTGATGACTCGGACTGGGGCTGGACAGGTGCGACGGCGGGAGAGCCGTGCTATTCTCGTGACTCGGACCCGGGAGCATCCGACCACTCGCCGGTGTGTAAGTGCGCGAGTGCGTGCGTGCGTGAGTGCGTGCGTGCGTGAGTGCGTGCGTGCGTGAGTGCGTGAGTGCGCGAGTGCGCGAGCGTGCCACTGTGCAAGTATGAGTGTGAGTGTGTGGCCCGGGCCTGGCGCCGCCCGGACGCGGACGCATAAGGAAATCGTTGCATAGGATAGAAGCACAACAGGCATGATATATACGACGGACGCGCCATCCAGTGGTGGCCTTTGAAATGGGAGGAAAGGAGAGAAAAAGCGTATCAAAACAAGCCAGTCCAGTCCAGTCTATAAGTCTCTGTAATCGTCTCTGTCGGCCGCCCTCTCTATTCCCCCCCCCCCCCCCGGGCTCAAAGATACGGCTCGTTCCTCACCCACGTCCCCGGCTCCGTCAACTCCAGATACCCCCCCTCCACATGGTCGGCCGGGCACGCCGGCTTGGAGGTGTTGCCCGTCCACAGGCCGTTGCACCCCGGGAGGTAGGCCGCGAGCGGGCTGAGCTGGCCGACGTCCTCGTCGACGATCAGCGTTTGGAGGCGGCACGAGTGGGTGATGTCGAGGTTGATGGAGCTGTTGAGGCGCGGGCAGTTGGCGGGGTCGTCCGCGGCTGTGGGGGGGGGGGCGGGGAAGGGGGGGTGGGGGCGGGGAAGGGGGGGGGGAGGGGGGGGGGGGAAGGAGGGGGGGAGGGGCCGTGAGCGCGCGTCTCGGGCAGGCACGGGGGGGGGGCTCACCTTCGACCTCGGCGGTAGAGTTCATGTACCGGCAATCGTCCAGCACGCCCTGGAGCGTCTCGGTCTTCCACCCGTTCATAAAGTCGGCGTGGATGCCGTACTGCGGGGGGGATCTCGTCAGCCGCTGTCCCGTGTCCCGTGTCCCGTGTACGGCCGTGCGTGACCGTGTCCACCGACAACCCAACGCCTCAAGACACTCCAACGACTGCAGACGCAGACGCAGACGCAGACGCAAGACTGCATACTCACGCCGGTGGTATCGCCGTTCGCAAGCACCCAGGTGATCTCGTCGTCGCCGTTGTACGGGAAATCGTACGTCGCAAACACGGTCTCGAACTGGAGCGTGATGAACTTTTTCGGGAATCCTGCGTGGTGCCGTGTCAGACGGCGTCCGTCCGCGCGGGGAGGCACACAGGGGAGGCACAGGGGAGGGACGTACCGGAGGGACAGTAGTACCCGTTGGTGTTGTCGGTCGGGTACGCGACGTGCGTCGAGTAGTCTGCGTCGTCGGCGTAGACGCCGTCCCAGCAGCTCGGGCTAGGGGGGGGGGGGGGGTCAGCGAGGATAGCCGGGGGGGCGAGGATAGCCGGGGGGGCGAGGATAGCCGGGGGGGCGAGGATAGCCGGGGGGAGCGACGAGCCGGGGGAGACGAGCCGGGGGAGACGAGCCGGGGGAGACGAGCCGGGGGAGACGAGCCGGGGGAGACGAGAGCCGGGCAGCGACGCGGGGGAGAGAAAGGGGCCCACAATTGGATAGCCTGGACGAGGCCGCCAGAGCACTCGCTCTTGGGGAAACCGTACGATCGCAGATCGTCGCCGCCCCCGCGGTAGCACTGAAACCACTTTGAGGTGTACGTCCTGCGGCGGTTGTCGCAGTTGTCACGGTTGTCAGCTGGGCCAGACCAAGAGCGAGACGGGACGGGACGCACGGGTCCGAGTAGTTGACGGCCCTGCGCATGGGGTCGCCGGTGACGAGGTTGTAGTTGTCCGGGAAGGGGTATATGGGCACGCCGGTGGGCGCCTTTTGAAAGTAGTACAGCGAGGTCCTGTCGAGGCGGATGTTGGCCAGTGAGCCGTTGGGGTAGCGGTAGTAGAGGGCTGCGACCCAGTACGCGGAGAGGTCGTCCTGTGCGACGGTGGTGGTGCAGTTTGCGAGGGCGGCCATCTGGGTGGCGGAGGTGAGGTTCTGGGTAAAGTAGGACGAGCCGTGGACGCGGTGGACGTGGGTGCCGACGGCGTTCGGGGTGACGATGGGGTCGAGGCGGGTGACGACGATGGAGCGGTTGGTGGTCATGACAAAGTGGTCGGCGGAGCGGTTGCCGAGCTGGACGATGTCGCCTGGCTGGCCGATGTTGACGCCGCCGTCGGCGACGGCGAGGGGGTGGCCGCCGTGGTCTGTGGAGCCGGAGGAGACCTGGGCGGCGTGTTTCCTGGGGAGGACGGTGGCGAGGGACGGCGGGGGGCCGGGCGTGGAGCTGGCGGGCGAGGTCAGGGTCGCTGATGGCGGGCACGGGCTTGCGGGCGGCGGCGGGCGGGCGCGGGGGCAGGGGCGGGGGCACGAAGGCGGGGGAGGGGGGGGAGCGGGGGGAGGGCGGGGCGGGGCGGAAGGGGTCTGTGCTGGAGCGGAAGGGGTCGGGGCCGGGGTCGGGGTCTGTGCTGGCCGTGGCCGTGGCCGTGGCCGCTGGGGGCAGGCGCTGGGACGCCATGGCGGGGAGGGATGGGTGGCGGGGAGGGGAGTGGGGGAGCGAGAGGAGCGAGAGGAGTGAGAGGAGCGAGAGGACAGGACAAGATGACGAGCCACGAGCGCGAAAAGCCTCACGAGGCGGTGCTGCGGAGCGATGGGACCAGCGCGCCGGAGAATCCCGGGGCGTGTGTGTGCAGGAGGGATCGGCGCGCGGCGATCCGTGTGTTGTGTGATCTGCACCCGCGCCACCTTCCCTCTCTCCAGTGGCTCTCGTGTATGCATCCCTCCCCAGGACGATCCCTGCCGCCCCCTGCGCAGAGTATAGAGTATAAGACGGGCACTTCCCCCCCTGCTACTCATCACTCCTCCCCCCCCACCCCCACGGTGGACCCTGCGCTGCTCACCGCGCTCCTTCCCCGTCTCGCGTACAGCGCGCTCGCCTACCCCGACACCGGCACCCTCCCCGTCGCCATCCACCACCTCTTTGTGTGAGCCCTGGCCCTAGCCCGAGTAGCCAGTTGGAGTTTGATACATGTGTCGTGGATCGCTATGCTATGCTGTGCCGCTGCCCTGTCCTCTCTGTCCTCTCTGTCCTCTCCTCCCGTCTCCTGTCCTCTCCTCTTATCTCCTGCGCCCTGGACGCTCAGCCACCCCCCGGCGCATGAGACCTACGGCGGCCCCTCCCCATCCAGCGGATCCACCCCTCGTTCAACTCTGCCCCCCCCACCCGTCTAACCTCGCTCAACTCTGCCCCCCCCACCCGTCTAACCTCGCTCAACTCTGCCCCCCCCACCCGTCTAACCTCGCTCAACTCTGCCCCCCCCACCCGTCTAACCTCGCTCAACTCTGCCCCCCCCCCACTCGTCTAACCTCACTCGCGCCGCCACTTCGTGGCGACGCTCGTTCGACCGCCCCCGGCCCACGAGACCTACGGGGGCCCCTCCCCATCCAGCAGATCCCACTCCTCGCTCAGCTCTGCCTCCCTCCCGCCCACCCCCGCCCCTCCCCCCGCCCCACCCGCCCCACCCCCCCACCGGCCCTCCTCCGCGCCCAAAACCGTCTGCACCACCTTGGCCACATCCATCCCGAACCCCATGTGCAGCAGCACACTGGTGCCTCCCGGCTCGTGGGATCTCTCGCCGAGCTCGGGGGAGAGGGAGAGGGCGGAGATGAGCTCGAGGAGGGAGGTGGCGCTGATGAGCACGGCGGGGGCGGGGGGGGCGGCGGGGGGCTGGCGGGCGGGGGGCCGGGTGGGGGGCTGGCGGGCGAGGTCAGGCCGCGGTGGACGGCTCGCGTCGTCGTCCGACACGTCCCTGTCCTTGTCCTTGTCCCTGTCCCCCTCCCCCGCCCCCGCCCCCGCCCCCTCCCCCGCCCCCCCCGCGTCGGAGATCCCCACCCCGCGCACGCCCTGCGACCACGCCAGATACGCCACCGAGAACGCCAGCAGCGCAAACGATACCAGAAACTGCCTATGCTTGGCGGCCGAGCGCGCGATCACCGGCGCGAGGGGCGCGAGGGGTGTGAGCTGCGCGTGCGGCGATCCCACCCCCGGCGTGCGACCCCGCCCCCCGCCCCGGAGCTTGCTCGCGAGCGACGCCGTCGACGACATCCACAATACGTGCTTCTCCCTCCAGCGCGTCGTGGCCACGAACGGCAGCGCGGCCTTCATGAGGGGGCGGCCGACGTGCTGGCGCTCGAGCGGCGGGGGCGGGGCGGGGGCGAACGGGAGCGCGACAGAGAGGTAGCGCGTGATGAGCGAGAGGAGGTGGAGTGTGTGTGCGAGGGCGCCGTTGATGTTTGCAGACGGGTACACTGGCGGCGGCGGTCAGCGGCGGCGGTCAGCGTCGGCGCGGGCGCCCTCGGTGCGGCTCGGTGCGGCTCGGACTCACGGCGGAACGCCTCGGGGCCCGGGAGCACGAGCCCCGCAATCTCCCACTGCGCCGCCCCCGGCCGCCGCGCGAGCCCAAACACCGCGACGGCCTCGCGCACGAGCACCTGCCGCGCGTGCACGATCCGGGCCGCCGCGGCCCGCTGCTCGTCCTGCACCCGCCTGACCGCCGCCTGCAGGCCCGCCCCCGCCCCCGCCCCGGCCCCGGCAGAGCGCAGAGCATCGAGCGCCGTGCGCCGCGAGCGCGCGTCGCTGCTGGCGACATGCCGTCGGCCTGCGGAAGGGGCGGGGTCCGTGCGTGTGTGTGTGCGTGTGCGTGTGCGTCAGCCCGCCGCTCAGCCCGCCGCTCCTCCCGCAGCACACCCCGCCCCACACGCCAGGACTCACACGCACGGATCTCGGCCTCGCTGCTGGCGACCCGCCGCCGCAGCTCGGCACAGCGCCGCTCCCGCGCAGCGACCTCGGCGCGCAGCTCCCGCCACGCCGCCACGCCGCGCGCGCCCGGGCCCGGGCCCCCGGCGAGCAGCCGCGCGCTGCGCTGGACGGCCGCGTCGACCGCGCCTTGCGACTGGCGGAGGGTCGCGTGGTGGGAGTCGATGCTGTGGGGCGGGGCGTCAGCGCGCAGAGGGGGCGAGCGGGCAGGGGGGGCGCACCCTTGTTGGAGACAGTCCGGGCAGTAGAGGGCGTGCTGGTCCGAGTGGCACAGCGGGCAGGGGTGGGGTGGTTCTTGCTGTTCCTGCATGGCTGGCTGGTGGGTGTGGGGAGAGAGAGACGCATGCGGACATGGATATGTACATGCACATCCATTCGCCACCGCGGTGTCCGCGGTGTCCCCGTGTCCCCGTGTCCGCCGTGTCCCCGTGTCCGACGCGAAAATCACCCCTTCACCGCATTCAGTCGCTTCGCCTTGGCTTTGTTTGTCTCCATCCATCCACTCACTCCACAGCCACCCCCCAGCCCACCCCCAGCCCACCCCAGCACACCACACACAGCATGCTCCGCGGAGGCCTCGACCCGGGCTTCGTCTTCACCCACCCCATCCTCCTCACCACCTTCATCCTCTCCGCCGTCGCCTGGATCATCGCGTTCGCAGGGCAATGCGCGTCCGAGGCCAAGTTCGGTGCGCACCCCCCCCCCTCCCAACCCCTATCCTCCAGACGGCACTTGCGCTGACCCTGCGTACCCGTCGCACCCGCACAGCACCGAGCTCAGGGCACGGTCCCGTCCAGGGCGTGCTGTGGTTCAACATCTGGCTGGAACTGTACGCCCCCCGCCGCCGCCACCGCCCCCCCACCGCTTCATCCCCTCGTCCGGCGCTGACCCTCTTTCCCCTTTCCCCTTTCCCCTTTCCCCTCTCTCCCTCCTACAGCGGCATCATAATACACTTCTAGTGCGTCCCTCCCCCCCTCACACACCGGCTCGCCGGCGCCGGTGGCGGCGGCTGACAAGCCAACACCGACACCCACAGCATCGCGCTCGCGAACGACGCCCTCGCACTGCACAGGTTCCAGATCTCCATCCTGCTTGCTATCGCGACGGCCATCTCGGTCGCGGGCGTGCAGCCCATTTTCCAGGCGCCCGGCGCGTACATCGCCACCGGCGTCGGATGGCTCTTGCTCACTATCGTTAACGTGTGTCCCTCCCTCTCTCGCCCGAGCTCACCGCTGACCGGACTAAATCCTAATCCTGACACAAACCCGACAGCTCGTGTGGATCCTCTACATCACATCCGAAGAAGACACCTTCCTCTACAACCTCCTCAACGCCGGCGGCACAGGCGGCCTCTCCCCCAACCACCGCCGCGTCCACTCGGCCGGCACAGGCGGCTACGGCGGCGAGATGGGTCGGGGCGGCGGCGGCGGCGGCGGCGGCGGGACCCTCGGCGGGATGAGCGTAGGGGGAGGCGGCGTCACGAGGGGCGTGTCCGTCTCGGGCAACGCGATGACGGGCGGGGGGTACGCGTCGGGCGGGTACGCGCCCGCGGCGACGGAGAGCACGCCGCAGAAGGGCGTCGCGGGCGGGGCGGGCGGGGCGGGGATGGGCGGGGATGTGTTTGGGCAGGTGGGCGGGAGCCCCGGCGGGGATGAGGCGGCCGGCTACAAGTATCGCGCTAGGTGAGTTGAGGGTGCCGTATCGTCTGCGGTCTGGGGCGCGGGTTGGCCCAAGGCGGTGGGTGGTGTGTGTTTGGAGGTAGGGTGGGGCGAGGCAGGTGGGGGGGGGGGTTGGGCGGGCGGGCGGGCGGCGGGCGGGCGGGCGGGCAGGCGGGAAGGCTGACGAGATGAGAGACAAGAGACAAGGGGCAGGCTGACGAGGCGAGAGACAAGAGACAAGGGGCAGGCTGACGAGACGGACGTTACCGCAGGGCACTGTACGCGTACTCGGCATCACCCGACGACCCCAACGAAGTGTCGTTCATGAAGGGCGATATCCTGGACGTCGTCGACAACAGCGGAAAGTGGTATTCTGTGCGGACGCCCACGGGTGCTACCGGCGTGAGTCGAGTCACATGGCACACCGACCTGGCTCGCGAGTGCAGCAGCACTGACACAACTTGTATGGCTGCCCGCAGATCGCCCCGTCCAACTACCTCACCATGCTGTAGGCCGCCCGTCCCAGCCCATCCACCCACCCACCCACCCACCACCCACCACCCACCCATCCACCCATCACCCACTCCCAGCGACATAACGAAAACGCAACGAGCACGGCACGGCCCAGTAACGACTCGTCGAATCCTCTCTCCTCTCACCCATTCTGGGCTCCTATACATACCCTTTGGACGCGCCCCTGTGCACTAGTCTGGACCATGATGCAAGAAAGACATCTGTAGTCATGGTCGTCACATGGCAGTTGGGCTCGGGGTATGGAGCGCTGGCGTTTGCTGAATATGAATGTACACTGTTCCGCTCCATCTGGCATCTGTCGATATCCCGCATCCCCTGCCCCGCCCCCTATCCCGGCCCACCTCAGCCCACCGCCCCGCACTACTTCTTCCCCTTCTTCTTCTTCTTCTTCTTCCCCCCACCCCCACCTCCTCCCCCATTCGCCGGGCCATTCGCCGGGCCATTCGCCGGGCCATCCACCCCTCCACCGCTCGCCCCCACCTCCGCCCCCGCCTGAGGCTCCTGAGGCTCGGGCGAGGGCGCTCTCGATGGGTTCGTCGACGCCGTGACAGAGTGCGCATCTGGGGTGTCGGCTGTGTGCGCCGTGGTAGGCGTTGGCGGCTCGCTCAAGGGTTCGGCCGCAGCTTCCTCCGCAGTGGGTGGGTCCGGGTGGTCCTTGACAGGCGCGACCTCCGCCACCGTCTGCACCTCTGCCTCTGCCTCCGTCTCCACCTTCCCCGCACCCCTCGCCCCAGCCCCAGCCCCAGCCCCAGCCCCAGCCCCAGCCCCAGCCCCAGCCCCAGCCCCAGCCCCAGCCCCAGCCTCCGCCACCTCCACAACAGCTGGCGTATCAGCACCCGGCGCACCCGGCGCACCTGGCGCAGCCTCCTCACCCAAACCCTCCTCGACAGACACCTCCCGCACGTGGGGTACGCCCTTGTCGCTGGAGATGTTCCCCGCGGGTCCCGCGGGCGAGAGCGCTCCGGTGTCGGCGTCGTCCGCGCGCGAGGTTTCCACAGGTGGTGGTGGGGCGGCAGGCTCGACAATCCTCACCTCCGTCTCTGGCTCCGTCTCTGGCTCTGTCTCTGGCTCCGTCTCTGGCGCTGGCCCCGGCACCGTCTCTGGCGCTGGCCCCGGCACCGTCTCTGGCGCTGGCCCCGGCACCGTCTCTGGCACTGGCCCCGGCACCGTGTCGGGCTCAGCCACGGGTTCTGCAGGCGGCGGCACCTCGGGTACAACCTCCAGCTCGGGCTCTGCCAGTGTGCCCGCCTCATCTACCGGTATAAGCATCGACGCTACACCAAAGTCCACGTCAGCCACATGCACACACGGAGGTCATGACTGAGACTGGGACGTACCTTCAGCGATTGAGCCTGCTCCATCCGACGCGACCGCATCTGCTTCGGTGTCGGCCTCCTTCATGTCTCCGTCTCCCTTCGCGGTCTCGTCTGCAGGAGCCAACGGACCTCGAGATGCAGGTCTCTCCGCCACCTCGGTGGCAAGTCCCTCCGCATCAGGCACAGCAGAGCCTGTGGCAGCCACCTTCTCGACCGTGCCCTCCTTCCCCGCCTCCGTCACCGTCTCCGTCTCCTTCACCATCATCTCGGGTCCTTCACTCATACCTCCACCCTCGACACCAGCCGCAACCTCATCCCCCGCAGCACCCGCAGCACCCGCTGCTTCCTCCAACATAGCCTCCACCTCCTCCACCACCCTCTCCCCCTCTTCCACCTCGGCTGCCTCTTTCCTCTCGACCTCTTCCTCCTGCAACTCGCTAGTGGCGGCCTCTTTCTCTGAATCTGGCCCCTTGTCGCCCCCAGCATGTGCTTGGGCTTGAGATTGAGCTTCTGGCCCAGCCTCCACGGCAGCCACTTCCACAGCCGCCGCCGCCGCAGCAGCCATCCCCCCGTCTACCCCAACGGCCATAGCCTCCAGTCCCTCCTCGAGCGCCTCCGTCACCGGCGTCGAGCGCCCTCCCAAATCCGCCGGCGTCGCCACCACGCGCGGCAGATCCGGGGCGACGTCCGGAAGTCGAGATGTAGGGAGGGAGGCGGTGGGGGACAACATGCTTTCGACGACGGCTGCCGGGGCGGATGTCTCGGCAGGCTCGGGTTGGAGGGCGGTGGGGACGGTGGGGACGGAAGTAGAGAAAGGGGATGTGAATGCTGGTGCGCCTGGCATAGCCGGGGTCTTGGGGTTGGGGTTGGGGTTGGGGTTGGGGTTGGGGTTGGGGTTGGGGTTGGGGTTGGGGTTGGGGTTGGGGTTGGGGTTGGGTGTAGGGGGTTCGGAGGCCGCTCCGTTTGTCTGCGAGGGGGCAGAGACCGAGGCAGCCATCTTTGGGTCTGGGGACGTACGCGAACCGTTCTCTGTCCCTTCCCCATTTTCCTCCATCCACTTTCTCAACTCTTTCACCTTTCCCTCCAGCTCCTTGCCCATTTGCACCCCGGCCGGCGCCCCCTCGCAAAACACCTCGGCCAACCTCCCGGTCAAAAACGGCACCACGACCCTCACCCACAGATCCGCGCTCGCCACACATACTCTCCGCGCCTCGCGCCTCTTGGCCGCGCGCGCTTCGGGGGTCATGAGGACCTCTGAGTTTCTGCGGAGGAGGTCGGCGCGCGGGGTAGAGGGGTTGCGCGAGTGTCTGCGCGCGTGCGGCGGCCGCGGCACAGCCGACCCCGCTTGCGAGGGAGCGTCCTTGGCCGCGTTGGCCGCGGGTGGGGCTGTGCCGTTGGCGAGCTCGGACGAGGCGACAGCCTGCGCGACGAACTGCAGGAGGGCGCTGGTGGACGCGACGAGGGCGGACGAGTGGACGGCGGTGATCTGCGCGCGGAGGTCGACGGGCGCGAGGAGACGGAGGTTGTTAAATGCGGTGAGGTGGGCGTTGACGAGCGCCGCGATGGGGGGGTAGTGCGCGGCAGCGTCAATGGACGAGGGAGCGGCCGACGGTGGGGAGGGTGGGGAAGTGGGGGAGGAGAGGATGCTCGGGATGAGCTCCGCCGCGATGAGGGTTTGGGAGGGGGGCAGCACGGACTTTGCCGATTCGCGGAGGACGGTGGAGAAGTCTGACGAGCTGGCGGCAATGGTCTGGGAGAAGGAGGAGAGCGCCGCAGCCGAGAATGGTTCGGCTATGAGGGGAGAAAAGTCAAGGCCGACTCGGGCGAACGACATGGCGCAGTAGCCCAGCTGGACGAGGATGGACGACATGGAGGCCGAGTCGGACGAGAGACGCGGGACGTACGCGCTCACGAGCGCGACGAGGTCAGCGATCGCCTGGTTGGCAAATGCCGTGATATGGGGTGCGGCTTCTGGGGAGTCCATAAATATCGCAGTGAACTGCGCAATGATATCGTAAACGTGCTCCCGGAAGAGATCAATGTACTTGCGCAAGTACCGCACCGGCTCTGCCCTATCGCGCTCGATCTGGACGAGCTGCGCGCGAAAGTTGTGGTACCTGCTCGCGATGAACACTACCCCGAGGTCCGTCTCGTCCATCACGCCGAGGCGGCGCAGGAACGCGACAGTCTTGACCAGCGCGGGGAGCTTGACGGACTCGCGCAGCAGGGTGAGCAGCTGTGCGAGCATCAGCTGGAGGATACCCTCGACCTCCTTTACGACGTCCTGCACGAGCACGACCCGCGGATAGCGCTGTGCAATCGCACGCGAATGCGCGAGCAGCTCCATCGCTTCCTGGTAGTAGCCGTTCCGGACGCATGTCTCGGTGAGCTGCGGGAGCTCGAGCAGGTCCTGCAGCTTATCCTGGTGCTCGAGCACGAGCGAGGCTTTGCCGCGCACACGCTGGATATCGCTCGTGGCAGTGGTGAAGGCGCGGCACTCGTCCTCGAGCGACGGGATCGAGTCGATCAGCTTCCCGAGGGAGCCCGAGAAGTCGTCGAACGCCGACTTGACGGCAGACGAGCATTTGTGGACAGAGATGAAGGTGGGGTACTCGCGGAAGCACAGGTTGGTGAGGTCGGACTCGACGGTAGCGGACTCGACCGATATAAGGGACGGCTGGCGCAGGAGCTCGGGGAGGGAGAGGGAGAGGAGGTGGTCGAGGTATCCTGCTGCGGCGGGGGAGGACACGTCTGTGGAGGCGGACGACTGGAGGAGGTCTATGAGAGACGGTTGCTCTGTGGGGGTCAGCGGGGGTGTGCGGTGTGGCGGACTCACCCTCGAGGACGCCTTCTGCGGTCGTCTCTGGGAGGAGGTCCTCCTGTGCGGCCTCCATGGTGGTTGTGGGGTGAGCATAGAGCATAGAGCATAGACTGCGTGTGGAATCGCTGCAAGAGGGGTGCGGGTATTGACGAGACGGGTCAGGGGCAGTTACGTAATCCTGCGCCTCGGCCGAGCCACGTGGTGGATCTTGACCGCCGAGTCTGTGTGCTTGCCGAGTCCGACTTTTTTTCTGGCGCCAATCAAAGTCACCTCATTGCCAGGTCTCTATACCTTCCCCCCCACACACACCATGCTCTCAAGACGCATCGCAAACACCCGTACCGCGCGGGCAGCCCGCTCGCTCCACTCCTCCGCAGTCCGCGCAGAGGAAGCCCCCATCATGAACCGCTACTCGAGGATCATCACCCAGCCCAAAGCCCAGGGCGCTTCTCAGGTAAGCACCGGTCTCAACAGCTCGCCCGCACGCTTCTCGAGCTCACTCCGCTTGCCTGCAGGCCATGCTGTACGCCACGGATGGCGTCAACAACGATGACGACCTTCAGAAGGCCATGGTCGGCGTGGCAAGCGTCTGGTACGAGGGGAACCCGTGAGTCCCGTCGTGGACCGCCTCGGATGGGCGAGCCATGCTGACAGACACGCGCGGCAGGTGTAACGGCCATATCTTGGGTCTCGGGCAAAGGGTGAAGAAGTCACTCGTCAAGGCGGGGCTTATCGGGTACCAGTTCGGTACCGTGGGTGTGTCTGACGGTATCAGCATGGGCACAAAAGGAAGTGAGTGCTGGGTGCACACCCGACGAACCCCTGCCCACCCCTGCCGACTGAACCCCCGCTGAACCCCCGCAGTGTCCTACTCGCTCCAATCGCGCGACCTCATTGCCGACCAGGTCGAGACCGCTGCCGGTGGCCACTGGCTCGACGGCATGGTCGTCATCCCGGGGTGTGACAAGAACATGCCCGGCACGCTCATGGCGCTCGGGCGTCTCAACCGCCCCGGTATGATGGTTTACGGTGGGACCATCAAGCCCGGAAAGTCGTGCGGCGGTGAGGTGCTTGATATCGTTTCGGCTTTCCAGAGCTACGGGCGGTATCTCCAGGAGGGGAGGACGGACGAGGCGGAGAAGACCAGGTACGACACTGTGAGGAACTCGTGCCCTGGTTCCGGCGCTTGCGGCGGTGTGAGTTTACCCCCTCATCTCACACTCCCACACTCTCTCACTCTCCTCACACACCTCTCCCACTCTCCTCACACACCTCTCCCACACCCCTCCCACACACTAACGGACCACGCCCGCGTGTAGATGTACACTGCCAACACGATGGCCTCCGCCTCCGAGGCCATGGGCATGACCCTTCCCGGATCGTCCTCCTTCCCCGCCGAGTACCCCGAAAAGTTCGCCGAGTGCGACTCCATTGGCGACGTCATGAAGAGGCTGCTCGAGGACAACATCCTTCCTAGGAACATCATGACCCGCGCCTCGTTCGAGAACGCCATGGTGCGTGTATTTCCTACCTTGCACTCTGCTGTCGGCTGCCGCGCGTTCGTAACCCAGCTGACACCCAGAGAAGGCCATCACGATGGCCCTCGGTGGCTCAACCAACGCCGTCCTCCACTTGATCGCCATCGCCCACTCGGTCGGCATCAAACTCACCATCGACGACGTGCAGGCTGTGTCGGACCGTGTGCCGTTCATTGCGGACCTCAAGCCGAGTGGAAAGTATGTGATGGAGGACATCAACTCTATCGGCGGTATTCCCAGTGCGTATATTTTCTCTTCCTGATACTTGCCCTCCTCGCTGTCTCGCCCACCGCTGACCCCTACCCTACCCATCCTCAGGCGTGATTCACTACCTCATCAAGAACGGCATCATGACCGGCGACGAGATGACCGTGACCGGCAAGACCCTCGGGGAGAACTGCGATCGCTGGGTGGAGAAGCACGGGAGCAAGTGGGAGGGACAGAAGGTGCTGCGCCCGATCAACGACCCGATCAAGTCGTCGGGGCACATCAGGTGAGTACGCGCGGTGCGGGGCGGCGTGGCGAGTAGAGGAGGAGGGTGGCGAGGATGGTGGCGCGCTGACAGACGAAACGAAATCGCGTGCAGGATCCTCCGCGGCAATCTCGCACCCGGTGGTGCCGTCGCCAAGATTACAGGCAAAGAGGGTCTCGGCTTCACCGGCAAGTGCCGTGCGTTCGACGAGGAGGAGTCGTTTGTTAAGGCTGTCGAGAGCGGCGAGATCAAAAAGGGCGAGAAGACGGTGGTGGTCCTGCGGTACTTGGGGCCCAAGGGCGGGCCGGGCATGCCAGAGATGCTCAAGCCCACGAGCTTGATCATGGGTGCCGGGTTGGGGTATGATGTTGCTTGTTTGACGGATGGGAGGTTCAGCGGAGGGTGAGTCGTGTGTCCTTCTTTTTTTCTTGGGAGGTATCGCTGACCGACCTACCCCCACGTCCCGTGCAGCTCGCACGGGTTCGTCGTTGGACACGTCGTCCCCGAAGCGCAGGTGGGCGGGCCGATCGCGCTCGTGCGCGATGGCGACATCATCCACATTGACGCGATCAAGAACACGCTCTCGGTGGACGTCTCGGACGAGGAGATGGCAAAGAGGAGGGCAGAGTGGGTGGCACCCCCTCTCAAGGTTACCCAGGGGACCTTGCTCAAGTATGCGAGGGCCGTGACGGATGCATCGCACGGTTGTGGTGAGTCTTGGTCTCGCGTTTCTTGCGTCTGTGGGGAAAGGCTGACAGGGGACGACAGTGACCGATGCCTAGGCAGATATCTACATGTAACAACCCCCCAATCAACGTGTATGATGAGTGGGTGCATATACCCCAAAATGCATTTGGCTGCTCAGCGAGTTGGCGCGGGCTTTGGTCTGTGTGATTGTGTGCGGGCATTGATCAGCGAACGGGCCGATGTCGACGTGAACTTCTTCGCGCTCGTCTATTGGGCAAGAGTCACTGCATCGGAGTATTCGGCGGCAACTGTACCTCCATACATGGGCGATATGACACCCACCTTATTTGTCTGTTCCGCTGCGAACCCCGAGGACGACTCGATATACTACTCGCGCACGAGCATGGTGTCGGTGAGGCGGTCGGTGACTTGGCTGTTGAAGCGAGAAATCGTGGGGTAATAGCCGTGCACCCTGTGGCCCCTCTGCCCGAGAAATAAAATAAAATAAAAAAGGCATCCCCGCGTCTTGGCGCCGATTAAATAATTAATTATCGGCTATGTAACTCGAGTCGGTGTGCGGCGAGTCGGGCACCCCCGCATTTTCACCACCACTCGACATCCATGAATCGAATTTCAAAACCTCCAGTCTGTCTTCTCCACCACCCCACACACACCGCCCAAAATGCCCATGCTGTATGTCCCCGCCCCGATCCTTCGGCTCCTCCAGACAACACCACGACACGACGCTAACCCCCTCCCCCCTCCACCAGCGCCGACCCCTCAAAACGCTACAAGCCCTTCCAGCCTGTGGCTTTCCCCAACCGCACATGGCCAGACAAGACTTCCAAAAAGGCGCCCATCTGGCTCAGTACCGACCTGCGGGACGGGAACCAGTCGCTTGCCAACCGTGAGTCCCGCCTCCCTTCGCCTGCCCTCTCCTGCCTTCCCCCCGCCCCTTCCCCCCACTTCCGGGCCCCGCCCGCCGGACAACTCTGACTGACTTGACGTCACAACAGCCATGAGCAACCAGCAAAAAATGCGCTTCTTCAGGCATCTCGTGCAGATCGGCTTCAAGGAAATTGAGGTGTCATACCCCGCGGCGTCCGAGACGGACTTTGGGTTTGTGAGGGAGTTGATCGATGGTGGGGAGGTGCCGGACGATGTCTGGATCCAGGTGAGTTCTTTTCCCCGTCCCCCCCCCCCTCTCTCTGCTTCGAGAGGCTCGTTCCACTTCTCGTCCTGTCGCTGGTGCTTACAAAGGGTGGATTCTCGTAGGTGCTCACGCCAGCGCGAGCGGATCTCATCAAGCGTACCTTCGAGGCCGTTGCGGGCCTCAAGCACGTAATCATCCACATGTACAACGCCACGTCGTGTCTCTTCCGGGAAGTTGTGTTCAACAATGATCGCGAGGAGACAATCAAGTGAGTCTCTCCTTCGTGCAGATTTGGTGAAAAAGGGAGAGAAAGACGGGAACAGGCGCTAACCCTCGCCCGCAGACTCGCCACGGACCACTCCCTCCTCGTAAGACAGCTCGCCGAGCAGTACGCCGCTTCGCACGGCACCTCCTTCCGCTACGAGTATTCCCCGGAGACATTCTCGCAGACTGAGACGCCGTACGCTGTCGAAGTCTGCGAGGCCGTCAAGAAGGCGTGGCTCTCTGGCGAGAAGAGTGTCTGGGCGGACGGGAGGAAGGAGGAGAGGATCATTTTCAATTTGCCCGCGACGGTGGAGGTCTCGACGCCAAACTGCTTCGCAGATCAGGTGAGTTGGTAGAACGGGGAAGATGGGGTGAGGGAGGGATGTGAAGAGGGCTGATCAGATTGCGGCTCTGGGGTCAGGTTGAGATATTTTGCAACTCGATCTCGGAGAGGGAGAAGTGTATCATCAGTCTCCACACCCACAACGACCGAGGTGAGCTTTGGCCTCCCCTACGGTAGGTACATGGGCCGAGCTAACACATAACACCTCCTCCAGGCTGCGCAGTCGCTGCTGCTGAGCTCGGGGTGCTCGCGGGTGCCGACCGTGTTGAGGGCACCGTCCTCGGCAACGGCGAGCGCACCGGTAACGTCGACCTCGTCACCCTCGGCATGAACTGCTACTCCCAGGGCATCTCCCCGCACCTCGACTTCTCCGACATGTTCTCAGTCATCGACACCGTTACAGAATGCACGGGTCTCCCTGTGCACCCGAGACATCCGTACGCGGGCGAGCTCGTGTTCACCGCGTTCTCGGGGAGTCACCAGGATGCGATCAAGAAGGGCTTTGAGGCGCAGTCGAAAAGGGACCAGGCCGCCGCCAGCGGGGAGTCGTACTGGAGCATGCCTTATCTGCCTATAGACCCTGCGGATCTTGGGTGCACGTATGAGGCGGTCATCCGAGTCAACTCGCAGTCTGGCAAGGGAGGGTGAGTCACTGTCTATGTAATGTAACGGTTTCATCGGCTAACGAAACAACCGCAGCATTGCCTACATTGTCAAGTCAGCGCTCGCTCTTGACCTCCCGCGCCGCATGCAGATCGCCTTCTACAAGGTCATCCAGGACCGCTCCGAGAAGACAGGCAAGGAAATGACCTCCAAGGACATCACCACCGCCTTCCGCCAGACGTACCACCTTGGCGGCTCCATCTATGACGGGCGTCTCGTCCTCAGATCATTCGTTACCGCCGACCTCCGCGGCGGCTCCACCGCCTCCTCCACCTTTGGCACGCCTAACCTCTCGCCCACGCGCTCCCGCTCGCAGGAGCGTGGCGGGCACATGGCCCACCTCAGCCTTTCGGGCTCGACGACAATTGAGCCGAGCCCCAACAGGGGCTCCGACGGCAACCTCCCGCAGGCGTCCAAGCGCCTCACGGCCAAGGTCCTCGTGGACGGTAAAGTCCGCGAGATCGCAGGCGAGGGCAACGGCCCGCTCTCGTCCTTCCTCGACGCGCTCGAGAGCGACCTCGGCATCGTGCTTTCCGTGCGCGAGTACACCGAGCACGCCGTCGGCGCGGGCTCCGACGTCAAGGCTGCGACTTATGTCGAGCTCATCCCCGGGGACGTCGACCCGAGGGATAAGACCCGCGGCGGGTTCTGGGGTGTGGGCGTGGATGCGGATATCACCGCAAGCGGGTTGAAGGCAGTAATGAGCGCGGCGAACGGGTATCTCGGGGACAAGGCCGTCACTTTGAGTGACAGCGCTTGAGGGAATGAACTTGTAGCACATTTGATATCATATGCACCTGAATGTGGCAATATATACCTCTAAGGACCCTCACTATACATGACTATACTCCTGCAGCTGGAAGCGAAACACACACAGGTTTATGCCGACTCCTCGTGCCACTCGGTCAGGCGCGCACGAACAATCTCGTCACGCGAGATGTTCGACTTGTCGCACATACTTCTAAACATCCCCCCAGCATCAAACAGTGCCAAAGGCGTATCATACTCCTACCTTTCTCGTCAGCGCCTAACCCCGAGTCTGTCTGCTTTGACGTTTACGCCATCTCACCTCAATCTGCCCGGCATTCATCACGAGGATCCTATCCCAGGAAATGATGGTCCGCAGGCGGTGCGCGATGCACAGCAGTGTCTTGTGCGCGAATTCGCGGTGGATGGTCTCTTGGATCTTGGCGTCGGTCTCGAGGTCTGAGAAAGACGCGAGGGTAGGTCAGTATGGTTCTGGCGCTTCGATCAGGGTTAGGTGGCAAGACTAACCGACAGCGGCGGTTGCTTCGTCTGCACATGCATAATAACGTCAGCTTAACGTGGACTTGACTCTGGCACGGGCCATGGGTACCAATTCTCGACGACGTACCCAGCACCACAATCTTGGACTGTAAATTCGACCCAGGATTTCAGCAACGCTCGATTGCGGAATGGACGCCCAGCACTCACGTCTTTTACCAAAGCACGCGCCAAGCTGACAAGCGATCTCTCGCCCACACCTGTTGTACGTTGCACGATCAGCTTGGCCCATTATTCCCCGTAGCAGTGTTCCCTCTACTCACTCAAATTCGACCCCTCCTCCTCGACCGGCGTATCCAGCGTGTACATGTGCTCCCCAGCCTTTTCTTCTTCGTCCGCCGCCTCGCTTGCGTCCCCCACACTCGTCCTAGCATTCCCATTCTTCCACCCCAGCAGCCGCGATCGATGCAGCGCGTCATATAGCGTCGCGTCGTCGTGTACCCCAAAGGGGTCCAGGTTGCTTCGCAAGGTGCCGCTGAAAAGGACGGGGTCTTGCGGGATGATGGCTATGCGGGACCGCAGGGCGTGAAGCCCCAAGGTGGATATGTCGATGCCATCAATGGTGATCCTTCCGGAGGTCAATCTGAGAGGGTCGAGTAAGCATGGCTGTGAAAGACAACTGACAGAGAACGATGGCGTACTCGACTAGACGGTAAAGGCTGACGGTGATGGATGTTTTGCCAGCGCCTGTACGTCCTATGATCCCCACTTTCTCGCCCCCGCGGATATCGAGGGACCTGTAACTGATGTCAAACACTATCAAGCAAAGTGTGCAAGATCGACCACTCACAGCCCCTTCAGGACAGGAGGTAGTCCCGGGCGATACGACATCACCACATCCTCGAACGATATTTTCCCGTTCCCGGGCCAGGTCTCCTGTGGCTGGGTGGCAGGGACGTAATGTGGTGGTTCTTGTGGTAGAGATCGGGCATTCGAGTACCAAAGCACCCTCTCAACAGCATTCACTGAATACCCATCAGCAAAGGCTGTACACATACCCCATGACCAGCACTCACTATTATTCTCCACTTCCGCCGACTGGCGCGTCACCATCCCCAGCACTTGGGTAATCGTCGTCAAATACGTCAAGCACAGCGCGATCTGTGATGCCGTCAGACCACCCCCACCCTTGGCGCACATGACCGCGACAGCAAATACGAGGCATGCGCCCAGAAAGTCGAGGCGGATAGAGAGCCAGCGCTGGTTGGTGATTGTAAGAAGGTAGGCGCGGTTTTCGAGGTCCATGTAGTAGGCGTTGTCTTTGATGAAGCGGTCGGTTTCGCCGTAGGCCCGAATGGTGGCAACCCCGGAGAGACTGTTCGGGCGTCAGTGTGTATCCTCATGAGGAGAAGTTGAAGAAGGAGGGGGGGGGGCATACGATTCCGAGAAGTGAGAGTAGAGCAACGACCGGAGCATCGAGTCGAGTCGCTTCAACTCTCTAGAGGACGTTTGGTAATACATGGCAAATACCCAATATCCGAGGCCCACGCCAAAGATACTGTAGTGTACTCCAATCAGCGTCATGATCAGTCAGCGTGATAGATGGGTACTGACATGACGATAAAGTAATGCAGGTATACCGTGATGATAATCACCGAACCGATCAACTGCTTGTCAGCCTTGCCCGCAGCACCCAGAACTCACAGTCGCGAGGGTCATCGCCATCATCCTCAGCGCATCCGGCAGCTGGTTATCGATTGTATCGATATCTTTGCCGAAAACACCCAAGATTCGCCCCAGCGGCTGCGTGTCAAACACCGATTTCGGGCAGAAAAACACGTTCTCGAGCGCCACCGAGTACAGGTTCTTGGATGCGAGGTTGGCCATTACTCCCATGGTCGCACCCATGGCAAATGTGAATATGGCTTGAGAAATACCGAGGGCGGCGTATACTCCTTGGTAGACATTCCATGGCTGGCCAAAGTGCAGCGATTGCCACCAGGTGAGCCATACACTGATGTCGTATCAGCATTGAAGTTTGGTCATCAAGCCAGCGATGCTCAGCTTACGTGGACATCACTTGGGAGGCTTGCCTGTACAATTGGCATTGTCATTGGCTGTCTCGTACGTTTTGCACCACAGTTGCACTTACATGATCGACGCAAATAGCAGGGTGAGAGGGAATGTATACCTCGCGCGTCCAGCATGCAGATAACCCGAGTACACTGCCCATCAGCCCAGATCAACCGATCTTGACATACCTTTCCAACCGACTGAGCCAGTCTTTCGAACCTCGGAGACCATCAGCCGCCCCTGCATCGCATGCGGCATCAGCTTAATATTCGCCTTCGCGGCTGATCCGGGACCTACCTCGAGTTTACCAGTACCTGCCGCCTTGCCTATCTGCTTGCGGGTGATGGCTTCCACTCCCTTTTTCTCGTTCTCTGGTGTCTGTTCGGTCTGATCATCTGTATCGGCAGGCTCTTCCGGTTCGGTGCCGGCGCCGCCAAACTCCACCATCAGTCTGGAGAAAAGCCCGTGGGCCTGGACTAAGTCGCTGTACGTCCCTTCTTCTACGATCTTGCCTTGACGCATGGTGCTGCGTCCTGTCAATGCCTGTGGTTCTGAAACGTGTAACCAGCAAACACAGCTCACCAAATGTGGTCGACCTGAGGCAAGAAGTGCAACGCGTGTGTGACCAGGATGACTGTCTTCCCTTTCTGCCGGAGTGGTAGGATCGCGTTCTCAAAGAGTGCTTTGCCGACGTGGGCATCGACAGCACTCAACGGGTCGTCGAAGAGCTGGCTGAGTGTCAATATATTGGGAGAGCGACGAAGGTGGGTGATGGACTGACGATGACATCAGCACCGTAGTACAGTGCACGGGCAATGTTGACTCTTTGCTTTTGCCCTGCATGAGATCGTCAGCAATAAGGTAGGACAGGAATGGTCAACCGCTACTCACCGCCAGACAGGTTAACCCCTATCACAAACATCAGTCCTGGTCAGCTTTGATCCCCAACCACCCATGTTTCCGGCATACTCACCCTTTTCTCCAATCTACACTCTCCAGCTTGTCAGTTGAAAACATCCCTCTTGCCATATAAACTGGACACGTACCTCCGTCAAATCACCATCTCCCAGGATCTCCAAATCTGTCACAAGCCTTGCATCCTGCACCGCCTGCCAATACCGAGTCTCATCCCACGGCCTGCCGAAGACGATGTTGTCGCGCACAGTCGCGTTCTGGATCCACGCGTTCTGCTGGCAGTACGCCAGGCGGCCGCCGAAGGTCGCTGTACCGCTGAGCATGGGCATCTCTCCAATCAACTGTTTCGCTACTGTTAGACGAACCAGTTGAGCAAAAAGGTAGAGTAAAACCCACCCCCTGCAGAAAACTGCTTTTACCGCTCCCTACCGGGCCAACGATGGCCAGGATCTTACCCCACGGGATATCGAGGCTCGGGATGGACACGTTGAATGGCCCCTTAGCTGAGCTGCCGTTATCGTTGGCCTTGTCGGTGGTGTTAGACTTGGTCCACTGGTAGGAGGCATTGCGGATGCGGAGAGCAACGTCGAGTGACGTGTCTGTTGTGTCATGGGCTTCTCGAGTTTCCGCTTCGAAAACCTATAGCAGCCAGTCAGTGTATTTCAAAGGGGCAGCGGACAGTAATTGGCTCACATCGGTCAAGCGCTCAACTGCGTTCTGTGCGTCTGTGAATGATGACAGTGCTCGCGGCAAGAACATCAAAGGCTGGCGTAGTAGATTAAAGAAGGACAGAGACGTAAAGATGATGGCCTGAAAAGTTCATGATGTCAGCTTCTCTTCAGACTGTCGTGGGCGAATTTCTAGCTTACAGGATCCATATGATTATGAGTGGCCGCGTAGGTGACAAATGCCAGCACTGAGGCGATGGTCTATCCGAAATCGTCAGTGACTGGTAAGCAGCGGGTGGACGACGCACACAATCAGTCAACTTACTGGCACGCTGAATGCTATTGCCTGGTTCGCAGCACGAATAATCAAGATCTTGCGAAGGCCAAACATCTCTTTGTGGCGGAAGTCCTTGATGCCTAAAATCAGAGTCCTCTTGGTCAGCTCTGGTTTCCAGGGTGGCCAGTAGATCAAGCAGCTTACGTTTCAGGAATGGAATCTCGTACGTGAAGAACTTGATGATCTCCATCGACGACAGGAGCTCACGCAGAAGGCGTGATCGCAGGTCTGTCCATTTCTGCAGTAACAATATGTGAGCTTTGCAGGACTAGCTGTACACGACCAGCCCTGGAAGCAGGCGACGACATCACTGACCATAGACTTCTTCCGAACCTTGAAGCTGACACTCATGAACCACGTCTGTAATGGGGTGAGCACCACGAACAACGAGAAGCCAACCAGCGCCGAAGGGCCAATCTTGAAAAAACAGTATCAGCGGGGCAGTGACGGAGAATGGTATCGGGAACACGAACTTGGATGATGAGTAGGACTGAATAGTACGTCAGCGAGGCCAAAAAGAGTCACCGTCAATACATACTGAGAGTGAGGGTGAGTTGGATAGGCGCCGTCCAGATCTACACCAATTCATTCACCGTCAGTAGCCTGCTCATCATCATCCAAGACATCTGGGCAACTAACAGCGTGAAACCCTACAGTGTAGACACAATGTCAACAAATCGAACCCATGGAATCATCGGACATGGCATACTCACATTGAGCACAATAATCGATTCGAGAAATCTGCCATCAATACCCTCGGTCAGTATCCGTCACAGTCAAGGCCGCAAACTTGACTTACATCGCTCGATATATAGGTGAGAAGTCGTCCGTTTGGATGCTCTACCCTCCCTTTCACGCTCAAATCTATTGCCTGTTTGTACACGGCCGAGATGAGAGTCGCCCGCGTGAGCACACCAGTTGCCATGGAGCGGAAGAAGAACTGATAGGTCATTAGCAGAAGTAGTGGGCGGGTAGATCGGAGATCCAGAGCACAAGAGCCCACCTGATGTTGACACACAGACTGCATCACAGTCAGACAGAACAGGCCGATAGCCATGCCTATACCTCTCCCAATGTTTGGTTGAGGTGTGCCATTCTGATTCGCTGCATACACTGCGGTAGACGGGTTAGCTATCTAAGTCGACGCTAGGTGTGGGAGGCGCTCACCCTCTTTGCTGAAGTTGATCAAGGCCTTGATCAAGAGCGGCAACATGAGCTGCGCGACATCGCTGACCACCTTGTATATCCCTGCTCTTCATCAGCCCACTTCAGCGGCTCGCCACGACATCGGCATCCACCGACTGACCTCCAGCCCAGAACCCGGTGGTAATATCATTCAGCGCCCAAGTGACGCTCCCCCTCTTCCTTCCACTCCTTTCCCTCCATTCCCTCTCCAGAGTCGCCCTCCTCTGCTTGAACGTCTCATCCCCGCCATACCGCTCAAACCCCAACCCATCCCCGAACTTGCGCTTCGTGCCTGCCAGTACATTCCACTTGACGCGTTGTCTGAGGGTGGGCTGGGCGGTGGGGAGGGCGGCGTTCCACTCTTCGGCGGCCTGTTGGCGGGCTTTGAGACGCTCCATGAACCGTTTCGAGAGGGGACCAGCTGGGCATTTGTTGTATGTTAGCCCAGGAAATGATGCTTGGGAAAGATATGGACAATGACTTACCTTCTCGGCCGGCGTCCAGCTACAGTTGATCGTCTGGTCAGCAACACATTCCACTAAAGATTTACTCAAAACATGCGTGCTGAACTCACTTTCCACAGATCGGTAGCCTGCAAAGGTCTTTGGTACCCTTTGACCATAATCGGGGTCACCCACTATGAACCCATGGCCAGTCAGCTCTTTTCTCTCTCCCTTACCAGCTCGTAGCCCAAGCTTACGTGGTACGTGAGCTGGCTGATGAACGACGCCGATGCCAGGGGGATGATATCCGCATCCTCTAACGTCGCCTTGGGAGGAGCGGGTGCATGTCTAGGCCTCCAGACTTGCCTACATAATTACCCAGTGAATCAGCGATCGCCCTCTACCCACACTCACACAAACGGTGCATAACCCCCGTTTGCTGCTGACCACACACATGCCATGGATGGAGAGAAGCAGACTCACCACCAATGATCCCTCTTCAAACCCGGGAACTGCTCCACTTCACTCCCCGACAGACCCCTGTACTGCTGTGGCAGAGCCCTTTCTCCCTCGCCATCCTCCTCTTTCCCCGACATTGATGGCTCCCTTGATGGCTCCACCTCTACCACCTTTTGGTGCGGGGGCTCTCCAGCGGAGAAATCCTTCTCTTCTCCTTGCACCTCTTTCGAGCTGTTTCCAGCTTTACAACCCTCCCCCGTGGTGGTGATATCCTGCGAGCCCACCATAGGGACTTCGTTTGCTGTTGTCGCTTTATCGATGTCGATGCCGAGCGAGCGCAGTCACGGTGGTACAATGAAGGGTGGGGCTCGCAGATTATGGCAGAGTGCGTAAAGCGCCTAACAGGAATGAGAAGACCAAACTAGGGCAAGCCGAGGAGTCATGCTCTCATGGTTAATATATCCTCCAAATTTCATTGAAGGAGACGTCCAAATATAGCCTCTCGCAGTGGGCCGAAGATGAGGTGCATCGATGGGGGTGGAGGCGATCGCCGAAGGGAAAAACCTTCGGCTGTCTCCGACGGTTACGGCTACGGCTACTCCTTTCCCAGATGGCCTTTGAGGCGTGCAGCATGGCGTGTGCGTGTATAGCGAGTAGCATCACAGGCGCTTCTAGCAAGGGGTATGGAACTAACACTACTTAAACTAAAAACTGGAGGAACCAGAGTGACTTTCGTGGCTATGCATCGTAAATAAAGGATACCGGCTCATCGTTACAAAGTCCATCGCACCCATCGCACCCATCGCACCCATCGCACCCATCGCACCCCGCTACTTCTCAATACCGGGGCGGAGCCTGCATGCACACTCGTCAGCTATATCCTGTATGCAACACACTCAACAACCGAAGCACATGACTCACAGCACCGGGAGGAAGCTGGCCCTGGTGGCCTCCATTGGAGGAAGAAGAGATCGGGCTGACCAACTGGTTGCGCGACGAGCTGCGCCTCTGGTGCCGCGACACGCGTCGCACGGGATCATGCGGCGTCACCTGCCCACCCGTTCGCACAGGCCCCGTGTCCACCAGCGACACCCCCCGCTGCGACGGCTGCCGGGTGCGCGCCTGTAGCCCCTGCTCAGGCTCGCCGTGCGCCGTTCCAGGAACACCATACCCCCCGGTAGCGGGGTCAGGCGACACCGAGTTGTTGCTGATATAAGTGGGGGGAAGGATGGGCTGCTCCGCCTCATCCTGGTAGACATCGCTGGCATACGGCTGATAGGCGCTGTTGTATGTGCTCTGAGCGTTACTGCCTGTGTCCTCACCCGAGATGGTGTAGGACGCGCCAGACTCAGTGGACGAGGGTGAGTGGTCACGCCCGACCGCCAAGCGCTGAGCAGGCGGCAGCGCGAGCTGGCTCATGCTCCCGCCGTTGTGCTCGGGGTTCGGCGCCAGCTGGCTCATCGACCCAAAGCTCTGGCTGTGGCTTTGGTTCTTGCCAAATAGCGGGTTACTCTCGTTGGTGCCGAACCCGCTGTTGTATGTCTCGCTCGTCGAAACGACTGAATACCTGTTGGACGGGCTACACGCACTGTCAGCCTTGACCTCGCCTACATCACAGACACGGCCACGACTCACTTCCTAGGCGAGTTGGACCTTTGTACGACATCATAGTACTGAGAGTCTCTCGACACTATCCCGTTCCTCCACCTCCTCTCCCTCTCAAACTCGACCCACCGCTTCATGACGATATGGCTCGAGTCAAATGTCCCTTCCTTCGCACCGTGCGCCTCATCCTTCCCGCTCGCGCCCTCAATCTCTCGCGTCGCTCCCCACGAGAAATCGTCCATGTGCCAGTACGCGTACGCGGGGAGGATCAAGTTCCACACGGGCAAGGAGACCAGGTACATCAACATCCACCCGACGTACGCGATCTTGCGCGAAGTGATGACGATGAGGAGACCGGGCAGACCGAGGATGAAGGCGAGGAGGATGAGCGAGACGATCGGTCTGGGCAGGCCCGTGACCGACTCGGGAATGATGGAGATGATGATGATGTAGGCGGTAAACGAGATGGCGGCGGGGAGGACGAGAGTCCCGACGAGGTCCATGAAGACGACGAACTGCATCGAGAAGCAGAACGTGCCACACAGGTCGCGGACCAGCATGAGCTCGAAAAGGTTGTGCACGGTCGAATTGATCCAGCGTCGACGTTGCGAGAGCAAGATGCGGAACGTGTCCGGCACAATGGTCTTGCAAACCGCCTGCGGGCAGAACATCATCTTGCGCTTCGGGAACGTCTTGAGCATCAACGTCGAGAGGTACCTGTCCTCTCCAAGGAGAAGGAGGTTCTTCTTGTGGAGCGTGTCAACGACGTTCTCTGAGTAGTGCTCGCAGATGTCGGGATTGGCAAGAATCGGTACCCAGAACCCGCGGTCGCCTTTCGGCGCCTTGATGCGGTACATGCTGAAGCATCCGGGGAGACACGTGACACCGCCAAAGACGGACTCGAAGGCCTTTGTGAGGTGGTGCGAGATGTAGTACTCGAACACTGCAATAGACGTCAGCGTAACCTCACACAGAAGGAAGAGCATTTCTGTGCTCACCCTGAATCATGGTCACCCAAGTCTCCGACTTATTTGCAATCTTGGTCTCCCCACAGAGCCCCATAATCTCCGTGTCGTTGACCATGCACGCGTTCATGCGGGTCAACGAGTCCGGGAACACCTTGGTATCCGCATCGACACACAGCACCGTCTCGTACCTGTCTGGCGGTATGCCCGTGCACCTCCAGATCGCGTTGAAGAACTCGTACTCGAATGTCGTCATCCGCTCGTCAAACATGACTCTTTGCAAAAAGCTCATGAGTACGATCTGCGAGTCACGCTTGCCTCGGTTCCCGGGCTTGGCATCGTTCGCCTCGAGGGGGTTACCCGTCTTGGACACAAGCACCATAGGCACGCGCTGCTGCTTGGACGCCTCGACCGTCTCGGGGTCGTACGAGTAAAAGCCCGCGTAGACCTTGGCCATGTTGTGGCGCTTGTGGCCGTCGGCGATGGCGACGTACGAGTGGGCCTCGACCTCCTCGGCGGGCACTATGAGCTCCTTCATCATACCGAGCACAATCTCGGGAGTGTACTGCTTGGACCCGGACCCACGAACCATGCCGTCGCAGATCACGAGGATGAGCTTGTGCGAGTTGGGGTAGTCGGTGGTCGCTAGCGAGTCGATGGTCGTGCGCAGACCCTCAACCGACTCGGAGTAGGCCGTGACGAGACAAATCGATTGGACGAGGGGGAACGAGAACGGCTCAAAGTCTGCGGCCGGCTGGGGCACGACATTGCCGAGAGGGAACGGGCACTGCACCGAGTTGCCGATCGAATGGTCAGACAGCGACTGGCGCGAGTCGTCCCGGAAGGGCAGCGACGTCGAGCTGCGGGAATTGTGCAGCATCGGCGACCCAGGCGGTGTCGTGTGCAGCCCGCCAGGCGGACCGAGTTTTCCGCCATAGACGCTCGACGCCTGGCGCCCAGTACCCACACCGCCGTACGCAGTCGTGGGCCGCGAAGACACGAGCATGGGCTCAGCCTTGCTGTACCTCGACGTAGTCGGCAAGAACAGTGTCTTGCGCCCCCCACCACCGCCGCCGCGCCCGGCACCCGTTGCGTTGGGGCGCAAGTACCCGGGGGCCGCGCGGTAGATGTCATCTGTCCAGGTCTCAATCTCTGCCGCCCTCTTCATCCTCTGCTGATAACTCTCTCCTTGGAAATTGCCCAGCTTCCAGCTCAAAAACCACCCGAACACAACCGCCATGACAAACTTGATCATGACGGCGCCCAAGATGAAGACGAGCGACACGTAGAGCACGATATCGGACGCGACGCATCCGATGGAGATGCTGTCGACAAAGCCGATCTGAGCAACGTCGGCAAGACATCGGGCATACTGCTGGATACCAGCTCTCTGTACTAGCGCCGTGATATCGTGGCCCGCGTACGTCGAGTTTCGCGTGCTGATCGTGTCGAAGAAGGCTGGGTAGCTGACCTGGGTTTTGTCGAGCCACTGGAGCAGGTCCAGGTCAATAACGACGCTGCAAGGCCTTGTCAGTGTTGTGCTTCACTGATACAAACAGTCACTAACTCACGATTTGTAAACCGCCAGGTTTCGCTTGTCATCCTTCACCCTATCCCAGGTATAGTACACCTGGGCAGTCGGCACTACCGCAGAAAAGTTGCTACGCGCGATTTCTGTCAAGTGGCAATTATTGGCGTCCGTGTACCCCGTGAGGTTGAGCGCCGACGTCCCGTTCTGGTCATGGAGGTTGCAGGGGAAATACCACCCGAGGTTGTCGCCGTCGACCTTGATACCCGAGCCGCTAGCGGCGGTGATCACGCCCTTGCAGTTCTTGTTGACGTTCTGGAACAAGAAGCTCGCGTCCATCCCGCCGGCCATGTACTGTTCCATGTACAACGGGCTGGTAGACCCGTTGAAAATGGTCCCAGCAGCAGGGTGCGACCAGGTGGAAAAATCGTAATCGTACCCGTTGATGATCAACGACCCGTTGGTGATCTGCCCGCCCTTGAGACGCAGCTGTTGATTGCCACAGACCGTCTGGGTGAAACCGAAAGTGAGGAAACCAACAATCGCCATTAGGCCCGCGACAATGGCGACGATCCCGATCTTCTCCCTCCACGCTCTCTGCGAGTCCGGCGTCTTCTTCCCAAACGCTCCGCGCAGGAGGCACCCGGGCACCCACCAGGTGAGCAGGTAACAGTACACCATCCAACAGTCCTTGGGACCAGGCGCAAAGTTGCCCAAGCACGTCACACCCTCGTCATCAAGAGGCTGAGTGGCACCCGCGCCGGCACGGTTGGCACCCGAAGGCGCCTGGCGAGGGATGGCTTGGGAAGCGCGGCGACGAATGGTCGCCCCACGCTTGAAGATGTTCAGGCCGGAACCCTGGTCGACATCGTCCGAGTCGCGGGCGAGCAGCGACTTGCCTCGACGGAGGTTGGCGCCGTCGTTCTGGACCGCGCGCTGATGGGACGGCTGGTTTCCGGTGGCTTTGGGCTCGTCAGCGTCGCCACCCGGCTCCCCCCCCCCCCCCCCCATTTGCTGACAAGAGACAATAACTCACAACTGGGCTGGACATCAACCTGGTCCTCCGCAGCGTGCTCTCTGTAGTGCCTCAAACGATGGTTCGCGTCGATCCTCTCCCTCTCTGGCCGCACCAAACTCTTTTTCCTCCGTATGTCGGGCCCGTTCGACGCCGAAAACCCTGGCGCGTTGTTGCCCCCGACATCGACGTACCCGCCCTCATCGTAGTCCAGGCTGGGGTTGTAACCCGAGACCGACACGTTGGACGCCGTGGCCGTCAACGAGACCTTGGAGTTGTCACCCTTGGCGGGGGGCCGGGGCGGCTGGTCATATAAACCTGCACGCCGGGAGGGGGGTTTTGTTTCTTGAAACGAGACGTTTTGATTGGGGTGGGAACGCGACATGATGGCGGCGTTATGTGTATAGCTGCGGTGATGTGATCAATCTCAACTGCGCATAGCCACAGGGAAAGTTCGAAGAGATGTCGTAAGGGTGTCTGTCGTTGAGGATGGCGTGGAAAGTACAAGTGGAAGAGCAGGTCTGTTATCGGCAAAAGAGGATGGTTGTCAGCGGGGGGGAGACCAAAGGATGTCGGGGTGGCGGAATGATTGGGGAGTTGGGGTTTATTGTCTAGGTGAGAAAGTGGATGGACGATGCGGAGGACATCTGGAGGCGTGCAGAACCCCGAGCATGGCATTGTTTAATTTAAGATAGACTTTTCCTCGTGGGAAAAACCCCAGCAGAGATGTCGACGCGAGTATAAGAAGTAGTACCACTCACGTTGATGTTAAGAGCTCCTTGCCAAATTAATGCTGAAGCCGACTGGGACGTTGGGTATAGAGCGAAGGTATATTGTGCTCTGTGGTCAATACTTGATGTCGAAAGTCGCGAGGGTAAAAGAAGGGACAGTAGCAGCTCTGGCGCGATGACGGCAGCGGGACCAATAAACGGGGTGGTGTTTGGAGGCTGTGGAGAGAGCGCGAGGGAGGCGGGTGGCGGTGTGCGGTGTGGATGAGTCGGAGGGGGGAAGGGGGAGGGAGGGCGGTGTGGGGGGGGCGGAAAGGGAGAGGGAAAGTGGGTGTAGGGGAAGGGGGGGAAGATGGATGTTGAGTTGTGAGAAGCTGTGCGCAGCGCGAAGTGCATGCGGCAGGGAACCGCGAGAGAGAGATTCACAAACAAGCGAGAGGAGAGTTAGGCTCAGGCCCTTTCCTTCGCATGCCTATGTCAGCTAGTACTGGGGCTCCGGCCTAATTACACCCTAACTCCTGACAGTTAATACACCGAGCCTCGTCATCAGGACCCTGCTATTTTCTCACGCGCCTCCACCAGAGCAGTAACCCCAGCCGGCTCTTGCTGCCTGCGAGGAGGAGAGTCATGATTGCGGCAGCTCTCTCCTCTCCTCTTTGCGTTGTCTTCCCAACAGCGAACCAGCAACGGCAGCAGCAACAATGCCCACCCCACCAGTAAACAATCCCCCGTCACGCACTTCCACCCCGTCCCCCTCAAGAGGAAAACTATCGACACAGCGACTCTTGCCCTCCCGCCTTGGGGTTGCTGCGGCGCCCACCGTCGCCACGGCTTTCGACATTGACCTGTCTGGGCTTCCTCACGTAGCGTCTCCTCTTGGTACTTCTGCAGGCAGCCAGAAAGGGTCAGTGTCTGCCACACTTGTTATATACTACACACCAACTAACATTCTGACAGGGAATCATCTTCCTCCACCTTCGGCTCAAGCCTCGCAGCGTCCTCCACCCTCTCCCAATTCATAAGTACCGCAAAGCACTCCCATGCCTCACCCTCTCGTCCACGCCGAAAAAGCAACAAAGATCGTCCCTCCTCCCCCGCATCGACAACCACCACCCTCTCCACTCCCCCTGACTCCTCCTCCCCTCATGCTCACGCACACGCCTCGTCCGCGTCCCCCGAAAGTGCACGTGCGCCAAAACGCCAGCGTCACCCGTCAATCGTACATCGCACCTCCGGCCGAGGCGGGATGGCTTTCCACCCACCTGCGGCGAGGTCTTTGGCGGAGCCGAATATGTTGGATGTTCTTCAGACCCAACCTAGGCCGCAGGGGTCAGGAAGGGTTGATACTGAGGCTGAGGCGTCGGGGATCGGCCAGACTCCCGGGAGGTCGGCTTCAAGCGATATCCCGCTGACATCATCTACTGCGGTAGACGGCTTACCGGACGGATGGGGTGACGAGCACCCAGCGGGGAAAGTTCGCCAGTGGCATGGGTCTTTACCTGCTTTAGACTCCAACTATTTGTTGAAGCTCTTGGAGAATGGAGATGGATACGGGGATGGGGAGCAGGAGCTGAATGAGGTGGATGGGAGTAAAGTGGGTGCTCGTGTTATTTATCCCATCAGCTAAGCCGTCGATGGTATCCAAATCAGCTGACGCGGTTGTTCTAAGGCGGAGAAGCCTGTATCACAGAGCAAAGTGACATCTCCTCCCGAAGCTGCAGCGGGATCTTCGCATAGCAACCCCGAGAGCCAGGCGGCAACACACGAGCACAACGAAGAACCAGCTGTGAGCTACCTACTACATCGGCCTTGCCTTCTAGGCACATCTCAACATGACTAATTCATCCACCTCCACCCCCGGTCCCTCAGCTGAACGAAGTTGACTCCTCGCCCTCCGTCACTCCCTGCCCTGTCAACCCCGGCCCCCTCCTCGCCTTCTCTCCTCCATTCAAATCTCCTTCCCCCTACCGCAAGGAAGCCTATGTTGTGCCCTACACCCCCCGAGTTGGCGTTTCCACCCACCCTCTTCCAGCCCCCGCCACGTCTGCCGAAGGCGGCGACCCCGCTCCACCCACAGCAGAAGAAGACTTCACCCTCTCCATCTACCTCTCCCTCCCCCGCCCTTCCCCCCTCCCCCAGCTCTCTGCCTACCGCCTCGAACTCTGTTTGGCCTGGGCACAGCTCCAGCCGAACGCAATCCGGTTATACCTCCCGGGGGGGAAATACGTTCCAGAATGGGATATCAAGCTCGTAAGCGGTGGGGAGGCGGGGAGGGAGAGGGTGGTGGATCTGCGGGAGGTGATGAGAGGGGCTGTCGGGAGGATGCCTTTTGTCTGGCGATTGGCTGGTTGTATTTGAGCCACCTTTAGACTGATTTTGCGGTCTTTGTTGTATTTACCGGCTTGCACTTATTTTTTGGCTGGGTGGGGTGGGATTAGTGTGGTCCAGTGGATAGAGTCGTCCGTATGGCGGGGCCCTTCTTAGATATGGGATTTGCTATATAATGGGTGTTGTACGGGTCGTATCCATGCATGTAAGGGTATGAACTGAACGTTCCATCGAAATATACAGGGTAATGCCTTGCCTCCTACCTTTGCGCGTCCCCCATCCCCACCCTTGCCCCATATTCTACATCTAGATCGTCTACCATCCGCGCGCCCCAGCACGCGCCACCCATCTCCAATTCAACTGCTCAACAGCTCAAGCCAAAAACTTCTCCAAACTCCTCTTGGTCGCCTCATCCGCCTTCTCCCAATACGGTCCCAGACCAATGACTGGCGCTTGCTCGAAGATCTCCCTCAGGTACTGTTTGAGGGGCATCGAGTAGGCTACGTCCATGTCTTCATAACCGCCGCGGCGATAGCCTTCGGCGGTGTCTATGGGGCGTAGGAATTGTGAGCGGGGTGGGTTGCGTGGTACTAGGCACAGGGAAGGAGGGGAGGGTCTTACTTTCGATATCCGCCCAACTCATCGAATGCTCATCCCTCCACCCCCTCACGTTTGCCCTACAGTTCCCCAATGCCGTCAGTCATCGCCTCCTCTCTCCCCTGCATCTCCATCCCCTTATTTATCACACAACAACCGAGTAAACTTACTCTCTAGCTGAGGGGTCGCTATCGAGGGGTTGGACCTCGCCCAGCACGTCCAGGAAGATGTTCACTGTTAGTGGGCAACTGTTAGCAAGACGAGCGAGTTTTCGCATGAGGTCTGAACTAGTACTGCAGTGGACTCACTGAACTCGCCGTCGAAGCGCTCTAGCACTTGCGTATTGCCCTGCATCCCCGGGATCAGCACTCCGCCCCGCACTCCTCCCCCTTCATCCTCACCCCCAACCCCCATATGGCCTGTCACAACCAAGCACGCCTGCGAAAGAAATAAATAATCAGCAGCTCACAGTAAGCAACAGCGCCGCCGCCCCCATCGCCACAACCTTCCGCATCCTTGTCTCCCCCACATAATCAAAGTTTCTCCATATCGCATCCAGCACCTCTTCCAGCGCTTTCTCTGCGTCCCTCCCCTCCGCAGCAGCAGCCTGACTGACGATCTGCAAGAACAAATAATGATCCCTCATCGCCACCCTCCCCAATATCTCCAGATACGCTGCCAATACCGTACCCGATGCTTTATCGTCCTCAAGCGCCGTGGTGACGTGTTGCCATATCTTTGTGTGGACAAGTAATGGCGCAAGTTCGGGCATGGGTGCGCAGCGGATCCAGAGGGAGATAGTGGAGAGGAGGCGGGATATGGAGCTGGTGTTGGTGGAGCTTATGGTCAGGGCTTTGGAGAGAGTGGAGGCAATGAGCTCGCCGTAGTGCTACCATGTCCAGAGGGGTGAGCATGAAAAACCCTCTGCAGATGATGACGTACCATGTCCACTTACCTGAGTGACCACCCATGGCTCCAACATCATATACGAATCCACCAACGGCAATAACTTCAACAGCAGATCCATATTCTCCCCGACCATAGCCATCAGTCCCGGCAGGAGCCGGGTGAGGGGTATATCCTTTTCCGGCTCCTGCGAGACCTTAAACGGTGACTCCACTGGGTTCCACGGGTTTTCCGTGTTCCACAGGGCGGTCTGCCAGAGGATGAGGCCGTCTTCTTCGAAGAAGTCTTTGGCGGGGGGTTGAAGAGATTCTTCGATGAGGGGGATGACAAGGGGCATGAGATCTTTAGAGTATACTCCGGCGGCCTGTCAGTGGGTGAGTGGGTGGTCGTGTTGGGTGGTGGGCGGAGTGGGGAGGAGGGAGGTCAGCTCGTGTTTGGTATCCAGAAGGGCTTGAAGCGAACGCACTGATACAAGCTTAGTAGTCAAAACCACCAACGATGCCTTGAACAACCATTCACCCTCCAAGCCGGTGGCCCCGCGCCCTGCACAATCATCAGCTCTGCGGATTCCTGCCCCTTCAGGTCTGAGTCAGGAAACAGATATACGCACAGAGGACCGGCACGGACTGCGCAAGGGTTGGCAAGTACGGCAGGATCTTGTCCCCCACGCGTTCAATCACTACCCCGATGGCGTCGTTGACGTGTCGCTTACCGTCGAGGGTGTTGCACTCGCCCAGAAGCTTCAGCCTGTTTATCGTACGTTGGGTGTATGGTTGTTAGCAAAACACCACGAATGAGGTGTATCATCATCAGTAATGACGTACAGTTCCTGTACGGTTTGCTCGAGGTAGGGGATGAAGTAGTCGATGGGCAACTCCCACAGCTACTACGTGTCAGCTTCGGCTTGGCAGACCGTCACCCTCCCCCCCCCTCCCCCACACACACACTAGACTCACATCAACACACTCCTTCACCGCAATCGCCGCACTTAGCCTGACCGCCGCATCCGAGCTCTCCCCCCTCTCTCCCAACAAATGCAAAAGCACCTGCCAAACTATTCCAAGCTTCGCGCACTCCTCGTCCGCGCTTACCCACTCGCCCACCAGCCACGCCACACGCCGCTTCACGATGCGGTGGAGCGGGTGGCCCTGGCCGATCCAGGTGCCGATGCCCGAGAGGAGGGACGGGAAGTCGACACCGCCGTAGGCGGCCATGGCGCGGGAGAGGCGGCCAAGGGCGCAGTAGATAGATTCGCGGCGCAGGACGGTGGGGAGGTCATTAGGAGGGGTCGCTGTAGGTAGGGGTAGGGGAGGATGGGTCAGTGCATATACTCGGCCGTTCAATGGACGAGGAAAGACATACTTTCGGTAGAGGCCAGGAGCTTGAGCATCTCAGGCTCAATCACCTTATTTTCCCTTGGCACGTTCCGACACGCATTGTTCAGCGCGATCAGCACCCTCTCCGCACACGGCTGTCCCGTATAACGTCAGCTTTACCCTCTCCTCGTTATATCTCACCAAAATCAGCATACACGCGAGACTCACACGGAACTCAAACGCCCAAGCTTCCTCATCGATGTTCTCAGCCACGAGCCACTCCTCTGGCTCTTCCTCCAGCGCCTCGAGGTCGGTCGAGTTGAGGGGCAGGAGCTTATCAACGAGGAGGTGGAATGCTGAGAGGATAAAGTCGGGTGTGAAGACTTTCATGGTTTCCAGGTTAGTACTGGGGGTCGTGGAGAGTAGGGCTCTATAAGCTTACTGTCTGGGTGGTCGGCCGCAAGGATGGGGAGGATATCCTTGAATAGCAGGAGCCCGAGAAGGAGAAAGCGTTTGGGGTACGGGCACGAGTCGTCGTCTGTGTCTTAATCAGCTTTGCCCCAGTCCCGTTTGCTACCCCCACTCACCGTCATTCGCCACTGAACCATCCGAGCCAGCGACCACCCCCCCAACTTCCCCCCACCACCACCCAATCCCGCCCGTCACGCCCTCTAGCTTACAAAACCCTTTTGGGTCAATCGCGATCATCACGCGCCACCACTTGCCGATTGCGCGGAGATGCTTTGTGAGCGAGCGGAGGAGCTTTGTGTCTGGAGAGTGCTCGGAGATGAGGCGGAGGCGGTGGGACTGTAAGATTGGTGCGTGGACGACGGTGTGCTGCACGAGGTGGACAATCTTCATATTGGGGCATGTCAGCTTGGCATGTCCGGTGTCGATGGGTACAGTAAAGCTTGACGTACCTTCTGGATACCCTCGGGTGACTGGAGCCCCTTGGCACGCGACCAGTGCCACTGACAAAGTCTCGCGAGGATCCTACATTATCAGCCCCACCCCTACACCTTTGGCAACTCACTTAAATGAGTATCTCCCAGCCTCGCCTAACACCCAGTCCACAGAACCACTCCTCTCCGTCTCCCCCCACACCTCCAAAACCTTTCCCACCGGCTCGCCGAACGCCTGTGCAAAAGTCTCCATTACCGCCACGCCGTGCGCGACCTTGACGGTGCGCCAGTCCTTGACGAGCGCGTTGATCGTCCAGAGGGTGTTGATCAAGACGGTGCTGATCGACGGTGGCAAGGTCCCAGGGGAGGAGAGGTGGGGTAGGCAAGAGAGGAGGTGTTCGAGCAGGAGCTGAGGAAGGTTTTGCCATGTCCGGGGGTACTCTATGCGAGCGACTGCAACGAGTAGGCCGAGTTGAGGGCGAGAAATCTGCGCCGGATGTCAGACATACGCGTGTCAAATAGAACGACCGAGGGAGCTCACAGCACTGTCTTCTTCTTCGAGGAAGGTGAACAGCCTTTGTCTGGTCTCGGGCTTCCTCCCCTCCGGGACAAGCCTGTGCGCGCGTTAGCTCAACCCTACCACAAGCCGCACCACGGACCACGGACGTACGCCTTGCTCCTCCACTTCGTCTTGAGCTCTCTCCCAGTCACAAGAGACGCCATGAGCCGCTCTTGCTTACTCAGTGATTTGTCTGCTGCAAGCTCTTGGAGAGCAAGGAAGAACTCTGTAGGAGGGCGGGTTAGGGGGTTAACATGGCATGGAGTGGCAGCGGACAGGTGACACACCTGGTTCTTTAAAGAGGGCTGTGAGAGTCGCCTGGTCGCGGGTGTACCCCTCGTTCGAGGAGGGGTACACACAGGCATGCACGAGTGCGCGAATGTCTGCCATGGCTGTAGGTATACTCTCTGCTGTGGAGTAGTATATAGCGGTTGGAGGATTGTATTGCTCTCGAAGTCAGACGATGGTTCACTCAAATGTTAGAAGCGGCGATGTGCGCAGATGATTTGATCCCGCGCGAAGCAAAAGTTGGCATCGACGATGAGTGCATGGTCGAGGTCCAGAAGCTCGAATACGGCAGGCAGATATCAGGTCTGCCTCTATGCATACTGCCAGCACCCCCAACTAGCAATGGACAGCACACTCGTCTCCCCAAGCATATTCCATTCCCGCCCTCATATCGAGGCGGGGGACCTCGTCATTGTCTACATGGTACGTCCACTTCGCTGCCAACACCCGCTGACAGCCAGGCAAGAGGCAACTTGACAGCCATTATGGCGACCCCTGGCGAGACGTTCCACAACAAGTACGGTCGGTATTCGCACGACAATATCATAGGCAGCAAGTTCGGCTCCAAGGTTCGCTGGCTTTGCCACTCGCTCCCCGGCACGATGAAGCTGACACCCACTCAGGTGCATTCCCCTCCTCCGCAAAACGGCTACATTCACGTCCTCCGCCCCACCCCCGAGCTTTGGACACTCTCCCTCCCGCACCGCACTCAGATCCTCTACCTCCCTGACATCTCCTATATCACCATGAAGCTTGGAGTGCGCGTCGGCGGCAAAGTCATCGAGGCCGGCACAGGCAGTGGGAGCATGACGCACAGTTTGTCCAGGACGGTCGGGCATGCGGGACAGGTCATGTCGTTCGAGTACCATCAGCCGAGATACGAGACTGCCTGGTGAGTTGAATGAGTGGGAGGACAATACTGACGGTTGTAGTGAAGAGTTCAAGGCGCATGGGCTGGGAAATGTGAGGCTACAGCATAGGAATGTCTGCAAGGACGGGTTTGGCGACGCCGAGGGTGTTGAGAGTGGTATGCCGCTCCAGCTCTTTCTATTCACAGACCACCGCTCATTTCTCTTGCCGACCTAGTCTTCCTGGATCTGCCTGCGCCATGGGAGGCCATCCCCCACGCCGTCAAGACACTACGAGTGAGCTGCACATTCCTCTTCTGCGGTCAACTCGCTAACACTGTCCGTCCCAACTGTACAGCCTGATTTGATCACCCGTATTTGCTGCTTCAGCCCGTGCTTGGAGCAGGTGCTCAAGACTGTCGCTTGTCTCCGCACAGAGGGATTCGCCGGTCAGTCCTTATCACCTTCATGCTTCATTTCACCCCACTGACACGACGGCTGTCATCTCCAACTAGACATATACACCCAAGAAGTCCTCATCCGGACACACGAGCTCCTCCCCGCCCCAACTACTCCATACCTTCGTACTGTCACTTCGCTCGTGGATGAGCTATCGGCACACGAGAAGCGGAAAGCGGAGCGCAGAATCGTGCAGATGCGCATGGCGAGGCTGAATGCAAGGAAGGCGAGGGAGAGGGCGGCCGAGGCAGAGGGGGCGGGCGCGGCTGAAACCGAGGGTGGGGAGGGGGGTTTGGGGTCGAAGAGAAAGATGGGGGAGACGGACGGTCAAGTGGACGTAGAGCCGAAGACCGAGTCAGAAACCGCAGTACCGGCTGCCGAAGACCCCATTTCCTCCTCCCCCTCCCCCCCGCCCGCTACTGCCCCCCGCTGGACCGAACCCCCTAGCAACCTCTCGTCCGCCATCCTCACCCGCCCCACGAATGAAATGAAGGGCCACACATCATACCTCACGTTTGCGCTTCTCTACCCCCAGTCGGTTCGAGACGAGCTCGCCGCGCAGGAAACCGTGGGATCGGGGGCGAGTGCGCGGGTGCAGCAACTGCTCCGTGCGGAGGGGTGGCCAGGGAAAGAGGGAGAGAGGGAGAAGACGGAGGAGGGCGATCTGTGGGATTCGGGGTTGGATGCGGTTATTCAGTCGATGACGGAGGATGAGCTGAAGGTGCTTGATAGGACAGATTGAAGTGGAGGGGGCCTTGTGGGTGGATGCATGTTTGTGTTTGGACAAGGCGACGGTGATGGAACTGCTGTATTTGACTGGCACGGCTTCTGTGTTGAGTGGACATCTTGCACACTCCAGGACGGTGGCCAGAAGAGAGGAGGAGTGGATCCTTTCGTGGGACCGTCATATTGCATGCACACATAGTCCCAGAGACATAGAAATCAGCAAAATGCATCATGAGGATGGTCCGTCATCGCGACAGACAGTCGTCCTCTATCTGCTGCAGCTCCGTCTCGCTGTCTCCCGGCCCGAGTGTTTTTTATCACCGCCATACCATCTGCTAATAAGACCGACGCAGTATACCATGCTACATTACGATATCAACGCGCTATTCTGTTGCTTACCCGCTCGTCTCTCATCTATGCATGCCAAATATCCGGCTCACATCTCGAGAGATGATGTACTGCTATAAGCTAGCGTCGTCTTGGCCCTTGGCATAAGCAGATCCAGATCCTTGTCATTTATCTATCCGGTACCGCTAGCGTGCCGGGTAGAAGATTGCCGCTTGAGTTCGGAGTGACCTACACATGGCCACCATGGATTGATGACCACCATAAGCAGTGCTGGCGGGAGTGGGGCTGCAACAATACTTACCCGCCGTCACCCCCGCTTGCCGTATGCACGTCGCCAGCATTTATCGCGTGCGAGCACAGGAGAGCTGGAGGATGTGGACCAATGGGGCCAGGGACATATCCGTCCCTGCGTGTTTTGTGCTGCATAGTGAGCCTTGGGCCACCTTGGGCCATGGGTGCTTACGTTGTGCAGAAAAGTTGCTCTCGCAGTGAGAGGCGCCGTGCCACGAAAACAAAGGGTCTCCTGGCCGCCGATGAAACTTTATACAGTCCCTTCTCCCTATCTCGAATCGCATCCAAGCTATATATATACGTACAAAGCAAGCAACTCTCCTCTCCCGCCCCACTTCACCATGCCCTACCCAGCAGAGGCACCAACCGTCCCCCGCCCCGCATCCCTCACCCGCCCATCCCCCTCCCTCCTCGCAGCACCAGCCACCATCGTATCCCCGCCCTCCCCCACCGACGGCTTCCCCCGCCCCTCGTTCGACGCGCCCTCACGCGAGGCAGGCTACTTGTCTGACGAGGCTATCGCGATGGACTCGCCTGACGAGGACGACGGGTCTGCCCCGCAGCTCGGCCACACGTTTGCATCGTCCCCCGAGTCGAACCGCCTCCTCGCGTCCCCCGAGTCCAACAGGCTCATGGCCTCCCCCGAGTCGAACCGCCTCCTCGCCTCGCCTGCGCTCGACCCCCAGGCGCTCATATCCAACCAGCTCTCTTACTCCCCGCAGATGGATATGGCCAACCTCAGCCTCGTTGCCTCGCCCGCCGGCTCGCACGCCTCGCTCACGCTCACACGCTCTCCCTCCCCTTCGAGTCCGCAGTTCCGCCCACGCGGGCTGCATCATCGGCGGACGAGCTCGACGCATCGGGTGAGAGAGACAGTTGACGCGCAGCAGTCAAACACGGCGGATGGGAATAGGATGGTCAACCAGTATAAAATTGGGAAGGCGTTGGGCCATGGGGCCTACGCCAAGGTGGAGCTCGCGGTTGATGTAGATACGGGAACGGAATACGTGAGTCCCCTCCCTCTCCTCGCAAACTACCCCTCATACCCCACATACTAAACCCTTTCCTCCCATTCCTCCCGACCCCACAGGCAATCAAGGAATTCTCTAAATCCCGTCTTCATTACCAATCCCTCCAAGAGAAGAACCGTATCTCGTCTCGTTCCTTCCGGCGCGTCGGCCCACGCGGGCGTGGCGCCGCTCCTCGCGGTTGGAGCACGGGCGCGGGGTTGGCTCGTACCGAAGGACAAACGCAGACGCAAGATTCGGCACAGGGTATGGCGCAAAGCCAGGGGGTGCTTGGGCTAATGTACAGTGAGGATCCGACACTGGCGGCGGGGAAGAAGACGGCGGAGGAGGATCCGTTGGGGCTGATAAGACGGGAGATCGCTGTGATGAAGAAGCTTGAGTGAGTTTGGCTGGATTGGCGTGCTGGCTGATGGGAATGTGAGGCTGATTTATTGTTCAGCCATCCAAATGTAGGCCCCCTGCCCCCATCATAGGCTCTAAGACCTACTGATTTTCCTCCCCCCTTCCTTCCCCCTCCCACAGCTCGTCCACCTGTACGAAGCCATCTCAGTGCCCTCCGCCGATGCCCTCTTCCTTGTACTCGAGTACCTCCCCGGTGGCGCCCTCATGTCTGTCAAAATCGGCGTCTCGCCCGAAGACGCTACCCCGCCGTTCGGGCTCGAAGAGGCGCGTGAGTACTTCAGGCAGCTATGTCTGGGGCTGGAGTATCTGCATGGGAACCAGGTGATACACCGAGATGTCAGTCGGGCAGAGCGAGACCAACCTCAGTCGGTTGAGGCTGACAGATAGACCACAGATAAAACCCGACAACGTCCTTCTCTCGCGCGACAGGCAATTCGTCAAGCTCTGTGACTTCGGCGTCTCCGAGATGTTTACAGAGGACGACCGCGTGAAAAAGTCAGGGGGCAGCCCGGCGTTCCAGAGTCCAGAGACATTCCAATGTGAGCTGGTCTTGTCTAGCGTTTGTGCCACGTGGGGTGGGATAGGGATGATGCTGATGTAAGGGGGGTAGCGTCGATACAGGAGTTGCATGGAAAGGCGGTGGATATCTGGGCCCTCGGTAAGCTCCACAAATCCTTGCCTGGTCCGCTGCTAAATGATATCAACTCACTCTCCCCTGTATCGACTCCCAGGTGTGACACTCTACTGCATGCTCAGCGGTACCCTTCCGTTCGACTACCCAAACGCTTTCGAGCTCTACACCGCTGTCAAGACCAAAGAGTACGTCCCTCCTCTTCTTCTCCCTTCTCCGATCTTATCCCCCACACACCTCCTTTCCCGGTGCCCAAGTCTGTCGATTCTTTCCGCGTAGAAGTGAAAGGCTTACTCGGTTGAAAGACCTTACATGCCCCAAGCGTGGGACCCCGATATGCAGGATATCGTGTCCCGCATGCTGTGCAAGGACCCTGATCAGCGGATCGCGATGGATGACCTCCGTGTAAGTTTTGTCCTCTACCACCGATCACAGCAACTCTTGCCGTACCAGTGTTTGCCCCCAATGCCAAAGACTGGGACGCGAGTTAACAACCCCCGCCCCCGCAGGTGCACCCCTGGACGACCAAGCGTGGCGAGCTCCCCATGATCAGCACGGATGACAACCTTTACGAGGTCGGCAAGCACGTCGAGGAGCCGACGCAGGAGGAGTTGAAGGATGCGATCGGGACAATGCGAGGTATAGTGTGAGTCTGTGTTCTGTTTGTGGCGCGGTGCCGCGATGGGCGGGGTAGGGTGCTGATGTGTTGGTTGGGTAGTCATATGGTCCGAGCAGTACACAAGTCAGTCCGCTCGCAGGCAATCATTCAATACACAAGGAGGCAGCTAACCCCTACCCCCCCCCCCCTACCCCTCCCAGGATGCGCCGCCTTCGCCAACAAACCCAAGGCTTCACCTCCCCCAACGACTCCGCTGCCGCCTCCATGGCCTCTGGCTCAATGGACTCGTACCTCTCCAACGACCAGCTCACGAGCAACACCTCCGTCTCGGACGATGCGGACGAGACTGCCGCCGCGCAGGCCGAGAGGCAGCGGTTCAAGGACCTCGCGGGGGACGAGGTTTCGAGTCCAAAGGAGATCAGTTTAGATCTGCCAGGCGAGTACGATGGCCCGGAAGGGACGAGGCGGGAAGGGGAGGGAGGCGGGTCTGGAGACGGATCGGGTGATGGGGAAGGAGCATCGCCGACAGAGACGGCGCGGCAGGGGTCAAACCCGTTCGACAGGCTGCGGCTGCTCGATATCAAGCTCCTGGGGTTGCAGCAGTCAGCTTCCCGCTCGGGCAGTGCTGAGAATACAAATGACGATATGGGCGAGACGCAGGGGATGGGTCTGGTGATGGAATCGCCCTCGTCAGATGCCGGCGGGATAGGTCTGCCGGTGGAGTCGCCGACGTCGGATGAGGATGCGCAGACGGAGAGGGTTGGGAGTGGTTCGAGTCGGTAGGGCCGGGTCGGGCCTTGGGGTAGTCAGGGCGAGGGGTAGAACGAGGGAACGATCAGACACACGAGACAGGTGAAACGCTGTCCGGGAGCGAAGGCAAGGGCAAGGGCAACGCGCCCCGGTTTGTAACTGTATACTAGCACACACGTAATTTCTTGCTTTGGGTCTCGGGGCGTCCTCGGGGTGCGTATCTGAAAATGTGCGATGGGTTTATATCCAGCGTGGCATGATGCACGTTATGACTTCTCATCCGTCCGTATACGAGTGCTGGACAAGAGCTGCATGAGGTACTTGCCCGGGGCTGTACGTGGAGGGTACGCGAAGTGCCTATGCTTTTGGTTGGCCGGCAGGACCCTGGAGCGCCTGAAACTGTTGTTGTAAGTCGATGATCTGTTGGGTGTGCACGTGGTGTGTCGAGAAGGGATGGAGGCGGCAGCAGGTGATTAGTTGGGGGAGGGGAAAAGACATGCGTAAGTGACCGGCCAGTGCGAAACATGGTGCAGACGTTGTACCCACCTCCTCTTTCTTCTTCGCTGCCTTGACCTCGCTCTCCCTCAGCTGCGTCTCCACTCGCTTACTACGTTTTTACCACACGTCAGCTTCATTTCTCACACCCAGATCTCCCCCCTGATCCATCGCCGACAGCTATACTCCTCCTCATCTCTCCGTTTGTATGGAGCCTGCCACACCCCACCCACTCCCCCAACCAACTAAAGCCAAGAAGAATCCACCCACATCTCCGCCCGAATGAACTCGAGACGCTTTTCCACATTCGCACGTGCCTCCACCGAGTCTTGTGGCACGAGCGAGGGACCAACGAGCTTGTATACGGTGTTGTGAGGTTTGAGGATTGTGAATTCCTGTGGTGGTATCAAGAGCCGAAGTTCGCGGTGAGGGTGACGTGTGGGTACGAAGAAGATCGGATGGGTAGTTGCATTGAGGGATCGAGTGGATTGGGTGTATTGGTTGATTTCAGACAATAGCAGTCAACACCTACCCAAACGGCACCACCGAACAGACACGCACCTTCAACACCAACTCGTTCTCCGACAACTGCGAGTCCAGCCGTTGTCGCGCCTCGATCACGCTCGCCATCTCTACCAGACCCAGACTATGTCAACTTCACTTCTCATTTTCCTTAACCCGCAGTTTCTTGCAGTCTGTCGTGAAGGATCGCTGATTATGCAAGCAGGAACGACGCAGATGTGGGATGAGCAGAGGGCAGAGGAGATGGAAAGACGCACCGCCCTCGAGCTTTTGATAGGTGACCGTTTGCGCCTGGAGTTGCGCCTGAATCGCCGCAATCTTTGTCGGGTCTGCCATGATTTATTCTTCTATCTCTTCGTTTTTGAAGCGCGGGATGGAGAAAAAGGTTGGGGGTGGTAGAGACTGTGAAGATTGCTGAAGAACAACATGACATGGTCCGAACTAAAGATGGTGTTCGCGACGAGAGGGAGTGTTACGTCATCACTTTTCGTGTCGGTTGATGTCCTTTATGCACGCGTACTCTGTCTTGCCCAAGTTTATAAACAATGACCGTAAATCGGAACCAAGCAATCCCCCAGCGTTCGCAAGAAAGCAGGCACTCCCATGCCACCCCCCGCATTTATTGCAAGCGGACTCGGCAAGACAACACCAGATGGGGGCAGCCACAGCAAGAGCAGCGGGGGTAGGAAGCGGTCGGCGCCCATCAGTGCGTCGGCTTTTCGGTTCTCGCTTGGGGGTGGTGAGGTAGGATGGAATGGGAGTGGGAGTGGAAGTGGAAGGGGGAGTGGGGGTCAACTTGGACATGGCGGCAAAGACGGGGGCGATGATCCCACGTCGTCGAAGAAACGCTCTGCAACCCTGTCTGCTTCACGCTTCGCACAAGTCGGCGGGCTGGCAGGCGGTAGGGCACAGCCACCCAGCACCACAAGACCCGGTGCAGGTACAAGTTCAGGGCACCAAAGTCCCACACGCACTCCCTCCCGCTCATTCGTACCCTCAAGATTTCTACATCCCGCCCCAGCTGTTGAACGGACAGGCTTGGGAGCCCCCAAACCTTCATGTGAGGCAGGTACTCGTCCTGGGCCGGGCAGAGCGGGAGGGGATGGGGCAGATCTCCCCCCACAAGTGGTTCCACCCTCACTCACCACTCCCTCCCGCGCCCGACCCCAGATAGGACCCGCCGCCCAAACAGGCTTCCCCTTCAACTCCTTCTCCTTCGCGTCGCCTTCTACCTCCTCCCCGGCCCACGCCCAATCTGCTCGCACCACCCACTTCGCCTACCCCGCTCAGCGTGGACCATCAGCATTTACAAATACCAGTACCTCACCAACCGCCCCACGCCTGAGTGCCCTTCCGCAACCGCCCGTTTCCCTCCCCCCCGCCGAGTCACCCCGCCCGCTACACCGTCCCAGTGAAGCCACTCCTCGGAGAGAGGATAATGCGACTGTAGCAGCGCGAGCAAGGCGCGCGAAGCTCAAGGAGGTTGAGAGACGAGGACAAGCGGGGCTAGGAGATACGGGGTTGGAGCTGGGGGCGAGAGTTGTCATGGGTAGAGGGACAATGGGAGCGGGGGTGGTAGATGGAGAAGTGGATGCGGATGGGGGGAGGGAAGTTGGGGAAGGGGTGGGGGTGTCGCCTGGTGGCAAGAAAATGGGCAAATGGTGTTCGAAAGGGTGAGTCCTTCTCCAGTCATCAACTTGAACATGCCACTAGAAACCCAGCTGACGAACACCCCAGCCCTCCTCCCCCCTCACTCCAACTCGCCTCCCTCCTCTCCTCTCAGCGTGCCTCCCTCCACCTTTTCTATATTTCCCTGCAGCGGACCCTCCTGCCGGCCACGCACTCGCTCTCCCACACCGACTCCCAGCAGGCTGCAATCCGCCACCCCATGATCCGCCCGCGACTGCCAAAAAATGTAGCACAGGGCCAATCCCCGCCTACGCCGCTGGAACATATCCGCGCAACTGCGCCTCTCCGGCTCCGCCCACTCGAGGTCGTCCGTGGACCGACGTATAGCAGTGTGGTCTTCTGGTGCGAAGTCCTACATGGTCTATCCCTGAGGGGGCGTCCCGCGTATGGGATTGCGGCCCGCCCTGTTGAAGAAAAAGAGGAAAGGGCGAAGGGGAACGAGAGGGAGAGGGAAGATGAAAAGGTTATGCTGCTGTGTCAGCCTTTGATGGAAGAGTGTCCCCAGCCGGGGGTGGATCTCCGGGTGTTGGAGGGCAGACTTGGGGAGAATGCTGGAGAAGAGTCGGGGAATGGGGTGGAGGCTGGAGGGCGTGAGGAGGGGCAGGGGTGGGAAGTGGGAGTTTGGGCGTGGACGGAGGTGGTACTTCCTCGTGCTCTCCGCTGTGGGCCCGGTACTAGTCTCGGGGTTACCAGAGACCTGGAGAGGCGTGCAGAGCGAGCAGTCGTTGGCGCGGCGGAGGGCACGAGAGCCCTTCTCGCGACTCGATACGTCATTGCGGAGGTCAGGGACCTGAATGGAGAGTCGCATGAGCTGTAAGATGGGCGATGTAACGTGTAGTACAGGTATATGGGCGAGATGATGACGTAAAGATCAACAATGAGGCTACTATGCTCCTCATGATGTACGTGTATGATGCTGGTGCAATCAGTCAATGCTTGGAAATCAGAGCACAGTACTCTCATTCCTTCCAGCACTATCCTTCGAGCTGGCATGTAGTTCTCACAGCTGCTCGGAGAAGCTGGCCTGCTAATGAAGGAAGGGCCTGGTTTTTATAAACAGTCTGGGCAGGCATCAGCAGGCATCGATAGACGCTGGGATTGTTGCGCGCGGGCAGGATATGTCGTAGACGTAAATGAACAGGTGATGCAGTATCTCGCGGTGCAAGTCGGATATCTCAATGGGAGGTGGGATGGCCTGATCGAGCAGATGACATTATGGAGAGCGAGTAGACTAGCGAGCTGGAGTTATAAGAATCATACATGGAGGTTGCTTGACAGTATGAACAATGATACTGGCAAAGCGATCACCAGGGTCAGTCATATCAAGATATCATACACCATTCAGTCATAAACAAGATATCGTATCCCCTTCAGTCATAACAAGATATCGTACACCATCTTATTTCAACGATAGTTCTGAATCGATCCTTCTGATACGAGGACGTCATTATACTACAACACCCGCACCTCAATCTACATACCCACGCCGTACTACAGCATCTCCCTCGTCTCATCAGCCCTTACTGGACGCTCACACGCATACAGCTTCCCGGTCCTGACAGCCGACACATGAACATAAACTCACCATCCCTGTGTACGCGTACGGGTTCGCCCCCATCATCATTCCATACGGATACCCCATCAAGCCCTGCCATCCCATACCCATGCCCATGCCGTAGCCTGCTGTTCGTCAGCTTTGCGTGAGGGGTGTATTTCTGTGCAAGGAGGGGAAAGCCAAGTGGACCCGCAGGAGTGGCAGGCGGAATTGAGGGGAGAGGGGGGTAGGGGGGGTGCACATACCCATACCGCTCAGGTATGGAATACCGAGCCCGCCGGCGTAGTATGGGCTCATCGTCTGTGTTGCCACCGAGTGCGTGTCAGCTCTAAGGTCAGCGGAGACAGAATACACTGTACTCACGCCGAATCCTCCGTACATTGATAAAGGCGACCAGTAAGATCCGTACATGTAGCCACCGGCTATGTCCTGCAGTGTTGAGTCTCAGGCGTGGGTGGGGTGTGTTTGCAGGTAAGGGCGTGTGATACGAGGGGTTCTACGGCCTGTGTATATGTACGTTTAGCGTGTGGTGTGTGGAGTGCTGCTGTAGTGTGTAATAGGTTGGTGCTTGGGGGTGCTGAGATTGAAGGTGCTACCGTTGTCAGAGGAGTCAATTGGATGATATGGCAGTGTATGTCTGTCGTTTCAAGAGAAAAGGGGGAGAAGGGTGGCGCGGGGGACGGGTATATGTACTACTGATAACACGATGGTGAGCACCTCTGGGATGAGGCGGGGGGGGGGGGGGGCAGGTTCAAAGGAAAAAGGAGGAGAAAGTATCCCGGGGGAATTCCGGACCGAAAGTAGCCGGTAGGTATTGACTCGTGCATTGAATCACTGCTTGTGGGAGTTGGTAGGGGATGGAGGGGTGGGTGACAAAGGAGAAGAAGGGTAGGTGAGCCGAGGGGAAGTCCTTGGGATTGAGTAGCAGCGGCGATGGTCAGTATGGGCCATGAGGGGGGGGCGTGGGAGGGCATGCTGCATGGTGATGGCTTATTTGTGTGTTGCGAGATGGACGGACAAGAGAATGACAAGAGGGGTGACAACAATCCCCTCTCTCCGGCGGTAACAGTTTTCTAATACCCCGTGGGGTCTAATACAAATCTGCGGCAGTGTCAGATAGAGTTCAATAGAAATAATATTTCTGATTACAGCCTGAATGCAAACAACATTATTAGCGAGGTGAACTCCCACGTCACCGCGCTCCTTCCGCTGCTGCCTCCGAGGAGGGTTGTATGCATCTTTTCTTCTTCTTCCTCTTTACCCAGGGAATACACAGCACCACATTGTGAGTACAGGCCACAGAAGCAACTCGGCCACACACCACCTGACTCCACCACCTCCGTCGCCGGCTTCAGACACGCTTCATACTACAGACACAGACACCCACCCTTCAACACCGCTACCGTGCGTATCTAGTTACTGCTCCCCCACTTCATTCATCCCCCCCCCAGCTCGCACTCACTGACACTCCTATCCCACGTCTACAGTCATCCACCACCTCAAAGTCCCAACCATCACCATGGCCGCCAACCAGACCCCAGCCGACATCCTCGCCAGCAAGCTCTCCGCCCTCTCCACCTCCCCCAGCGCATCCCCCTCCAAGCCCGGCACCCCCGTCAGAGAGTCCTCCTTTGGTTCCGCAGTCCTAGAGAATGGTACCAATCTCGGTTCTGCCGCGGGACGTAAGGCGTCCATCCCCGGGGCGGGGAAACCAGGCATGAGCCTCGAGAGGGCGGACAGCCAGAGCGCCCCAGGCAGTGGGAGGACCAGCAGGAGGGGCAGCGGGGTCGCCATGACCCCCGGTGGCGCTCAGATCGTGTACCACACCAGGACCAACGTGGGTGTCCAATTCATTCTAGTGGCTATCAGGACGAATGACGTTGGGCTGACGCGACAGCTACGTATACAGGAGGACGTCGAGTTCCCTCACGCCGAGAAAAGTGAGTCTGCCAAGCTCAGCAGCCCAGAGCCACCCCGTAGACGGCCCAGTCCCGAGAAGCTGCTGACCCCGAACAGAGACCATGGCCGACCTAATGCGCAAGTACGAGGCGCTCTTTACCCGTGAGTCGTCAGCTCAGCTGTGTGGCAATACCGAGGGACTGTCTAGAGCTGATGCCGTATACTACCACGGCGTAGTCACCCCGCAGAGGATGCGCATGATCGTGCACGCTATCGAGGAGACACTTGACAACGGTCTTAAAAAGAACGGCCAGGTTGTGGTGAGTCTGTGTTTGAACTGTGGGAGTGAGATAAAACGACGGACGGGGCTGAATTGCGAGTGTCTTTTTAGCCTATGAGTAAGTGCTTTCAGATGAAGGTTGTCGAACAGGATGTAGAAATCTGACGACAGCGACTGAACTACTTTAGTCCCCACCTTTGTCTTCGGTGTGCGTCTCAATCGCATTTTCATCAGGTCCCATACACTCGCTGACGCCTCCGTAGTGGCCTACTGGCCAAGAAGTCGGCGACTATCTCGCACTCGACCTCGGTGGCACCAACCTCCGAGTCTGTCTCGTAACCCTCCAGGGGCAGGGCAAGTTCGAGGTCACGCAGACCAAGTACAGGTTGACTGAGGAGCAGAAGCAGGCCGAGGGTCAGGATTTGTGTGTACTCTCGTCCTCTCCGATAGGTACACCTCAGGGAGGGGTCAACTGATAACGGGGATTGCTCAGGCTTGACTTCTGTGCGGAGTGCTTGGGCAGCTTCATCAGGGACACACTCAAGAGGACTGAATCGGACGGGATCTTGCCCCTCGGTTTCACTGTGAGTACTATAGCATTACCCTGCGATATAAATGAGCACTGGCCCATCCGCTCTTGGGTGGTGCGAGTGTGTGTTTGAGGGTGGTTGCTGATCCGTGTCTCTTATTGCTTGTAGTTCTCTTACCCCTGCACGTGAGTCCACGAGAAACCATTGACAAACTGTCAACCTCTACTAACCGAGCCTCGCGCTTTGCAGCCAGGACCGTATTGACCACGGTGGTGGGTTACCCTCCTGTCCCCTATATGTCAGATCATCAGCTAATACGATCTTGACAGTGCTCATCCGCTGGACCAAAGGTTTTGGCGCGCCCAACATCGAGGGCCGTGACGTTGCTGCCATGTTTAAGCAGTCTCTCCAGCGTTACGTGCGTAACCTTCGGACATCCGCGTACCCGCGTATCCTTCATGACCTTCGGCTGACTATCATCACCACCAATAGAGCGTCCCCGCCGAGCTCACCGCGCTCATCAACGACACGACTGGCACGCTCATCGCCTCCAACTATGTCGACCCGCACACCAAGATCGCCGTCATCTTTGGGACTGGTTGCAACGCCGCCTACATGGAGAACGCAGGGAGTATCCCCAAGATGGACTTCGTGGGGCTGCCCAAGGAGCAGGGGATGGCTATCAACGTGAGTCTGGGTTTTGGGAAGACTGGTGGTCGGGTTGTTGGGCGAAGAGCTAATCTGAGTGTGGCACAGTGTGAGTGGGGAGCGTTCGACTCCTTCGACCACCAACACCTCCGTGAGTCATGCTGTCTCGCTTGCCCCATCCTTACACAACCAGAAATCACGCTGATCTTGTCCGCAGCCCGCACCAAGTACGACATCATCATCGACGAGTCCTCCAACAAGCCCGGCGAGCAGTCCTTTGAGAAGATGATTGCGGGTCTCTACCTGGGCGAGATATTCCGTCTGGTTCTGTGCGAGCTCATCGACGCCGGTGATCTCTTCTTGGGGCAGAACACATACAAGCTCGAAAAGGCTTATGCGTTTGACACGGCGTTCTTGTCTTTGATGGAGGCGTGAGTTTAGTGCCATCTACGATGCTGGTTGGCGAACGTAGACATGAAGGTGCCTGCTTGACCGACCACACGGAAAATCCTAACCCTGCATTGCTCACAGGGACCCCACCGACGAGCTTCTCACCGTCATCGGCGTCTTCACCCACTTCTTCGGTCTCGAGACCACCATTGAGGAGCGCACATTCTTCAAGAAGCTTGCCGTTCTCATCGGTACCCGCGCCGCGCGCCTCTCGGCGTGCGGGATCGCCGCTATCGTTAGCAAGAAGGGGTACCTTGAGGAGGGATGTGCTGTGGGCGCTGATGGGAGTTTGTACAACGTGCGTCCTTCCCCGCACATGTCCCTGCCTAATCTTCCTACCTTCTGCCCCACCAGCCTGTGCTCCCTGCTGGATGCACAACGAGAGCAAAGATGCTGACTTTGCCGATACCTCCGGCTCGTAGAAATACCCCAACTTTGCGAACCGCGTACACGAGGCACTCGTGGACATCTTTGGCGAGAAGGGCAAGAAGATTGTCACTCACCATGCGGAGGACGGGTCAGGCGTCGGGAGTGCTATCATCGCTGGTGAGTGTTTCATCCTGCGCCGTTCCATTGGCGGGACACAACGACGAGGGACAGAAAGCTAATGTAGGTGGTAACACAGCGATGACCAAAGCGCGCAAGGAGGCTGGCTTCTACACTGACTACTAAAAAGACAATCTCTCCCTCGATCTCGGGTCTTACCTATAACGGTGTGATTTAATCGTGGAAGATATTTCATGTGATTGTGATGGTGGAAGGCAGGCTAGCTTTTGACATCGGTATGGCGAATGACAAACGGTGTATGACTAGACGGCAAAGTGGTGTGGGTACTAGGCTAAATAGGAATTGAACAACTGGACTTTGGTCATGCAAGTTTCGGTTTTCATTTGTCTCGTCGTTTGACGTTTTCTCCGTCCCAGCCCCTATCTTCTTTCTGCCGCCCCACGAAGCGCCCCTATCCTCTCAGCAATGATACGTATTATGCAATATAGATAGAGTGGAAAACATGTCCGCCCCCCACCTCCCAGCCCCCTCTTTCTCGTGACCTATGCACATACAGCAGCACACTTATGCACGTTCGACATACATGAGGTGGACTAGGGCCCGCCAGGGTGCGAGCCTGAGGTCGTTCCCAAGATGCCTAGTGGGACAGAACATCAGCCACCTCCACGAGCAGATAAAGTGGAAATGAGTGAGGGAAGAAGCGGCGACTCACCGTCTATCAAAGCGTTCCAATATTCATCACTATTCTCCGCCCCCAGACCCATATCCCCACCCATCCTCCCTCTCCCACCTTGCCCCCCACTCTCCACAGCCATCATCCCAAACTGGTTTGGGTACGCGAACCCCCCATCCGGGGTATGCCCCATGAAATTACTGGACGTCTCGTCCATATATCCGGACGGTCCCGCCAAGCCAGGGTAGCCCATTGTGGAGCCGGGGGTGAGACCCGGGGGGTTGGGCCCGCCGGGCATGGCCATGGGGTTGATGGAGCCACCGGAACCTGGAAGGGGTGCGCCTGGGGTGGACATCCCGGGTATGGGGAGGTAGCCAAGGCCGTTGGACTCGAGTGAGGGGAGGGTGCCGTTGATGGAGCCGCCGACGGCGAGGGAGGTGTTGGCGTTGATCCAGTGGTCGAGCCTGTGCATTTTTCGTCAGCCTGCACACCAGCATGGTAAAGTGAGGAAGAAAGCAAACTAACAGTTTCTGAGAGTGGTCATCCTCGTGACTTCCCGTCGACGCAGGACTCTGCAAAATCCCTCCATGATGTATCGGCGCAAACTGCACCCCAGGGGGCGCTCCCCAAGGCCTCGCAGCATACTGCATCATCGCCTGGCCGGTCGCCATCATCCCGTCGCCTCCCATTCCCGGGTGGGGCGTTGGCGCCTCCTCGGGCTGCATGCCGCGCGGGTAAGCGTTGGCTTGGGTAGACGAATCGTTGCTCTGCCGCAGGGCCAAGAGGAGGGCGGCAGAGTCTTTGTCGTGCGCGCCGGGGCCGAAAGAGTCTTCGAAGATTTTGGCGGCGCGGCGGGAGAGAGTTTGGATCTGCCACGAGGACCCCATCAGCCATTGCTCCCTTGTGAAATCACACCCGCGCACAGTGAAGAGGAAGGACAGCTCACAATCTGCACTTCCTTGCGTGTCGTTGCATCCTTCCCCGCCACCTCATGCCAGGGATTCTCCTCCAAGAATGTCGTTAAGATCCTCCTCATCTGGTCCGAGTCCGGCCCGCGCGGGTCAATAATCGCGCTGATTCCCGCAATCATTGCGCTGTTGAACATCCGGAACTGGCCGGTTACGGCGAAGTGTTTGAAGTCGGGGACTTCGCGCTGGAAGTCTTGCCGGATGTGGAAGTCGATCTTGGCGGCTTCGAAGCATGCTGTGCGGGAGGTCTGGTGGGTGGTTTGTCAGTATCGACCTCGAATGGAGCGGAGAAGGGATCGAACGATGAACTCACTGCGTAGCGGTTGCTGGACAGCTTTCGCAGAAGCCATGGCCGCTGAGAAGGAAGTTGTGTTAGCTTTGCACCATCCTTTTGGGAACAACAGGTAGCTCACATGAAGGATGATGGTCGTGACAAGAACTTCTGTCAACAGCATGAATCGATGCACCGGTAACCAAATGTGTACTGCGTTTTCACATCAGCCATCAGCTCTGCACTCACGCCTCCTCCACACCTCCTCCACCCCCCCCCCGCGCCGACTCACCTTTATCTAAACTTTTATCCGGAGTATGCATCCTATAATGAGGCGGCAGCTGATCCACCAGGAGATCTAGCTCCTGCTGCAACTTCTCCACGTCCGAATACTGGGCCGGCTCGTTCAGTTTCTGGAAGTGATGCACGATCTTGCCGATTACGACAGCCAGCTTCTTGCGGAGGATAAGGAAAAGCGCGGGGGTAGGTTCGGTAAATGGCTTGACAGGCGGGAGGCCGAGGGCGGGGTTGTACTCGGAGAGTTCGACGTTAGATGGGGGTCTACGAGGAGGCCAGGGGGTTAGTACTAGATGGCGGAGCTTCCTCAGTGTCATCCACGGTCACGTACTGTGTGTCGGTGTAGCTGTCCGAGATACTAGGCGGCCGCCCCAGCACAAGGCTGTACTGCTTGTCCGCATGGTACAGATAGCTCCACAACCGTCGCCGGTACTCTGTCTGGAACGGGCTGTGTACACACACGCATAAATCAAGCGTCAGCTGGGCACGCCTCATTGATCGCAGCAGAGTCCCTGCTTACTCCAAACCAAGCTTGGAGCCATCGCGATGCAGCCCAATAGCCTGGGCGGTGCGGAGCGACGCGCCAAGCTGGGACCAGCACTCGGTTAGGCGTCGATCGTGGATCAAGACGAGATACATTGCGCTCTACTCCGCCCCCCCCCCCTCGCTCATTAGCTTCATTAGACCTCCATCGAGGCAAGCATAGTGCATGGGGACTCACGAGTAGCCGGCTCACAACCAGCTCAAGGCTCTCTGACTGCACTGCTGTAGCAATCAAGATACTCCGCCGTGCTAAAACACCCACTTAGTCAGACTCCACGAACTTTCCAAAGGCAGAGGATAGAGAGTATAGCTTACAGCTCCAGTACATCCGTAAGCTTGACAGCTTGCGGGTCTGCTCGTTCCCCGCCCACTCGTCGGGCGCCTGGCGCACAGCAAGCGCTAGCACGATGAACACGAGAGGAAGGGCGCGGACATTGGAGGGGTCGAGCGCTGTGGACCGGTTGTACAGATCTTCGTAGGCTGGTGGGAACGGGTTAGCACGCAGCCGCGGGGAGATCAGAAGACGGTTTGTAAGAGGAAATAATAAGGCGAGGAGACGTACACGCTCGGAATAGCCGTTCGTCAATGGGGTACTGAATGAAATTCAGCTTGTGGAAGAACCAATCGACTATCCTATCGGCAAAGTGCTTTGGTGGGAGCTCCTGCACGAGCTCCGCAATCTAATCCCCACCGCTTCATCAGCCTCCAAACCACAACGCTCCATTCCAAAGCAAATGCCGAAAGCTGACCTTATGTGGGCTCATGCCACAATCAGTGATCAACCGCTGGAGGTTCTCGGCCGGCGTCCCGTGAATGTCGAGCTTCATCTTAATCTTCTCGTTGAAGTGCATCTATCACGCCGTACCACTCAATAAGCCATGGCCCAACGCCCAAAGGACCTGTGGGTGAAAGAGCACACTCACTGTCTCGGGAAGTCCTCTGTTTATCATGGCCCGAGCGAATAGGCAAGCATATTAGGACGCGATTGACGCAAAGCCAGAAAGAAAGACAAGGACTCACCCGTCAATCTCCCCCAACCACCCCTTCCCGACCCTCGCTAATCCATCGTCGTCTGAGCTCGTCCCGTGCTCCAGCACCGTACCCTGTTCCGACTCTTTCGGGGCGTGGGTCCCGCCCGTCGACGGTCCCGGGGCAGTTTTGTTCGAAAGGAAGTGATGGGGGGAGGAAGGGGTGGATGGGGCTGAGGCGAGGTGTTTCTGGAATGGTGGGGCTGCGAGTACGATCGTCCCGGGGGTTTTCAATTGGTTCGGTGTTGTGTTTTTTCAGGTGTCAGTTCGGCATTCGCATTTCGAGAGAAGAGAGAGGGAAAGAGCTGACAAGTGATCCATTCGCGGATAGCATCGTAATGCGTGATGCCGCCCGTATGTCGTACGACCACCGAGAGCACGTTCTCTATACTCTCAAGGCGCGCGACAGTCTGGGGGTCGGGTCCCGGCTGGCCGGACGAGCTCGCTTGCGGGTTGTACGGTACCTGTCGGGTGCGAGGGGGTGGGTGGAGTGGGCGATGTTTTAGCGCTGTGCGGGAAGCTCGCTGAGTTGAGAGAGGGAACCTACGCATAAGTCTGGTACTTTCCGGGCTGGGAAGGATGGGGTTAGTGGGAATGGTCGTGTGAAAGTGCTAGTACAGTAGATAAGGCGGCTCACCGACACCTGATGAAAGGGGTGTGTGTCAGTGTGGTTCGATGCGGCGCGAGTCGAAACAAGATGATAGGACTCACAGTGCTGGCAGGGGAACTCGCGGTTGCACTAATGGCCATACCATACCAGGGTCAGTAGTTCAGTCAGTCAAAGCGTAGTGTGGGACCGATGACGACGGCCATACCTTCTGTTTTCGCTTTGCGCCTGCTCGGGGGGTCAGCCTGGTTCGCCTTTTGAGGGTGGTGGATTGATGGGCAAAACAAAGACGAAAGACGGTCGACTTACACTGTGCACAGCTCAGACTGACTCGCTTCTTTTTCTGGCCGTGGCTCCCACTCATTGAGGCGTTGTCTCCATGGCTGTCCACGCTGAACTTGCGCTCTGGTGCATCGCCGTGATATGCCCTGCCTTCTGGTGGATGGGGCCTCTTCATGATCGGTGTCGAGGCGGATGAATGGGGAAAAGTGGTGACGACGGGCGAGGGCGTGGTGTACGAGAGGTTGGAGGGGGTGCGAGGTGTCTGGGATGCCGTCCTGACTGCGGGGGACGGTCTTGAGCTTGGCGGGTATGGAGACGGGTGGTCAACAGAGGCCATTACTCTGTTGGATGGAAGTGATGTGCAGGCTTGCGGGGTTGCAAGAGGGGCTGTATGTAAAGTTTCGATTCGGTTGCGGGACGGGAGGGTCTGCGTCTGCGTCCGTCTGTCTGCGTGTGCGAGCAGGAGGGAGTGTTTGGTGGGCGAGGCCGCTTGGTGCGAGGCCGGTCCCGGCTCACTTATCAGATTAGCTGAGATAATTTTCGATCTGTATTACAGGCCTCAGGGAATCCCGAGGGGACCCTGCCCCGGAGCGCCGGATAATCCCGATTCTGGCAGCGAACGCACCAAAGTGGCACATTCGGCCGAACCGGGCAGGAAGGGGACACTCGAGCAAGGTGCTCCACGTGCTATTCTGGCCCGCAGGTGGAGGGCGGCTTGGCGCTGCAGGCGTGGTGACGTGACGACCGTAGCACAGTCGCAGCGCTGTATAAACGATGGGGGGGAAACAGCGGGACACGAGGGACACACGTGGCGCCATCGCTTGTCGAGTACCTTAGTTGATACCAACAGTTACAAATCCGCAGACATGCTACTGAGCAAGACAGACACACACACACTCGCACGTACGCAGCTCTCAGATCTCTACAGAGTTGCATATATACATGGGATTGCCGATGAACACATCAAACAGCCGCCGGGAACAGCCGCAAGCAACCTCCCCGCCTTCCCGACCTCCCTCGTGTCATCGCACCCCACCCACACTTAGTCTCTCCTCAGCGCGTCCAGCCGTTTTTGCAGATCGGCTTCCTCGGAGCTCATGGCCCCCCCACTGCTAGCAGCCGGTGCGCCGCCCCCGCCCCCATTCTTCGATGCGTCCCCAGACGCCAGCGACGGGAGCCCCTCGGCTACCGCCACGCGGCTCGACTGGAGGGGCTCTGCCACCGACAGGTTGGCCGTGGGCGCGGACACGAGCTGGAGGACGCGCGAGCACGAGTGAATCATAGAGTCAGCTTAGTGGTCCGTGATTTTGGTCTGGAATCTCAATCGCACAATGCTCCCGCGGCAGCGCATGAGTGCGTGGGTGCGCGGGTGCGCGGGAGCGTGGGTTGGTTGTACATGCGATATCCCGACTTACCGACGCGTTCACGTTCAACCCGATCTCGTCCAACACCTCCTTGAGGATCTTGTCGCTCTCCACTTCCTCGCCTTCGCCCTCGTCCTCGCCCTCCATGGCATCATCGACCGCGTCAGACATCATCTCTTCCTTCATGTCCATCGTGGACGATTCGCGTTCAAAGTCGTTCATGATTTTTTGGATCTACGCATGGAAGAGGTCGTCAGCTTCGCGAGCAGTAGACGCTGTGGGTATCATATCTCACTTGAGGGAGGTTGAGACTTCGGTTCATTTGACCCATTGCCTACGCCCAGTCGTTAACTCCTATCCTTCCAGGACAGCTAGCCCCCTTCGCGCATCACTATCACTCCATCCTCATAGTCCCGTAGCTCTCCGGCTCCTATCCCAGCCCAGACTCACCCTCGTCGCCCCCTTCATCGCCTGCGCCATCTGCTCGTTACTCCTCAATGTCTGCATCCTCAGCGACACCGCCTGGAGCTGCACCCTCATCTGCGTAAACTTCTGAATGTACCGCCGTGTCCGCACCAAGTCCTTGGCGAGAATCTTGCACGCGTTCTATCAATCACCCCCCACCCCCGTTAGCTATCCCCCTTATCCACCTGGTTAGAGTGAAATCGCGTGTGAAAGCAACGCACCATGTTCCCGGCCTTGGCGTTCCGCTTAATATCAGCCATAGTCTTCTTTTCCTGCCCCTCGAGCTTCGCACGTTCCCGATCAAGCTCGCGTTGCGCCTTCTGTAGCGAGCGCTGGTGCTGCCGCAATCGCTCAGCGGGGGTCATGGACCGCCCGAAGAGGGTGTCCTGTCGAGGGGAGGGGGGGGGGCCGCGTCAGCGGAACAGCTGCTTACCGAGATCTGCAGGGTGTACCCACCAGGATGTTCATATTTGTGCAGCTGGTGGAGTAAGGCCGGTGGCGGGTGAGAGAGGTGGGGTGGATGGGTTCGGGCTGGCGTGGGGTGTGGTCTACAGAGGAGGCCGATGACGATACGGCGGCGATGGATGGGATCGACGATAGAGTGGGCGGGAGCAAAATCGCGTGAAACCCACGGGGGCGCCATGCTTGCCTTGCCTTGTTGACAAGACCCCTGTTGCGCGCCTCGCGCCTCCATAGATCATCGTCGTCGTCGACGCAACGAAAAGCGCGATCCTATACATTCCGTTCATCGCTTCTGTCGTTCCGCCACTCAAGCATAGAGCGCCCTCGGTAAACAAACCCGCCCATGCGCCTCCCCGCCCTCCTCCTCGCAGCGCTCGCCCTCGTCAGCTCGTCCTTGGCGGCTCCCGTGGCTGACGCCCCTCACGACGACTTTGAGCTCCGGCAGCTTACAGAAGATAACTTCAAGTCGAGCATATCGCAGGGGACATGGTGAGCTGTCTTCTGTGGTGACTAAGGCACCATTTGAGTGTAGCTGACGTATGCGGTAGGCTGGTTGAGCACTTCTCCCCAAAATGTAAGCCCAGGACCAGCCTTAGTCGCTGACTGAATGATCTATTCAAGAGGGTCCTCGCTGATATCCAGTCGTGCAGGCGGGCACTGCAGAGCCTTCGCACCGACATGGACGCAGCTCGCCAAGGACAAGCAGTACCTCGAGCGGCTGACCGGGTTTCATATGGCGCAGGTGAACTGCATTGCGCAGGGTGGTGAGTCAGCTGGGAGTGGTGAAAGGAGGGAGATGTGCTGATGGGTGGTATAGACCTGTGCAACAGCAATGGTATCAAGTTTTGTGAGTTTTGCTCGCATCTAATTCGGTGATAGCTTGGAGAGCTGACGATTCTCCAGACCCCCAGCTCATATTGCAAGCCACTTTCCCCTCCTTCCCCCCACCGCCTCAGTTAACTAACCCCCCTATTCCCTCCGACAGATACATCGATGGTGTCCAACAACCCCCCTTCGCCGGCGACCGCAACTACGACGAGCTCTCCAAATATATCGATGAGCAGTCCTTCACATACGCTCAAACGGTGCTTTCTCCGCGCGAAGACAGCGGTGGCGGTACAGTACACGGTGCGCACGGGGAGATGGCGGCGGGGAAGGCGAACGCGGAGGGGAAAGTGCAAGAGGCGGATGAGATGACTGTAGAGGCGCTCAAGGCGGCGGGGCCCGTGTTGGTCGAGTTTTTTGCGCCATGGTGTGGGCAGTGAGTCCCTGTGTCTTTTGCTAAGATTCGTGAGCGGTGCAGAGGTCAGAGCTGATGTTAAGTGTGGTTGAAGCTGCAAGCACCTCAGACCTAGTGAGTTTTGCGTATTGTTCACCACTTGGTGAGCATAGCTGATAGCCATGGCACAGCGTATGAGGCCCTTGCTGCCGAGATGAAGGGCAAGCTGAACGTAGTCGCTGTCGACTGCGACGCAAACAAGAGCTTTTGTGTACGGTCAGATGTCAAAGGATACCCGACCATTCGCATGTGAGCCGGCCTCTTGGTCACTAAACGCTGGCCTTAGGATAGCTGATTGACGAGCTCGGGCAGGTACCACCACGGGACCATGACAGAGTACTCTGGCTCGAGGTCGTTGGAACCGCTCAAAGCGTTTGCGAGCAAGGCTGTCCAGGTGTAAGTCGAGTGGCTGACCTTCACACTGGAGATGTGACAACTGACAAACAAGAGTAGCGCCACGCTTCAACCTATAAAAGCGGCAGACTTTGACAGGATTGTCCAATCTGACGAGGCGTTCTTCTTGTATCTTCAAAATTTTGATACGACCGTTGCCGAGCTTGTGAGTCTGGGAGGCGTTACCGTCGTCCGCGACCACGACTAACTCTCCTGCAGAACTCTGTGAAATCGGCGCTCGAACCTCTCCTTGGCTCAGTCCCCGCTTACACCTCCGCAGACCCCACCCTCTACTCCCGTCTCGCCATCGCCAACCCTCCGCCGACCTCCATCCTCCTCTCTTTCTCTTCCCATTCCGCTCGCCCCGTCGGGACCCTAATCCTTCCTACATCCCAGTCCGACATCTCCCGCTTCGTTAACCTGCACCGCTTCCCGACGCTCGTTCAGCTCACGGCGAAAAACTTCCAGGCGCTGATGAAGAGTGATATGCGGGCGGTTGTGGTGCTTGGTGCGATACATAAAGGCGAGGAGGGGGAGAAGGAGAAGGCCAAGTTGGGGGACATTGCGAGGGCGTGGAAGAGGGGGGGGAGGAGGTTCCAGCAACCGGTGTGGTTCGTTTGGGTCGAGGGGACTAAGTGGGCAGGGTGGCTCAAGCAGTTCTACGGGTGAGGGTTTGAGTACCGCATTTCACGGCGGTAGCTACCTCTGACGCACACCGATATGCAGGATCAAGAAGAAGGACCTCCCCGGCGTGGTCGTTATCGACACGCCCGTAGGTCCACCCCCCCCCTCCCCGCACCCACACCTCTCGCAAGCTAAATCCCTGAATTCATCGTAGATGGACGAATACTACGACACCACCATCGAAGGCACCCAGATTGAATTTGACGGCTCCAGCATCTTCTCCGTTCTTGAAGGGTTCCACCAGCACTTTCTCCGCCCCAAGCGAGTGGAGACCACTCTTGAGTGGGGGTCACGGAGCGCTGCGCGAACGCTCATATCACTTGGCGTGAGTCCACCATGGTACCATGACTGTCGTCCGGAATCTTTCGAATAGGCTACTGACACAAGCGGCACGGCGGGGTGGAACCACAGGAGACAAGTGTAGAACACCCATTTTTTGCGCTCGCGACACTGGTGGGCACAGTGGCGCTTTTGGTGTTCTTGCTGCAGAGTTGTGTGGGGAGGGATCCGAAGGATATGGGGGAGAAGGCTGGGGGGCCGAGACTGGATTGATAGAACCGATGGGGGGGGGGGTCTTGGTAGAAACCAGATAGGCCGATCTTGTATCATATACGGGGTTACCCAGCATCACTGGATGATACCCGATCAGGGCTTGCCTCTCGCTCTGTATTGGTCCCTGATTCTTCACAATGGAATTACGTTGACCTTATGTACTGAAGCGTAGAAGAACTGAAGAATAGAAGTTGCACAAAATGGAGCGCGACCAATATATCACTTGAACCAGGCACCTCCACGGCGCCAATCTTCTCGCCAGAACGCTCGCCGACTATCATGCAGGATCCTCTCATCTCCGTCGACAGTTCGCCTCTCCTCTCTGTTCTCCACGCCACTACGTCCGCTATTACAGTCCCCGTTTCGTCAACTACTATTCTCGCGTGATCGCCACCCCGCCATGGCATCTCTCACCCCAGCGGCTTTCGCCCCTCTCTTTGGCTTGCCCCCCTCCTCCCCGCGTATCACCTCCTTCCTCGCCTCCCTCCTCCCCTCCTCCTCTGCAAATACGTCGGGGTCGGCGAAAACGGCCGAGCCAGATGTTAAATCGTACCCCGATGTAGTCTACCACAACTACTACTCTCTTGGGATGTCTCTTTGTTTTGACACGGCGAAGGGGTTGGAGAGCGTAGACATCTTCAACGCGCTGCCCCCCCCCGCCTCCCCTGCTGAGCGATTGCGCCCCGGTAAACCACTATTACCGACCTACTCGCCCCCTCCTAAACTCCTCCTCCACTTCCCCTCCACCACTCTACTACTCCCCGCCAACCCCAAAGACCCCAAAAGCAAAGACCTCACACTTCGTCGCCCCTTGACGGTCCTAGTCCGGAAAGAGATGCGCGGGAGGGAGTTTGTGAGGGTGCTGGGGGAACCGGGGAGGAAGGGGAGTGGGAGCTGGGTGGGGGTTTGGCTGGAGTGGGGAAGGGTGGGGCTTTGTATGGAGAGCATGGAAAGTGTAGAGGGTGGGGAAAATGGTGCGAAAAAGGAAGAGGTGGAAGTAGGCCTGATGCTAGAGCTGCGGGACCCCGGGGCGGGGGAGATTGTGGATGCTGAGGGGATGAAGAAGGGGATGGGAGGGGTGTGGGAACGGGCGGCTGGATGGGAGTGGAAGAGCTTGAAGGTATTCAGGGCGGCTTAGGGGTGTAATAGACACTGAAAGGCCGGGGGGCTATGAGATGTATTGCAGAGTTTTGTCATCTTGGTGGGGTGGGCCATGCTAGCTTTTCTGTGATCTCATTCGCAGTGATCTCATTATCTGAAGACTCCCGCGGTCCTTTTGCCGGGCTGACGGGATCGTAGACGGATGATTTGCCAGGGGACCCGGGCAACAGATGAAGCCCCAGTCGTTACATAGTCATGCATGGTACACTCCCATCGAGCTCATCCCCTTCTTCTCCCCCTTCTCTCTCTATTTCAAGAGTGCCCGCTCATGCCACGATAGTCTCGATCACAGCTTTCAGCGCTGATTCATTGAGGATCTCGAACCCCTTCTCCTTCGTCACCTGCGTCCCAGCTCGCCCGTTAGCTCTTGTTTCTCATCGAGCGACTGGGTCGTCACAGAAAGCAAGAGTTGAAAGCGTACCTGAGCGAGCTGCACATTGCTCTCGTCGAGCTTCTCCTCCATGACCTGTTTGAGCACCTTGAGCGCGAGCGTCTGGGCCTCCTCAAGAGTCATTTGCTTTGATCCAGCCCCACGGGCGTGCGTCAGCAATCAGGCTCATCGCAACGGCACATTGACTGGTGCATCGGTATCTCACCTTGTGGAAAGCGTCCTGAAGACTCTGCTGGGCGGCTTCGGAGCCAGACCCGATGGCCTTGGCGTCGTAGCGGACAAAGGTACCGGAGGGGTCGGTGTGGTACCTGTGGGGTTTGGATGAGTACATGCCCAGAAGAGACGCGGAGACAGCACTCACAGTTGCGGGCCCTTCTCATCGATACCAGCAACCAGGAGAGCAACACCGAACGGTCTAGACTGAAGCGGCGGCCCCTATGTTAGTATATTATCCTCCAATTGACAGAAGCCCGACCCACCATCAACGCATCGTCATCCTCCACGCTCTCACCAAACCTCAGCGCCAAATCACACACCGCCTGGGTACAGCTCTCAACGCCAATGGGCTCATCATATGTGAACGCGTGCATCTGGCTGGTGACCCGGGCGTGCTCAACCATGGTACGCGCGTCGGCAGTGAGGCCCGACATAGCGCAGCCAATATGCGAGTCGACCTCCATGATCTTCTCGATGGACGAGGACTCGAGGAGGGGGGAGGGGACACGCTTCTCGACGGCGAGAACGGTGCCGTGCGGGGTGGCAATTCCAACAGTTGTGGATCCGAGCTGGTGCGAGGTGTCAGTTAGGTGGGACGTGCAGGGGGTAGGTAGGTACCTGTAGCTCACTTTGATTGCCTCCATGGCATACTCGACTGCATCAAGCAGCGCCCGTCAGTGTCACATCAGGCTTCAGTCAACAGTAGGCATACCTTGAAATAATCGTCCCTGGGTAGTATGTCAGCTCCTGCATCTGCTAGAATAGCTGGAGAGCTCACCTCTGGGGAGAAGGTGTTCACCCCCCGGTCGTACTCGGAACTGAGGAGAACTTTAGCTGCGCTGCCCGCTCACCGTACACATGACAACACTCACCGTGTCATGAACATGGTTACAGCTTGTAGGTGATGCAATGGACGGCAGTCTGAGGTTGTCGGAGGGAGTGGTGCTAGGGATGTAGAGACTAGAAGAGAGGAGGTCGGTGATTGTATGGAGGAGAGTGATGCGCACTGCCAGACGCTCGCGCGTTCGCGGGGTGTCAGTTTACGTAATATGTTCACGTGTCGGCCACGTGCTTTCATGTCCATCGTTCTTGTTTCACCTGACATATGTACACGGACATAGACAGTATCCCTACAACAACGCAACAATTCAACTTCAAGATACCATCATAGCCGACCCCCCCACCCCCCACCCCCCACCCCCCTTCGTATAGCCGTGGCTTGGAAAAGCTACCTGCTGCTCTAATTTAGCCGTCATTATACACCTCCAAGCCGCTCATCCCACTTGCGCCCGTCCAGAAACCGTCAGCGGGAGGCGCTCCCTCGACCCTCTGTCGGCGGCGGACCAACATGGTCCCAGGGAGAGTACGTCCACCTTCAAGCATTCATCTTTCTGCCCGTTATTCGCCACGCTGACGTTCTCTGAAAGCCCAACCTCCCTCGAGCGGCCTCCAGCGACTCTGTTGAAGTACTCGAGGAAGCCCCCGAACATCTCCAAAGAAGGAACAACCGTGATGCCCGAGTGATTGTAGACTCGGATGATGAGGAGCCAGTCCCGCGACTGCGACCCTTTAGGAAGCGGCCCGCAAGCCCGTCGATAGAGGTGCTGCCGCTGGCTAAGAGACACCAGGGAATCTCGAGACCGGAGGCGCTGAGGTCTGTTCGTCAGGCAGAGGAAGCAGTGGACGCGGAGTTGACTGCTCCTGGCCAAGCACCAAAACGGTGTCAAGGGCATGGACGCGAACCGGGGAGGTCTTCGAGGGTTGAAACCCGCGCAGAACCAGATTCAGGGCCGTCCCAGGCGACCGCCAACCTTCTTGGACATGTATCCGCACCTGCAGGTTCCTCCCAACATGTATCAGCACCTGCGGGTTCCTCCCGACATGCGGGTTCCTCCCGACTTCTCGACCATCTCCCTTGTCAGCAAGCCTCTGCATCTGCACCATCGCTCCAACTTGGCGGCTCCAAATTGGTCCCTCTTGCTGTCGACCCAATCCTCCTGCCCCAGCATCAAGCCATGGCAGATCGACCGCCCTCGCCGTCCGTGAACCTCCCTTCCTCCGTCCCTCCTTGTGATTTGCCTCCTGGCGGTATACCTCCTATGCCAGCGGTGCGATCACGAGAACCCTCCCCCGTCATCCTTGTCTCACCGGCAGACCAAGCCCTCACGCGGATCCTCGAAATCTTGCCCGACATCGATCCCGCCTGGGCCTTGGTGCAGATCTATGCTCACAAAGCTTCCCCAGACCCGCACCATATCTACGAGCAGGTGATTACATTTGCGTTAGAGATGTCTGAGGGTTACCCGAAAGCGCCGGTGAAGGGGAAGGAGATGGGGAAGGGGAAGGGGAAGGAGGTGGAGGTGGATGCAGAGGAGGGGGCAGCTGAGGGATATAAGAGTTCAGTGTACCGAAGGGACCGTAGACTTGGGAGGGTGTATTTTAGGAATGCGCTGTCGGCTCTGGACAATGGGTTCCCGACGGTGCCTCTAGCACAGTGAGTCTCTGTTGGGTATGTTGGAAACATTGCTCCCAGCCCCAAGCTGACCTAATCCCCGCAGCCTCCGCAGCACTTTCTACAAATCCGACATTCTCTATACCCCCACTTACTTGACCATCATTGAGCAGAGCGAGAAAAACCTGAAACCGTGGGTCGAGCTCAAGCGGCCGAGGAAGAGCAAGAATGTCGTGGTCATCCCAAATCAAGAGCTTGTAGAGAATGGGGATGATGAGGGGGCGGCCGAGTTTGAGAGGGAGAAGGAGTGGCTTGATGCTTTACTTGGTAGGTTGTGATGTGGGGTCAGGGTGGACAGGTGCTGATTGTTCTGGTGCAGAGAAAGAAACATTAGAGAAGAACGAAGTGGAGGCAAAGAGGATCGCGTATGAGAAGGCTATTGCCCAAGGACACGGTATCGAGTGCGGTTGCTGTTTCGGGGAAGAGCTCTTAGTGAGTGCTGTGACCATCTTCGGCAATCAGAACTTATGGACATCTACAGGAAAACATGGTGCAATGCGCTGAGGGTCATCTGTTCTGCAAGGACTGTGCCATGCGGCACGCCGAGACCAAGCTGGGGGACCAACAGACTGTACATACAATCTCTCAATCATCTTGGCACGTGCTCCCGACACGACTGACACCAACAGCTCCAAAAGGCAATCCTCTGCATGGACACCGGCGGCTGCCAATATCCCTTCCCCGAGTCTGAGCTTTCCCGCCTTCTATCTTCAACGTCCCTCGGGCTGTACCACCGCCTGAAGCAAGCCAAAGAGCTCGAGCTGGCTGGTATCGAGGGCCTCGAGTCGTGCCCCAGCTGCCCTTACTCGGCGATCATCGATGATCCTAATGAGAAGCTCTTTAGGTGTATGCGGGAGGGATGCATGCAGGTGACATGTAGGAAGTGTCGGCATCAGGAGCATATACCGAAGACTTGCGAAGGTCAGTCTTGTGTTTTAAACGCTGGGTGACGAGCCTCTGAAATGATGTCCCCGTGATCCCTTGTAGAGATGGCAACGGATCGGAAACTCAACAGCCGACACGCCGTAGAGGATGCCATGTCCGAGGCGCTCATTAGAAAGTGTCCGAAGTGCTCAAAGCCGTTCATCAAGGAATCAGGGTAGGTCTCTTGAATGTTACAGTTGATGATCGTTGGCATGGAGCTGACTTAGCGTGAAAGGTGTAACAAGATCATGTGTACCGGGTGCCGTACGCTGTCGTGTTACATCTGTCGCCAGGTAATCACAGGGTGGGCACTAATCGTCCCTTTCTCAATAATTCCCCAGCTAACGGGGTTCCTGCAGCTACGAGCATTTTGACCAGGGTATGTGTGAGGGAGGAAAGGCCTTCATGGGTTGGTGATAACAAATACATGTTTTGTAGACCCATCCGACTACGGTAAGCAAAAGATCAAGGGTCGTTGCCGCCTCTGGGACCCTGCAAACAACGCTAATCCCGACAATGACGCGGTGAGCTCTTACTCACATCGTGGTCCCAACCATAGCAATGGCTAATCCCCCCCCCCCCACCCCCGTCCCGCTTCTCGTAGATCATGGCTGCCCGAGACGCTGCGCAAGCCCGAGCCCGTGAAGAAGCTGAAGCTGAGGGTATCCGGCTGGCGGATGAAGATTTGGACGTCGCAATGCCTGTTGGACCGGGCATCGCTCGGCGGATCGTTCAGCGGATAGGTATGCCGGGTCTACAGCGTTGGGCACGGGGCGGGTGACCTCGCACCCTACCCCACTGGCGTCACTCCCTTCCTAGTACGCTATATACTGATACGCCTTCCCTCTCTTTATGGGCCCAGATCCACTAGCCCCGATGCCACCCTTCATCCACCGGATACTTCCCCCCGTGGCACACGTGCCCGCAGATGTGCGAGCCCAAGCCGGGCCCCTTGCGCGAGACCTCATGCAACGCTTCCAACAGCACGGAGCAGACGATGCCTTTTGGAGAGCGATGGGGATACCTCCGCCTCGGCCTGGAGCTGGGATAATGGGGATGGCAGAGGTTGCGGCGCACGTTCGAGCAGAGTTAGCGGCAGCCGCGGAGCGGCGGCGGCAGAGGTAGCGACCAGGGCGGCTGAGGGGGTATGGGCAGCTGCGGTGCGGGGGCGACCCGCGTAATCTGGGGCTTGTGGATCGCCCGGAGGGGCTGGTGAAAGGGTCGCGGGCTATACGGGAGAGGTAAGCGGTGCAGGTACTGGCGGGTGCTGTGGCAGGTCGAGGGGGTAGCGGCTGTACCCGGTGAGTTGGTATTCTCTCACGAGACGAGTGAGCAAGGGAAGGGATATTCTGACCAGCTTGGACGTAGCGGGACCCCCATGACCTGTAGTGCCAGCTGTACATCCAGGAGCGGCTACTCCAAGAGGGCGTCAAGTAGCCAGGCGCGGGAGGCTGCGGTGGAAAGGTAACATGTCGACATGTCATATGGGTGGTTGTACATAGGTGTATGATAAGCCATACTGGGCGTGTATAATTAGATTCGGCGTGTGTGAGTGAGTGTCTTGTGTTTATGGGTTACGTGTTATTACATCGCTACATTGGTTATGCAGCTTTTGTCTGCTTATGATAGGCAACGGCATAAGAGAGGAGAGGTGCGGGATGGGAAGAATGCTGTGTGGTCGATCGAGGCACTACAGCTGCTGTTTATGGGTTCGATCCATAGGGCGAAAGTCTGTAGCAGGTGTGCCATTTTCCATCACTACCTGTCAGGTCATTAGAGACTTCCTTCTGTTATGTTGTGTGTCTGGTCGGTGAAGGTGTGTAGTTGTTGTTTGTTTGCGATCGGACGTGCGGAAGACTTAATGATATATCCACCCATTATCATTCTTCGTTCCTCTCCCAGATGCGGCAATAAAGGTTTTTGACCCCCCACAGAAACCGTACAGGCTACCCAGCGCGTGACAGTAACCCACTTGAGTACTTTAATTGTTTCATCATATGAGAGCCTCCTTTTCTCTGCTGAGAGCGGACAAGAAGTCCAACATCTGTGGCGTGTCTGGTCAGCCCGCCCATATCATGAGCAGTACATGTATTAATGCGGCTTACAGCGGTGTGCCTCCTCTCGGCCTCTTCCTTTCCATAAGCAGTCTGGCACGCAAGCCATCGTCAGCCATCCCGACACCAACTATCAGATGGAAATACTCCTCAAGCACTCACTTTCATCCTATCCCTCACTTTCAAAAGCTTGGCTGCAAAGTGTGACTCGGCACTCTCATCCCCTTCTCCCTCATCTGCCACCAATTTCCTCCCAACCGCACAACTATATGCCGCACAGCGCATCACCCCGATCGCGCCCACCGCATCAAGCCTATCCGCGTCTTGGACTGCATGCAGTGCCGGGCAGTCAGCCTGCCATGTCCAGCCTCCAGAAGCATTCAGATTGATCTCGGTGCTATATGAAACGTTGGGGACAACATCGAGGATAAGCTTGATCTGTGTGGGGGTGAGGGATGAGGCAGAAAAGATGGGGGCGAGGAGGGCGGCGAGGGTGGGGGAGTCGACGGTTCTGTATTTCTTGTCTGTGGGTAGAAAAAGAGCAGCTTTAGCTGATGAATAAGATGAATTCCCCAGGACCACCTTACCATCGAGGTCATGGAAAAGAGCTGCAGCCTCGACAACTTCCAGATCGGGCACGGGATCCATCGTCTTTGCGATCTTCAACGCCATCTTGCGGACTCGGTCGACTGGGTTATGGCTCGTCAGTCCATGATATCACGGAGACATATGAAACTCCTGTAGTGCCGTCAAAATGGAGGCCGCGAAACCCGAACGCACCGTGGGGCCAGTCATGCGACGGATCATAGCTGTTTTCTGTCAGCCAATTGTGCGACAAGCAATTCAGGAAGCATGCCGATAACCCACTTGGCCATTCGAGCTTTGACGAACTCTTCCGCAAGGGCGACAAAGGAAGCGTAGGTCATTTGCGACATTTGTAGAACTGCTCTGGGTTGCCTTCTAGTTCCAAAGATCTCGTTAGGCAAAGGGGGTTCCAAGAGCACGGAAGGGATGCTACAAGACGACTATCTCCTGGTTGACGAGACGCGTGTCGACGTCCGGTGCACGCGTCCACGTGTCGCCAGGCACCCAATTTTAGGCGCGATTCTTGCCCATCACGCCCAAATAGGCAAGCGACCTCCACTTGGCCTGATGAGTGCCCTCCGAGATTTTGCGTGCACCCAAATCTTCAAGGTCATCATACGTCTTCGTCAACACCATCACACCACAACAACCCCGTCGTCAGCCATGGCACCCCCTCCCAAGCCCCTCAAGTCCGCCTTGAAAAAGCCCAAACCTATCACCTCTTCCTCCGGCCCCTCCACCTCCGCCCCTCCCAAGTCCTCTCTCAAATCCTCTCTCAAGGCCTCCGGCAAGCCCCCCGCAGACAAGCCCAAGGCGAAGCACTCCGTGTCTATCGCCAAAAACGCGCAGCGCTTACGCGGGCCAGACCTCGAGTCAGGCAGTGAGGAGAATGCGAGTGGGTTTGAGGAGTCAGACGGGGAGGGATATGAGGATATCGTGATGGCGAATGCGGAGGAGGAGGATGAGGGACTGAATACGGATGAGGAGATCGAGAAGAGCAAGGAGGGGAAGCCAAAGAAGGCTGCTAGTGAGTCACTTTCCAGTATTTACACCAAGTATGAGCGTATCTTATATGGTGTAATTTTCAGAGCGAAAGAGGGCACCGACAACGGCCGAAGACTTCGGAGCGACTCTTACCTCACTCCTCGCCGACCCTCTGGCCAAGAAGTCTAAAAAGCCCAAGCACCCCGCCCCCTCCTCCCCATCCACCACCACCGCCCTTCTTCCCACCCCCATCCCCGCCCTCACAGCTCCCACTACAGGCCCAACTCCTATCCTCGCTCTTTCGCAGCACAAACCTCCCACGAAGCAGAGTGTCTCGCTCGAGATTAAGGCGAAACGCGCGCTGAAGGCCGAGAAAGAGGAGAAGGAGGATAGGGCGCGGGTGAAGGATATGGTGGAGGGGTGGGGCGGGGACGGGGTGGTTGGTGGCCAAGAGTTTGAGAAGGGTTTGAGAAAGACGGCTCAGAGGGGTGGTAAGCCTATCCCCCACACCCCGCCCTACATCATGAAGCACACTACTAACCTTCCTGGTGTTTAGTGATCAAACTATTCAATGCCATTCTTATGGCCTCCAAGAATGCAGAAGAAGCTACCACTTCTCTCTCTGCGCAGGCCAAACTAAAGCCGGACGTGGGCAAGAAGAAGGAGAAAGACAACATCCTGGGACGAGGCGGGAAGGAGGACGTGTTAACGACGGAGAGCTTCTTGGACATGGTCAGGAAGGGCAGCTCTCGATAGAGCATGGAATTTCTGTCTTGGCGAGCTTGGGGGAGTCACGGAGGTGTTTATGCCATGCATGTGTATTGTATAAATCATATCAAAATCTTACACTCTCCAGATTGAGTCATCCGCTCACAGATATACTCTACAAGCTTTCCCACACCCTCAGACCTTCTCCTACCTCTCTGATTCAACCCTGCCAGGCTCTGATGTTCCTCGCCGAGGTCGTGGTTGCGATGGTCTCCAGCACTGAGGATGATTTCAATCTCGGCTTTGCGGTTGAGGTGCAGCATGCGGGAGAGTTCGTGTCTTGATGGGAGAGGATGGGTCAAGTGGATAGGCCCGCGATCAATATGAGTAGGATAGATAGCTCACCTCCATTCAGGAGCAAGGGCTGGGTGCTTGCGGAGCATGCTCATCGCCTGTAGCAATGATCGACCAAGGCGTTAACGCCTGACGTCACTTCATGTAAGACAGCCCACTCACCAGGTTCTGATCCGCCTTCTCCAATGGCAACAAATAGTCATAGTCCACCCCCAACCTATACCTCTTCTACGTCAGCCACCCCGTCACCTCCTTCCCCCCTACCCCTCTCAGTATCCACATACTTACCTAGTCCAATCTGATGCCCTCAAACCTAGCCATTTCATTCTCTCCCCGAGCGGCAGCCCCGCGTGCTCAGCAGAGTGGGCGTTGGCCTGTGAGCCATGCATATAGGTCGAGAGGATGGATATGCCGTGGGGGTCTGCATCGACTAGGGCGTACATTTTAGTGCTGGTAAGAGGGGTTGGTAGGGGGGGAGGGGGGGAGTCAGTTTATCGTATTGTGGATGGCGGCAAGCTGAGTCTACTTGGGGAAGGTGTCGGCGGTGAGTCGGAGGAGCTGACGCGTGGCTAAATCGGGGAAGCCTTTGCCCTGTATGACAAGAGTAGTAGCCTTGCCATAGGTCATATAAGGGCCATACCTACCGTAACCATTGCACCAGGTCCGAGCCTCTCATCCTCCAACAGCCCCGCACTACACAAGCTCTGGAAGATCGCCTGCCATCGCGTCAGCTGTAGGTCTGTCCCTCATCGGAGGCAGAATCAAGAATATGAGTCTACATCTTTCTCCACGACCAGCACCCAATGCAGTCCGTCAGGTGCTTCCAGACTGTCGATTTTCTCGATCGCGTCGATAAGGGTCGGCTGGGTGTCACTCAAGGTCAGCGATCAGCGTATCGTGCGGGGGAAGGACGTGGGTGAAACGTACGCTGGTAGCTGAAAGCACGACCTTGTCCCCTGAGCGCCGATGCACGACCAGCGCAGAAGAGGCGATCATGCCCTTCGTGGAGGCACACTATACATTGTCACCCTATCAGCAACTCCGATAGGTATTTACGAGAAAGACTGAGTGACAGCTGCTCACGACATAGAAGTCCTTGCGCTTGAGACTGGCAGTAGCCACTGTATCATCCACAAGCTACCCATGGATCCGTCAGCTTTGTCAGGCTGACTACGAACATGTATTGATATGCACCTTGTCGACCACCCTCTGGTGCTTGAAGAGTGCTTTATCGCGGTAGAAGATGTCTCTGCCAGTGTACGAGTCAGGTCAGCTCGACAGACGAAAATCCACTGCAGACTAGACCCACCTGAGGGTGATGGCGACTCGGTCAAATATTGCCTCGTAAAGGATTGACCATACCCGGAGGATACACGCTGAACGGGTCACCACATGTCAGCGGGTGCAAGTGTCTTCGGAAAAGTGGGAAAAACGACAGACTGATCCGGTGCAGGGACGAGGGGCTTCGACGATAGTTCAGGGGAGAGTCGGGGAAGGTGATTACCTGGTTGTTGCTGTGTAGCTGTTGGCTTGTGTGATTTTTGTAAAGCGCAGGAGACCTAGCCTACCCTGTTTTCCTGTTTTTCAATACAACCTTTGGTCTCCCACCATCGTACGCTTCTATGGCAGACTCATTGGCGATCACATCTTCTTCTGGCTCGTCACCGTCATCGTCGATCCAGCTCATCTGCCCCTCCTCCTCGTCTTCCTCATCTACTCCTCCCTCTCTTTCCTCGTCATCTTCAGCACCATCCTCCATCTCCTCACCGTCATCCACGATCTCAACATCCTCGCCTTCCTCACCATCCTCACCATCCTCACCATCCTCACCATCCTCACCATCCTCACCATCCTCACCATCCTCACCATCATCTCCCTCCTTCTCTGTGTGTTGGCGCTTCCCCCGCCTCTGCACCGCCCTCTGCACCCCTTTCTGCTCTCGCTGCCACATTTCCTCCTCACTTATTCGGTGATAGCACACGAGCTGGTTGATGATGTCGGCAACCCTCTGTTCAAGAAAGTTTTGGGCTCTAGCCCTGTTGGCAGAACGGTGACGGGTCAGGCGGTGGGGCGGTCGAATCGAGGGAAACGTTAGTTAGGGGGGGCTCACCTCCCCGCCTCGCGCGGGTCTACTACCCCATCAACTTGCTCGTTCGAATGAATTCCGCGATATGAGCTTCGGCTTTCGTACGCCTTTGGCAGTTCAGGGAGCTTTGCTGCAGAAGCAGGAGAAGCAGGTGCGGATTGATGGATGGCGGATGGGCACGGGTTGTCGGGGTTGCTGGGGTTGTTATGATCGCTGAGGACTTCGGTATCTCCGCAGAATCTCTCAAATATTTCGGCTTCGTGTGCGTCATCGGTTTCCTCCTCTTTCTCTTCTCCTGCCGATTCTGCGCCGCGCTCTTCGGAGCCATCTTGTTCCTCATCGATATCGTCCACCCAGTAATCGTCCGGCCAGGGCTCGTCCACTTGGGTGGTTGTATCGTCAAGAGGGCGGCGGTGGTGATCGATTGATTGGATGAATTGGGAGGAGGTGAAGTGGTCGTGGAGCAAATGGTGAGAGGGGCGAGATTGGCGGGAGAGAAAGATGGGGGAGGGAATGAGGATGGAGGACATGTCGGGCGGGCGAGTGAGAGGAGAGGATGATACTATTAGATGTTGAGAGGATGAGATGAGGATACCACGGTTAGTGCGAGACTGTAGCCAGGCGGAAGAGGCGGAAAACGAAGAAGAAGCGGGCAATAGGATGCAGTAGCAGTAATTCGTCGTAGTTGGGACGATGAGAGGAAGGAAGAAGCAGTCGCGTCGAGCCTGTGTCCGGACAGGACTATATCTCGGGGAGTTCGGGGTTATTGGGGGTGTGGCACCGGTCCTGCGCGACCTCCACTCTGCAAGATTTTCTGGACCACCACCACAGCGAGCATCCACGACCAGCCACGGTACATCCATCCCTTCTCCCACACCTCATCGCCCATTCCTGCACGACCACCACGACCACAAACACCATGGCCAAAGCAAGCAAGCAATTTAAAAAGTTTGCCTCCTCCGGCAAACTCAAGGAAACCATCCGCAATCGCCGCCAGCACCAGCAGGTGAAGCGCAAGACCGAGGACCGGAAAGCCCAGCGCGAGAAGCAGCGCGGGGCTGCGGCGGACTCTGACGAGGGGGAGGACGGCGAAGGGGGTAGCGAAGAGGACGAGGAGGACGAGCGCGAGGCGCGTAGGCTTGGGGGCGCCTCTACGGGCGGGAAGGCCGGCGGGGTGGCCAAGACTGTGGAGGAACTGTTTGGTGCGGGTGGGCTCGACGTGGATGCGGGGGACGAGTCGGAGCTGGAGGAGCTCGACTCGGAGGACGAGGTGGATGAGGATGATGAGGAGGAGGCAGACGAGGAGGCGGATCTGCTGGATGAGGTGGCAATGAAGAAGGCAATGAAGGACTTGGCGAAGAACGACCCCGAGTTCTTCAAGTACCTCAAGGAGAACGACGAGGAGCTGCTCGACTTTGGCAAGGGCGGCAAGGGCAAGACCAAGGCGCAGGACGAGGATGAGGAAATGGAGAGCGAAGACGAGGATGATGAGCTTGACGACGATGATGAGGAGGTGGAGAGGAAGAAGACAAGTGTGACCATGAAGATGCTCCGCCAGTGGCAGGAGGGGATGCTCAAGGTGAGTTCACAGTCTCCCCATTCCTGAGAACATGCTGACATCGTTCGCAGCAACACTCCATTCGGTCATTGCGCAAGACGCTCATCGCCTTCCGAGCCGCTGCCCACATGAACGAGGATGACGGTGAACAGGGAGCTGGTTTGGACACCAAGTACACCATTGACAGTGCTCAAGGTAGGGTAGCTCAACGTTGTGGTGACACCGACCAAGCTGACACTACTCTTCATGCCCAGTATTCAACAAGCTCGTGGTCACCGCGCTCAAGTTTACGCCTGTCGTTGTTGCCCACCACTTCCCTTACAAGACAGTTGCAGGCGGCAAGATGTGCGTTCCATTTGAACCATCCCCAGCTCACGACTAACGCACCGTCCCTTGCAGTAAGCTCCAGCCCCCCAAGAAGGCCAACAATAACCTGAACCGTCTGATCCTCTCCCACTTCTCTACCCTCCTCCACCTCATCAAGTCCCTCCCCACCACACCCTCCAGCATTTCTGGCTCTTCCGCCGACGAGGGCGCGAGCGGTCTGCTCCTGACGGCGGTCAGCGAGAGCACCAAGCTCGTACCGTGGGTGCTGAGCGCGCGCAAACACCTCAGGGCGTACTTGAAGGTGCTGCTTGAGCTGTGGTCGTCTGCGGGTGACGATGTGAGAATTGCGGCATTCTTAGCTGTGAGGAAGCTGTTTGTAGCGGGTGACGATGCGGTCAAGGATCTTTGTTTGAGGGTGAGTTGGGACATGATGGTGACATGTGCATTGCTGATACTCTATAAACAGAACATCTACCGCTCCCTCCTTCCCCCTCTCCGCAACACCACCCCCCACACCCTACCCTCCCTTAACCTCATGAAGAACACTGCTTCGGAGCTGTACCAGCTCGCCCCCTCGCTCTCGTACCAGCATGCCTTCGGCTTCATCCGTATGCTTGCGGTGCACTTGCGTAACGTTGTGCGTTCGAGCACGACCGGCAAGGCAGGGGACAACCAGCAGGCGTTCAAGGCGGTGTACAATTGGCAGTTTGTGCACTGCATCGACTTTTGGAGTCAGGTTCTGGCGGGTGCCGCGAGTGTGGATAACCAGAAGGAGAATGCGGGGCTCGAGAGCCCGCTGAAGCCGTTGATCTACCCTTTGGTGCAGATCTCGCTTGGTGTCGTTCGGTAAGCCTCGCCGGTCGACGTCTGCCACGAATAGAGCTGACATCCCGACTATAGCCTTCTGCCCTCATCGCGCTACTTCCCCCTCCGCTTCCACATCCTCCACTCCCTCCTGCGCATCGTCGCCCGTACAGGCACCTACATCCCCCTTGCACCCTTCCTGCTCGAGATCCTCGACTCGAACGAGTTCCGCCGCTCCAACCCCAAAAAGGCGACGCTGAAGCCGCTCGATCTCGAGTATATCATCCGTGCGCCTGCCGCATACCCAAAGACCCGCGTCTTCCAAGAGTGCCTCGGCGAGGAGCTCGTCTTTCTGCTCGGCGAGTACCACGCTGCGGTCTCGACGAACGTGGCGTTCCCCGAGCTGGTGCTGCCTGTCGTCGTGACGATCAAGAAGCACTTGAAGAAGGGTTCGGCGGGCTCGCCCAAGGTGCAGTCGGCGTTAAAGGTGCTCTTGGAGAAGCTCGATGCGACGCGGGCGTTCATCGAGGGCAAGAGGCGGAATGTGAGCTTTGCGCCGCGGGACCGGGCAGAGGTGGACAGATTCCTGGAGGGGCAGGGGCCCGAAACCACGCCAGTGGGTAACTGGATGAGGCTGCAGAGGAAGGTGAGGGAGAAGAAGAGGGAGGAGGTGGAGAGGGCGCTCAGGGAGGAGCAGCAGAGCGATGAGGAGAGTGATTAAGCGCAGTGGCTGCAGAGTTTGACGGAGTTAGTGGGTGGACCACGACGGGTGGCCGGGTTGCGCATGGCGAAGGGAAGATCGGGAGATGTCGGAAGAGACAGTCGGCTAGAGGACGGGGGAGATGGCGTCCTTGCGCCAAGGAACTCTAAGGCGTGGGTGTGCGGCTGTGACTTTCCGGGTCGGGGGAGTTTTTGCCGGTGTGTTTCTGGCTGGCGCTGCTACGGTAGAGTACTATATGCATCAGTGTACATGTTTCCCCTCAACCTGCGCTGCTTCCCCAGCCTCTGATGAACCTCCTGTGGCAACTCCTTCCCGCTCTTCGACTTTTCTCATGCTCGTCATCCACAGTCACCTTCACCAACAGCCCCTCGAACGGGTAATTGCTGATAATGGGGGTGGTGGTGGGGCATGTGGAGCCGCATATGACCCAGGAACGTTGAGTGCGGCAACGAGCATATCGGCTGTCAGCAGTGGCTTGCAGTTTACGGCATGCCGCACGAGCGGGAGGATGATGCGGACGATTGTGCTACCGTAGCCGCCATCGCCGGCGGAAGACCTGGCTGATCCCGCGGTGTGTCCGGTTGACTCGGCCCGGCAGAGGCTACTAGCGTGCCGGTGTATCGCTTGCCCTTGTGTGTCCTCGTCGTCGTCCTCCGACCTAAGGAGTGAGCCTTTCAAGCAGGCGGCCACCAGCCGATGGCGTCGACGTTCTGGCGTCGTTCACTGCAAGAAGAGCTACAGAGAACGTGGGTTTCCGAGTCGGGCATGCATACAGAGGATACAGGTCCACGCAAGGGAGGGGCCCTCTATGAGGCCGACGGCATCTGCATGAAAGAGGAAATAGCGGTACAGGGGACAGGACGTGAGTAGTCTGTCAGTTCTGGCGGCTCTTCGTACCTGCGTGCCTCTGGTTAGACTGGTGCGGGTCACATGACCCCGAGTCCGCCCGCCCACTTACGCTACGCACATCATCACCTCTTCGCATACAGGCGCACGTTTGACTCGTGACCATGGTCGTTCCTATAGGCCTCCCCTCAAGAGGATAGCATACTAATCATCCGAACCGGAGGAACGAACCGGAGGAACAAAGGGCGTCATGCGGTCCCGCAGGCGGGAGAGAGGGGCTCCTCGTGATCTTAGACTCCCGACTCCGGATGCAGTGGAATAGCGAAGGAACGAGGGTCAACATCCGGGGAGGCATGATGAGATGATATATAAGAGCCCCTCCGGACCGCTACTGTCTCTCCAGCCAGCTTCCATATAGGTCTTCCGACAGACATGATCTCCCTTCTCCCCCTCACGCTACTCCTGCCGATCCTGGCGGGAGCCGCACCGGCACCGGCGGCAATGTACAGACCAGCGATGATGAAGCGAGATGGTGTGAGCTATGTTCTGCCCTCTCAGCAGGACAAATTCTCCGGGGATGTAACTCAGTGCAAGGGTGAGCGGTTCTCTCCCCCTGGCCCTCACGGCTGACTTCACTACTCGGGACACCGCTGACACCATCCGCAGGTTACTCCCTTGACACCTCGTCCATCGAGGAGACCTCCACCGGAGGTCTCTCGGCCGACCTCTCCATCATCTCCACCTGTGACGCCTACGGTACGGACATCGCCAATCTCAAGCTCTCTGTCGAGTACGAGACGGACACCCGCCTGCACGTCCACATCTACGACGCCGATCTCAAGCAGTACCAGCTCAGCGAGTCCATCCTCTCCCTCCCGGAGAGGACGCTCACTGGCTCGGATAGCAATGATAAATCTGCGCTCGAGTTTGGGTATGATGAGAGCCCGTTCGCTTTCTGGGTGACGAGGAAGGAGGACGGCGAGGTCCTCTTCGACACCAGGGCGAGCGGAATCCCGACGTACAATGAGCCGGTGGAGATCAATGGCGTGCTGGACAATCACACCGTCATCCCTGGGAACGCCCTCATCTTTGAGGATCAGTACCTTCAGCTCTCGTCCAAGCTACCCAAGGGCGCCAACATCTACGGTCTCGGCGAGGTCATCGTGAGTTGTCCCCGCAAACCTCTTGCCCATCTGCGCTCAGCTGAATCAATCTCCACTGCAGTCCGGCAGCGGCTACAGGCGCAATGCGAGCGGCGCTGTCCAGACCATGTGGGCCCGAGAGTAAGCCTTCTGTTTTGTACTCCTGGTCTCTGTAACCTAAGGTCGATTTGGCTACGAGCTGACCCCGTCCGTAGCATTGCCGACCCCGTCGACGAAAACATCTACGGCTCCCACCCCATCTACATGGAGGCGAGGCCCAACGAGGCCAACGACAAGCTGGCTTCCCATGGTGTCTTCCTCCGCAAGTGAGTTGCTTAGCGGACGGTTATCATTTTCGGATGGCTGACACGCTGGATAGCTCGCATGGCATGGACGTTGTCCTCCGAGACGAAGTTATCCAGTACCGTGTCATTGGCGGTACCCTCGACCTCTGTGAGTTGCTGCTCGTCATCACGCTCTCAAATCATGAGCATAGACTTACCATGCATTCGGGAACCTCCTACAGACTTCACTGCTGGGCCTTCCCCCATCGACGTCGTCAAGCAGCACGCCGCGCAGGTCGGTCTACCCGCATCCATCCCCGAGTGGGCCTTCGGCTTCCACCTCTGTCGATGGGGCTACTCCTCACTCAACGAGACTAAGTCTGTCGTCAAGAGGATGCGTGACTCCGGCATCCCTCTTGAGACGTGAGTAGTAGCTTTCGCCCGGAGTGGGGGACCAGCTGACAAGGGGCGCGATGGTACAGGCAATGGAACGACATTGACTGTGAGTGCCTGTCTCGCCCAGCCGGCTGTTGCGCAGCCGCTTGCCGTTGGGCGTTGGTGGTGCCTGGCTAACCGTTCTTTGCACCCGCTCTTATCTCCTTTCCCCCTCTCGACGACCGTCACCTTCTTCATCCTCTGCGCCCGCTTCTACGACACTCCATTGCCCTCCACTCACCCCCGTCATGATTTTCACCCAAAGATATGGCCGCGTACCGTGATTTCACCTTCGACATCAACTACCCCGTTGATGAGTTCAAGGCTTTCATCGAGGAGCTCCACGCCAACGGCCAGCACTACGTGAGTCTTCATCACATCTCAATGCATTGCCACTCAAGGCTTACGATGTTATTATGTAGATTCCCATCATTGATGCCGCTATTCCCCACATCCTTAACAAGACCGATGTCGTGAGTATCGTTTCGACTCACACTATACGCCGAGGTGTACTGCGCTGAAGCTTGTACCCTGCTGCAGTACGACCTCTACACCCGTGGTCACGAGCTCAATGTCTGGATGAAGAACCCCGACGGGAGCGAGTACGTTGGCGCTGTCTGGCCCACCTTCTCCGTCTTCCCTGGTATATACCTAAAACTATAATCGCACTTTCGTACAAGGGCAGAGAAGCTGACTTTTGAGGTGTGGGGACTAGACTGGTTCCACCCCAACATACAGCAGGTGTGGACTGAGGCGTTCAAGAACTTCTCTGAGGCTATCGACTATGACGGTATATGGCTCGACGTAAGCCTGGGATCGTCAGCTTGTATATTTGACATCAGGACTAATGCCTTGCGTTGCAGATGAACGAGCCTTCATCTTTCATCGATGGATCTGCAGCCAACGCTACCTCCCCTCTTGAGAACACGACCATCATTCCTCGTGAGTATACACCCAGCATATGTTACGGTCACTGATTAATTATCGTAATGCTTGATACAGCCAACTACAGCGACGTTGCCTTCCCTCCCGACTTCCCCGAGGGCTACTACTCCAACGTCTCCGGCCTCAGTGGTAACATCGTGAGTGCTCAGAGTCATCAATCTGATCCAGATGTTGACTAGTTACTCGCTACAGTCCATCAACGGCTCTCTGACCTACGGCAAGGGGGGTGATGCCGTCAAGAACACCGCTCTCCGCCGCCGCGATTTCGTTTACGGTCAGATCCCCTATGTCGACTTCCCCCCGTACCAGATCCGCAACATGGCAGGCTCTCTCTCCGCCCATACCGTCAGTGTCAACTCTACGCACTACGGCGGCTTGCAGGAGTACAGCGTGCACAACGTCTGGGGTACTATGGAGTGTAAGGCTACCCACAATTCTCTTCTGGAGATCAAGCCGGGCAAGAGGCCGTTTATTGTTGGTCGTTCGACCTTCCCGGGAGCTGTGAGTGGCTGAAAGTGCCTACGGTGGAGACCGTGGATGGGTGCTGAAGGGAGATATGCGTAGGGTTCCACGTCCGGGCACTGGACCGGTGACAACTTCGCGACTTGGGCCTACATGAAGAGGTCCATCCAGGGTGTTTTGCAATTCAACTTGTTTGCCCAACCCATGACCGGTGCTGACGTCTGCGGTTTCGTGAGTGCTTCATCTACATCCAGATATTATGTGCATTGTCCCCCCGCTGACAAGGACCATTGTAGAATGGCGAGACAAATGAGGAGCTCTGCAACCGATGGATGCAGCTCGGTGCCTTCACTCCCTTCTATAGGGTAAGTACATGGCCCACGTATCAGTCGTGCGCTGCGGATCGTAGCTGATGGCTTGCCTTGCAGAACCATAACATCAAGTCTGCCCTCAGCCAGGAGCCATACATTTGGGACTCTGTCCGTGACGCCTCCATCAAGGCCATCAATGCGCGATTGACCCTCCTTCCTTACTGGAACACCTTGTTCGCCATCGCTGCGCTTGACGGAACGTGAGTCTGTTGTGTCCATGGCATGTTCGACTGGATATGGAAGCTAACAACTCTGTTTAGTCCCCCTGTCCAGCCTCTCTTCCACCAGTTCCAGTCTGCCGACTACCTGGACAACGACTCCCAGTTCATTATCGGCGAGTCGGTGATCGTCACCCCCGTCCTGCAACCCAACGAGTCGACCACCACCGGCCAGTTCCCCACCACCAACGGTGTCTTCTGGGTTGACTGGTGGACGCACGAGCGCCTCGACACCTCAAAGGGTGACAACGTTACCCTTGACCTCCCCCTGGGCAACATCGGTGTCCACGTTAGAAGTGGCAGCGCGCTCTTGCTCTACAACGAGCCGGGGTACACTATCAAGGAGACCAGGGAGAATGGGTACGCTGTGCTTGTAGTCCTTGACGGGAAGGGGTACGCGGAGGGTGTTGCCAAGGTCGACGATGGAGAGTCCTTGCCTGGTGAGTTGACGCTTCCTCTTCTACGCTTTTGATACCACTGCCGCTGACATCTATACCCCTCGCAGTCACCGAGCAGACCTGCTTGACCTTCACCTCTACGGACGCCACCAAACTAACCTCCACCCCGGTTGGCAGCTACACCATCCCTCAGAACCTCAAGACCATCACCGTCGTCGGTGTGTGGTCCAAGCCCGAGGATGTTACCATCAACGGAAAAACTGTGGATCGGAGCCAGGTCGCTTACAACGAGTCCACCGGGGAAGTCACCGTCAGCGGGCTTGACGAGGACCTTAACCAGGCCTGGGAGCTCAAGTGGTAGGCGGCTGCTATTGTAGCATTGTAAGAGGTGCGGGTGTCGAGAGGGAGGGGGAGGAACCACAAACGAGAAGGAAATCATACATAATGGAGCCATTGAGGGCCTTGAGTAAAGTCGTAAGATATATAATCATGGTTTGCAATGCACTTTTCGTTGAATCAGTTCGCCAACGGACGACGGTGTAGCTCCCGTTACGTAAGCATCCACCTGGCGGACTGGCGCGCGACAAGGCAACTCGAGTCCGAGATTGACGAGTCTCTCCGAACAATTCGCCATATAAAAGAGCTCGTATATGCTCCGTCGTACCCCCCCCCGCTGCATTTCGCACACTTTCAAAACGACCACACCTTACATCTCACGCACCATGTCCACCCAGCATCTTTACGGTACCCCTTCCTCCGACTCAGTGCCCACCGTCTCCGCACCCCAGACGGTCCATCTCACCACTCACAATCAGTACACTACCCCCCGCCTTCTTCCCAGCGACCTCTCCCCAAACCCCCTTTTGCAGTTTAACACATGGCTCGCATCGGCTCTCAACCCATCTGAGCAGGACGTCGAGGCGGGTCATAAAGTACGCGAGCCCGAGGCGATGGCGCTTTCCACATCCACTCCCCAGGGCATCCCATCATCTCGCATCGTCCTGCTCAAGACGGTAGACACCACCGGCTTCGTGTTCTTTACAAATTACACATCGCGCAAGTCGCAGGAACTGCTCGCGAACCCGTACGCGGCGCTTGCGTTCTACTGGAAGGAGGTGTCGCGGCAGGTGCGCGTCGTCGGGCGCGTGGAGAAGGTCAGTAGGGAAGAGAGTGAGCAGTACTTTGCTACGCGCCCAAGGGGCAGCCGGGTGGGCGCGTATGCGAGTGCGCAGAGTCAGGTGGTTCAGGAGGGAGAGCTGGAAAAGAGGGTGACCGAAGAGGAGAAGAGATGGGAGGGGAAGGAGGTGGACTGCCCAGAGTTCTGGGGCGGCTGGAGGATCGTGCCATTGTGAGTGTCTTTCTCTGACCATATCCTACACGGATATGTTACTGATGCATGCCGCTTAGTGAGGTTGAATTCTGGTCCGGGCAGCCTTCGCGACTGCACGATCGCTTCAGGTACACTCGCCCCGAGGGAAGTAGCGGCGAGTGGAAGATCGAGAGACTGTCTCCTTAAAACCAGTGTACCGGAACGTAAGTGCCTGCCCTGCCAATTATTCCGGGGACGACGCTGACGGTCTATGCTTCTGAAAGATTGGGAGACAAGAGGGAAGAGTAGGGTTGCATAAAGGGTTTCGGGAGCCACAGTGAGGCTCTCCGTCAGCGGGCTGTTATGACCGCATTCATCTGCATCTGCGTCCGGACAGCCATCTTCATTTCCTGTTGCTACGTCCATATGATATTGTATCTGCCCACTTGGGTCTCATCCAAGGGTCAGAGGAAGGGCATAGAACATGATCAGATCGAAATGAAGAATGACACCAATGCATACGAGTTTGCACCTGCTGATCAACATAATTGCGCTTGTGGTGGGGCACGCACATACGTCTCCCCCCCCCCATTTTGGACTACCCTGTGCTCCTCGGGACGTTGGTGTGTCATACGTCGGTACTTCACTTTTAACGGTATTCCTACGTAACTTTCGAACGCTGGTTACTCCTTGAATCTTATCGGGCGCCTCACCTCTTGCTCAAAGATCAAGTGGAGACATGTTGACGAAGACGCAGTCGGTCTTGAGCGGCGGTGAGTAGTAGATGTGGTCTGCGTCAAAAGGGTGACCGGTCCTGACGAGGCCCGACCCTTTTAGAACCATGGCCAAGAGGCATTTGTATGGGGCTGCAGCGCATGGAGAGTGAGGCCCTCCACGGCTTCCCTGCCTTCTCGGCGCTCTCATAGCCAGAATTGACGCTCCACTGCCGACGTACCATGGCGGGTATGGCGTATGCGGGCTCTGTCTGTCATTTAGTGGCCGAGAAGAGCCTTGCGCGCGTCATCGCACGTTTGCATGTTTTGCATGTCTCACGGCTGCAACAGTCACTTCTTTTCCACCAACTATTTGCTTCGCACCCCGCTGCCCACGCCCATTTCCCACTAGAATAAGCCTCCGCCAACACCGCTAGCCTCTTAGCTGCTGCGGCCGCGGAGCCGAAAGTCAGCAGGTCCCGTCGTCTTCGCGTCGCTTCCTTATCTTCACCAAGCAATCGGTGGAGCATCTCGCCCTTCCTCATCTCTTCGTCCTCGCCATCCACACACACCATCCACACAACACCATCACTATCAATGCGTGCTATGGGACCCAAGCTGGGACTGTCGGACCTCCGGGATGTGATGCTAACGCAGCCGCCCTCTTTCAAGAAGAAGAAGGAATATGTGCTGCAGGAAGTGCTCGGGCGAGGAGGATTTGGCAAGGTCGTCAAGGCCGAGTGGACGCCGGCCGGAGGCGTGATGAAGGAGGTGGCTTTAAAGTGAGTGTCATACCCACAGCTCACCATACCTCTCGTATGCACGTCGCGCTGATGGTGACTTCTCTTCTCAGGATCATTAGCAAGAAGCTGGTTAAGGGCAACGAGCAAGCAGTGCTTGACGAGATCTCCGTCCTTAAAGACCTGGACCACCCTCATATTGTGCATGTCTGGGACGACTTTGAGTCGCGGGACAAGTACTACCTGGCCTTCGAGCTGGCGGTGGGCGGGGAGCTCTTTGATCGTATCTCGGAGAGAGGCAAATTTACGGAGAGAGACGCGGTGGAGTGCATCAGGTATGTCTGCGCCGTGCAGGCCCCGTTCTGTGCTGCAGTTGAGGCTGACAGTGTCAATTTCTCTTATAGGGAAGTCCTCCAGGCAACAGCCTACCTGCACGAGCACAACATTGCGCACCGCGATCTTAAACCTGAAAATATACTCTACAAAACGCGGGATCCCGACTCCCCCTTGGTGATCGCCGACTTCGGCATAGCCAAGCACCTCGAGACAGCAGACGAGGAGCTTGTCGAGGCTGCAGGCAGTTTTGGGTATGCAGCGCCGGAAGTTCTGATGGGGAAGCCGCACGGAATGAAGGTGGATTGCTGGAGTATCGGGTGAGCAGTTTGAGCAGTTTCTGGTCGATCGTCGTCTATATGCGCGGAAGCTGATAAGTGCGGCGAAGGATCATCGCGTACACGCTGCTATGCGGCTATTCACCATTCAGGTCGGATGACAGGAGCGGGCTCTTGCAGGAGATGACGAGGGGGAAGATAATGTTCCACGATCGGTACTGGGCCAAAGTGTCGCGTACAGGTGCGCGCCTGCCGTCTCAGCTCTCTCTATCTGCGCGTCAAGGTGCGATCGTTGCTGACAATGGATATAAAGCCAAGGACTTTGTAACAGCGTTGCTGGAGGTTGATCCGAAGAAGAGGATCTCGGCGGCACAGGCGCTCAAGCATGAGGTATGTTTTCTGTGGCTGAACATGGAGCCGCGCCACAGCTGACATATGTATTGCCTACGCAGTGGTTGACATCTGGTCAAGCCACAGAGACCGACCTCTCCCAGGCGATCCGTGAAAACTTTGATGCGAAGCGCAAATGGATATCTGCTCTGCGGGTAACTCTTACCCTAACTCCCACCACCCACCTGTGACTGACCCTATCCCCATATACAGATGATACAAGCCACCAACCGCATCCGATCTGCGTCAACCTCCCGCTCCAACACCCTCTCCACCTCAACCTCAGAATCGAACCCTACAACGCCGGGCCTTACACCCGGCATTCCAACAGTGGTCACCCCTCTGAGCATGTCGGATGAGAATCCTATGAGTGACGAGGAGATCTACGTCAGCGCAGATGAGCATGCGCACGAGCTGGAGCAAGAGGCTGTGGGCGGTGTCACGCCCCCGGTTGTGACAGATGCGGGGTCCGTTGCTACCGCCCGACCCAGCACCAGCAAGCAGTCCACCCTGCAAGCTGACACTACCGTGCCACGACTCGTGCACAAGCCAGAGAGCGCCGACCTCCCGCGGCCCGGCGGGGAGGGAGCAGATGATACGCAGCCGCCGGTTTCGGCAGAGGGGTATCAAATGAAGGTGATGGGGAGCTTGCGCGGGATGGTGGGGAAATTGGCCTTGTAGGCAATCTTCCTTCTTGGGTTGGGGTGTGAATGTCGGCAGTTGAAGTGTGATGATCTTGAGAGCCCGTTGGCAGTGCTTTACGCGCCAGTGCACGAGGAAGGAGGGTGGTACGCACCGGGAGGGATGAAGCGACCGGGATATCGATATGGGGTTGAGGGGTGGGTAGTGGGTGGAGCGCTGCGATCGCGAGGTTCCTTTTGGGTATTGACACTTGTACACGGTCTCATATAATGTTGTAGAGCCCGGGAGTGTGCATTGGAGGCCGAGATGTAATCAACTTTCTCCACCCAACATATCATGGTCCTCATACTCTGCGAGGAGTCCCATAAGCTGCCTTGTCAGTCTCACTTGTTACAGTGTTATTTATTGGTGCATGAGCTAATGACGGATTATACGGAGATGGCCGTAGAATATGGAAGGCGTGTACGGAGCTATGAAAACTTGGAAGATATGGGAGGTGAGCTGAGCAATTTATAGGGGGGAGAAAAACGCCCATCTCACAATCTCAAACGTCGAGGGTCATGGCGCGTGGAAAGAGGCTGGTCGAATGATGGGCGGGGTCTGGCGGAGAGTCAAGTGACAACAACACGTACGTTGATGAGACCTTAGAACTTGCGTCCAGCAGAGGACTGATGCCTCGCCGTCGGGAGCGAGCTCCTCCGTTTCAACCCGCTGCCCTTGTCCCCTACCGCCGCATCTCTCCGGTAGCCCCCATATGATGGGCTTCCGTCGTACGACGGCGACGAGCTATAGTCATACGATAGCTTGGCATCATACGAGTTATCGTATGAGCTCCCAGTCTCCTTGGACTCTGCCGCTGCAGTGCTAGTCGCCAAAGCCGACCCCCAGCCCCACACCTTCGAGCAGCTCGCCTGGCAAGACTGCAGAGCCGTAGCCTGGGCATCTGCCTCGCTCACCACCGTCACCGTCTTGGTCGCCGTTGACACCGACACGGCCTGTTCCGTCTTGGTCTCGATCTTGCTCTCCGTCACGGTGGCTTTCTGGGTGGAGATGGCGTGGACGGTGGACACCTCCGTAGCGGTGGCAGTGGCAGTGACGGTGGCATTTTCGGTGAGGGTCACCGCTTTTGTGGCTGTAGCGAGGAGGGTGGAGATCTCTGTGAGGGTTTGGTTGCGGACTTCAGTGTTCACCTGTAGGCAGTCATTGTAAGGTCAACCTGCGAACGCCCATGCAGCCTGAGGGAGATGAGAAAGTACCTTGGTCTGGAGTGAGACAGAAACCGATACATCCGTTACAGTTGCCAGCTTCGTCTTTGTCTCTACCTCCGTCTGTTCTCCTGCGTCAGCCCAACCATACCTCTCAGGACACCCTCCTGTTGTCGGCACATGCAAGGTGACTCACAGCCGTCGAGACCTTCTCCGTCGTGAATGTCTTGGTCTCCAACTTGGTATCCGTCCGCACTTCGGTCGCTGTTGTCTTCTCCGTCGACAACTCCACCACTGTCTGAGTAGCCGTCTTGGTCTGTTCCCCGTATCATGTCAGCTCTTGATTCAGACGGGTTTATGGTTTACAAAGAGAATAATAGAGCTGAACATACATCCGTGTTGGTCTTAGTCTTCAATTTTGTGACTTCCTCCGTCTTGGTAGCTGTGTCCGTCTTGGTCTTGAGTAGAGTCCTGCGGGTGTACATCCTCAGTTCTGTACTCATTACACCCCGTGGAATGTGCAGTGTGGGGTGGTATAGACGTACTGATTGACGGTCATGATGTCGGTAGTCTTCTCGATCTTGACATCGGTCATGGTGACAGTGGTCGGCACGGCCATGGTCTACTTCATCTTGTCAGCTCATGCTACCCGGTTGAAGGGAGGGTAGGGACGCACCTTGGTCTTCGTCTCGAGTTTCGTAGAGATGACGGTCGTTGGCACCGTCATCGTTTCCACCATCGTCTTGGTCTGCGTCACCATCTCCGTCTTGGTCTCCGTCCTGTTCCGCCCCTCGTCAGCCTTCACACTCTCTCCCTACACACCCCCATCCTACAAAGATAAGCAGCGATGAATTACTTGGTCTCATTCATCGTGACAGTCTCCACAGCCGTCTTAGTTTGTGTGACTATCTCAGTGGCTGTCACGTTGTTGACGACTGTCGCCGTCTCTATGTCTGTGATGGCTTTCGTCTTGGTCGACAGCTCCGTTTGTGTGAGGTGCATGGTTACGGTACTGAGCAAGGGGGGGGTGAGGGTGGAGGGGGATCAGCGGATGTATCGGGGTAGATCACAGGGATCTATTGAGAGAAGGTGATAGAGGGTAGAAGGCATACAGAGTGTTGTTGATGACCTCAGTGGTAGATGACACCTCTGCCTTAGTCTCCGTCACGGTCTCTGTCATGGTCTCTGTCATGGTCTCAGTCACTACACACCATCTAGGTGTCAGCTCCGTACCCGCCTTGGGATGAGGGGAGAGATGCAGCTCACTGGTCTCAGTTTTAGCCCCCGCCATGCACTGCTCGATGATCGAAGTCGTTTCTGTCTCGCTGGTCAGCTTCAGCCCCGCATTCAATCCTTCCTACCGTCCTTCCTCCGCAGCAGGTACGTGTACCTCATTCCACCAGGCAATCAGGAACTCGGTGACTCACGCTGAATGATAGTGGTCTCATAGCACCCCATCTCCAGGGTATACCACCCCTCAGCCGTACACTTCCCCGACCCCCCTTGGTCCTTTCTGTATCCATACCCGCAGTTCATGGATGAATACGCCCAGGAGGTGACGGCGGGGTAGCAGGATGATTGACTGCCATGCCGTCATTCAGCTCGCGTAGACCGGGTGGCAAAGCGGTGTAGGACAAGGCGTACTCTTCAGACTTCATTTTTCGCCCGCACCCCCAATCACCACACGAATCCCCCTCCTGACTCGTATACACCGCGTTCGCAGCAACCGGTGTCGGCATCACAAACTGTGTTACCGTGGCGCTTGGCGCTGTCTCTCCATCACTGGAGCTCGCTTCGCTCGCGGCGACTTGGGCGTAATCGGTAGGCTGGGGCAACGCAGAAGTGGGAGAGACGGTAGGTCCGAGGGCGCCGGGTATGGAGAGGCCGAGAACTTGTTGGGCAGAGGTGCTGGGGAGGAAGGAGAAGAGGGTAAGGGAGAGGGTGATCAGGGGGAGGAGGGGGGAGGTGCGAGTGGTGATGGCCGGCATCGTGGTTGTATAGTGGTGTCGGGCCTGCCTGTTTAATAGTGGTGTGTGGAGATATGGGGTGCGGTTTTGATGGGGTGGGGATTGGATGGGGTGTGAGCAGCGAGGTGTCGTAAGGATGAGATTGATATGCTTTCACAGAAGAGCATGAGCCGTCAAGGCTAATAAATGAATGTCAAAAATCTAGAAGAAAATGACAGTATCCTAACCGCGGAACGAGACGTTGATCGAGTAGGTGCTGTGGGGGAGGGGCGGAGGGAGGGAAAGAAGAAGCGAAGAAAGAGAAGAGCTGCTGAACAAAAATAGCTCACCTCACTTGACGGGGACATCATATAATACAAACAGGACGCAGGTGGGGTGCGGCGATGCGTTAGAAACGGATACCGTGCAAGTGGTGACGCTCAGGGGGGCGGGGTGGGTTAGGACGACGGCTGGAACCGGGGTAGGCAAGAGGGTATATAACCGTTGCCTTGGTGATTGTTGGGGTGGAAATCAGTGGGGTGGGGTGTATGTACGTGCGGGCTGGCAGGCGCTGGGGTGGGTGTGTAAGGGAAGGGAAGAGGTAGGTGGGATGTCGGCCGAGGCGGTGCTGCCAACCTCATTAGATGTTGAGCGTGACATCGGGCGAATGTTTAGAATGCTGATGAGTCATGGCGAGGTCTCAAGGTCTCAAGATCTTGCCGGACGTTGACGAAGAGACTGTCGTCAAGGGTGATGCTAACTGGTGGTGACCGGTCGGCGAGGTGAACGAGTGGGCGCGTGCCGGGCTGGTGGTGGTGGGCGACGGCGGCACGAGATGTGTACTTACTTACGTTGGTCGTCGATCATCGATCGTTGTTCCCTGCTATTCGCTCAGCAAATCACCCGTCCTAATGTCCACCGGCGCCGTCTTCTCCAACCGTCGCCGACAGGATCTATATTTAACCCATGAGCATCACCTGCCAACTGTCTCTTGAGCCGCAGCGCCTTTCCCTCTAGGTTGATGGCCTTCTGCCTCCCTTGTTGCCCTCTCGTATCAACCATCTCTCCCATCGAAACAGCCAGGACCAGGAAGATAAGAAACATGCCTGCATCCTCTATCCATTCCGCTCATGCCGTCGTACCTGGCTCATGCCTTCTGCACAAGCTGCTCCAGCGCCTTGCCCACGTCCGCATCCGAAAGGTTCGCAAGCTGAGTCTCTCGCTCCACTCCCTTCTCTGCTCCGCCCCACATCCGTCAGCTTTCCATCGTCCGCTCAGCCGTCGGGAAGTAGCATAGGAATCTCGGGGGACGCACCGAATCGGGCGAATGCGCGAGGAGAGATATTGCTAGCTTCCCGAATGAGGAATTTGAGGTCGGGGTTGGCAGCCTTCACAGCGGGGTACGCCGACTGGACGAATTGCCTATACGCCGGATTGCCCGTCAGCCTCCATGCCCGTAGAACATGCCATGCAACGATGGACGAGGGGACTCACCGGACACCAGCGCTCGCGGGGGAAGTCTGGCAGAAGTGCAGCCGAATCTCCTTAACGGCCTTGGGGATCTGCTTGGCGAATGAGGACATGATTCTCGAGATGAGCGGGGTGCCGGGATGAGGTGGGGGAGGTGGTGCGTGGGTGTGGGTGCGCTAGTCTGGACTGTATATGTAGGAAGTGATGCTACGTCGGCCGGTTGTCCGTTGAAATGCTCGAGTTGGGATTCGCCCTTCTGGGAGTCAGATGGGAATCAGGTACACAATGTCTGCCTGATATTTATAAGAGACGCCTAAAAGTGTGATCTTCCCTCTTCCTCCTTGCCGGAGACTTTGGCATCCATCGTGTTATGTGAAAGCCCTACACTGCGCCATGTATACGGCTACGGTGTCCGGACAGTCTGCCAACTTTTTTTTGGGCCCGGCCTTCTTAGTTTGAGGGGATAGGTAGAGTACGAAGGTGTCTAAGACAAAGCCGTTAGAGGTTTGCATCTTCTTTTGCGCCAAGATCACACTGCCCACATACCATACAGCGGCCGTGGAGCCCGGCAACTAGTAAGGACGTAGTAATGAGGCGACGTAGACTAAGGCGTTCCTCACAAGCACAAAGATGTACATCAAAAGCGCAGACAATATACAAATCTCTACAAACGTCCTGTCCATCACATCTGCTACATTACTCCCTCCCGTATCATGCTATGCTGCAATTTCATCCCAGTCAAGCAGCACCTCGTCTCCTCTCACATCCCCCCACTCATCACACAGCCCGTCCTTCTCCAAATCATCCATCTTCAGCGTCTCCACCGCCTGGGGAGCCTGTAACCTTAGCAAGGAGGACTTCCCTGCGAGGCCCGGGCGGGTGGAGGGGGGCGCACCCGCTCGAGCACCCATACCTACACCAAGACGAGGACGAGGACCTTGAGCAGCGACATGCCGAGCAGCGGGCAGTACAGGTGGTCGCGGCACAGGCGCAGGAGGCTTGGTGACCGCCCGCGACGGGAGGGTGGGTTTTGTGCTGGAACGCGCGGGGAGGGTAGCTGTGGGCGGGCGGCAGGGGAGGGCGGCGGTGGATGAGGATGAGGGCGGGCGGGTGTGGGTGCGGATGATGTGGGCGGAACCTTTGGCATAGGGTTGGGATGCGGGTGTGCTGGGGATGGCGCGTGTTTGCTTTCGCATGAATTCTTCCTCCAGATCATCCTCATCTGCTCAACTCTTTAGCACTGTCTCACCCTTGACGCCCAGTCAGCCAAAAACAGACTCACCACCCAGAACGATCCTCCCACTCTCTTCCACAAACTTCAGCTCCGGCGCCGTGGGCACCTCACCACCCATTGTCCACATTGGCGGCATTCCCGCAAGGGTCTTAAAGATGTGCCCTACGTCCGGCACGTCCCACCCTGGGTCGTACGGTAACTCTACACGCCCTGTCAGAGCCGCTTCCGACTATGGAAAGGCACAGATGATACTCACCTTGTACTGGTGGAGGCATATACTCCACCTCTCCATCCTCCTCCTCTTCTACCTCTTCCACCCCTTCGAGCCCTTCCACTTCCACGCTCCCCAAGCTGACTTCTTCGTCCCACCGTACTGGCGCCGGTGTCACAAAGTTCTGCTGGGGACCAGGCGCTTCTTGCTGCTCAAGTGAGGCTTTCGCAGGTGTAAGCGAGACGCCTGAGAGAGACTGCCTCGAGCGGCGGCGCGTGCGAGCTGCGCTGGGGAGCGGGGTGGGTGCAGGCGCAGGTGCAGGGTGGGAGGTGAATGTGAATGGTGCAGGGGTGCGAAGGTTGTTTGACGGTCCTGGAGCTGCGCGCCGGGGAGCGGGGGTACGGGTTGGAATAGATGAGATGGGCGGCATTGAGGAGAGGGATTTAGAAGGTGGGAGGGAGGTGCTAGGTTTAGAGGGGCCGCTTGCGAAGAGGCGTTTGGGCTCTGCGCGGTGATGTTTACGGAGTGTTAGCGCAGGACAGATAGTGTGGGAAGACCACATACCTATATCATCGCGTTCACGACCTTTACCCTTACCGCCTCCGTTCTGCTGCACCAGCACATTGCGATCTCGTCCCTCTGTCTTCACGCCCAAGCCCATGCGCACGCCTGTGGACGGCCCGATGAGCTGCTTGCCGCCCATGCGGGAGGGGGTCTTGCTGGGGAGGGCATGCGCGTTCTCCTTGTCGAGGTTTTTCTTGGACGTAGTGGGGTGGAGTGAGCCATATGTGTGAGTGCGGGGTATGTGGTGTGTGCGTGGTGCAAGCATGCTGTGGATAGAGTGGATGTGCGTATGTCGGACAGAAGTCACGATGATGACAAGTCAACATGGGCCTGAAAACCAACGCGTCGAGTGCCACATACTCTTTTGAGCCAGGATATCGCCGCCAAACGCCGCGCACCTGGCCCCGGTGGAGTGCGAAACGCTCTTGCTCTTTCAGCGCGGGCCAGGCTTGTAGGCTATACGCACTCAAAACTCACCTCACACCACCCTCACCACGAAACACCATGGACAAGGACAAGATCGCTAAGCTCCAGGCTCAAGTCCGCATCGGTACGTCAAGACGCTTTTTTACAGCGAGTCGGTGAAGGCAGTAATGAATGCACGAGCTCACACGTCGTATGGACATCCACCGCCAACCTACTTCTCCGACATTCCACTCCACCACTCATCCTCTCGCATCGCTCCCCCCAATCCCTCCATTTCACCCGCCTTTCTTTGAACATACCCATTAACCAGGCGGCAAGGGTACCCCCCGCCGAAAGGTCGTCAAGAAGTCGGTGACCGCGTCGCAGGGCGACGACCGCAAGCTCCAGGCTGCTCTCAAGAAGCTCGGTGTCCAGCCTATCACTGGCGTGGAGGAGGTCAACATGTTCAAGGATGACGGGAATGTGCTGCACTTCGGTGCCCCCAGGGGTGAGTCGAGGCTACTTGGGTGTTACGGCAGCGGCAGGGGGGCGGTGGAGAACTTGCGGAGGGGTCAGGAAGAACAAGTGAAAGAACGAGTGGAAGGGAAGAGAGGGGAGGAGAAACGATGGGGCACTGCGGGGAAGGCTGGGCGTTGCTTTGAGGGCTGTGTCTGCGCCCGCCGGATACCCACACCCTCCCCCGACCACGCGCGCATGAGCAGGAGAAGATGGCATCAGGAATCAAGACTAGACCGGGGCTGACACGTCTACCCCCCTTATAGTCCAGGTGCACGCTGCCCTCCCCTCCAACACCCTCGCCATCTACGGCCCTGGCCAGACCAAGGAGCTCACTGAGCTTGTCCCCGGGATCCTCAACCAGCTCGGCCCTGACTCCCTCGCCAACCTCCGCCGCCTCGCCGAATCGTACCAGTCCATGACCGCGCGCCAGGCTGCCGTCGCCGGTGCTGCCGGTGGCGCCGGTGCCGAGGACAAGAAGGAGGGCGAGGTGGACGACGAGATCCCCGATTTGGTGGAGAACTTTGACGAGGCGGATGTGAAGAAGAGCGATCTGGAGGAGCTCGAATAAGGGCGCGGTCCGGCACGAAAGGAGAGTAGCAGGAGGCGGGGGAGCAGGCAGTGGAGGGGTGTATATGGCTTGTAACAGCTAGCAGATGAATGCCATGGCTCGCATACGTCGCAAACGTCGCAAACGTCGCATACGTCTCGCGTGTGGTCATTACAGTACTCGTATGTCGTATCGTACAACCCCACCGCACCCCGCCTACTTCTTGTTCCCCTTGCCCTTTGCGGCCTCTGCTCGCTCCGCCTCCTTGGTCGCCTTCATGTCTCTGTACAACTTGACCACTCGTTCCCGCTCCTCCTCCAAGATCCTCTGCTGCCCAGCATTTAGCGGCACCTTGCCACTCCCCTTGCCCACCGCACCGTAGACCCCCTTGCCCGTGGCCTTCTCCCCGCTCGACCGCTTCAAGTGCGGCAAGCTCGGCGGTGCCATTACAATATCGTTCAGCCGCCTAGGCGCAGGGGCCGCCGCAAACACCTTCTCCTTCTTCTTCGGCCTCGCCTCTCCCAGCCCCGAACTTTCCTCCCCCCCACTTCCATCCCCGCCCTCCCCATCCTCCCCACTCCCCTCCCCATCCCCCTCCCGCTTCCGCTTCTTCTCCTCCAGCGCACTTGCAGGTAACTTCCCCTCCTTGACAAGCTTCTCCAGCCTCGTGCGCTTCTTCCGCTCCTTCTTCTCGCGCCGTGCAGCAGCCTCCTCCGCGGCTTTGATACTCGCGGCGTCCTTGATGGCTTTGCTCACGGAGGGACGCAGGAGAGATTCGATGCGGCGGTTGTACTCGCCAAGGCTCTCTTGTGGGAGGATCTTGGGCAGCTTTGCCTTGCCCCTCTCCTTCTCTACTCCATCACCGCTCTTCCCCTCCGCTTTCCCCCCAGCATCCTTCCCACCCTCTTTCCCCCCCATGGCGCCCTTTCTCCCCCCCACCCCAGTATCCTCACTAGTCTTGCGGCCCGACTCGCGAAACGCAGACTGCACTTTCCAGGAATTGAGAATTCGCGCGGCGGAGCCTGGGGTGTCGTTGTAGCTGGATGCGGAGGGGTCGAGGTTGTAGCCTCTAGGAGGGGTGTTAGTTTGCTTTGTTTGAAGACATATCCGGGCGAAGAGGATGACGAGGCAGGGGGGAGATAAGAGGGGGAGGGCGAGGACACACTTCTTATTGTGTTCAGCCTCTCGTACTGATCGTTTCGCGCCTACGCCTTCAATATCAGCCTTGTCCGCTCCTGCATACACGTCCTCTATCTACTGACGCTTGTGAGGCATGTTGCTGCTGTAGTGTGGGGAGTAGGGGGGAGCAAACGCAGTTGAGGTTGTGGTTGTGGTTCTGACGCTGAGTGCAGGCTGGTGGTGAACGAAAGCTGCGTGCAGTCTTGCAGAGTGGAGGTTGGAAATCTTGGGATAAATAGGAGAAAAATAGACTTGAAGAGATATTCACGCATGCATCACAATCCTTTGGCGGACACCCCCATATCTCCGTTCACTGCCACGTGTCACGCATGCCACGCGCATCATCGCCGCCGCGCTGCTGAGCGGAGCGGAGGGTCTACAGCCTCGCTCGCTCTGTGACACAACCATACCTTTGTCATTCTTTCATGTTCTCTCTCTCTTAGCTTCACTGTCTTCTTCTCCCATTCGCCTCTCCTCACTCTTCTGGCCTTCCTCCTCCCCCCCCCCTCAACAGGCGACTCTCCCACCTAAGAGGAAGAACATACAAGATGGCCCCCCGCCTAGCCATGTACGGCCTCGCCTCGAGCGTGTTCGCGGCAGGGGTGGTCTCAAGTGCGATGCACTCGCGTGCGAACTTTTATGCTGCGGCTGTTTTGGTGGGGAAAAGTAGTGGGTCGCTGATGGTGAGTCTTGAGCTCTGGTGTCACAGGGGGGGGGGGGGGGGTGGTAGGAAGGAGGTGGAGTGTTGGTAGGGATCGTGCGGCCCCCTCCTGGGATAGGACCTCCTGGGAAGCGAGCAATGAGAGCACGAAACCAAGGTGGAGACGCTAATCATCAACTATCCAGATTCTCGCAAACTTTGCCCTCTTTATCGCCATCTGCTTTGGTATCGCCGTCAAGAAGGTCTTCTTTGGCCAGCTGCGCGCTGTCGAGTACGAGGTGAGCTGCCTCGATGTACCCGGAGAGATGTGGGTTGAGCTGACGCAGCGATGAAAGCATATATTCGAGAGGCTTTGGATATTCCTTACCGAGTCTCTTCTTGCTCTGGCCATCTTCCGGTACGCAGGCCGCACTGCTATGAGGCGTCGATAAGGAGTCGTCGCAGGAGCTGACAAGACGCGAAGGGATGAGATCACCGTGCCGTTCATCTTCCTGTACGGGGTATTGGTGTTTCTCAAGTGTTTCCACTGGATCACCGCGGACCGGGTCGACTACGTAAGCTCGTTTATTCAATCTGCGTGTGTGCATACAGCTGAACTCCCTCTCTCCCCCCCCCCCATCGCAGATGGACCAGATCCCGGCTCCCGGCCCCCCTGCTTCCTTCCACCTCCGCCTCCTCTCTATCACCTCTCTCCTCTTCTTCTTCGACCTCCTTCTCGTCACCTATTCGATCGACTGCATCCTCGAAGATGGCGTCTCCTCCATGGTGATCTTTGCGTCAGAGTTTACGATCTTGCAAGCGGCGATCGCAGGCACGGCGGCAAGATATGCTGTTGGGATTGTGGACCTGCGGAGGGCCGGGGGCAGGGAGGATGCGCCGGCTTGGGAGGCGAAGAGCATGTATCTGTTCTATATTGATTTGGCAGTTGGTGAGTCGGTTTCGGTGCTATGATTTTTTATTCTATTTATATTTTGTTGTTGTTATGGCTTACGGAAATGTGCAGACTTTGTCAAGCTCCTCACCTACCTCACATTCTTCACCGTCATCTTCCTGCACTACGGTCTCCCTCTCCACATCCTACGTGACGTCTACGTCACCTTCCGCTCCTTCATCGCGCGGTGCGGCGACCTCGTGCGATACCGCCGCGCGACAAGGGACATGGACGCGCTGTATCCGGATGCGTTGGAGGAGGAGCTAGAGAGGAGCGGGGATAGGACCTGCATCATTTGTCGGGAGGAAATGGTTGTGCGTGGGGGTGCAGGACAGCAGGGTGGAGAGGCCGCAGCGGCGGGGGAGACGGAAACAGCTGGGGGAACAGGCAGGGAAGGGGGCCCGAACGAGACGCCGAAGAAGTTAGGATGTGGACACGTGTTCCATTTCCATTGTCTCCGAAGCTGGCTCGAGAGGCAACAGAGCTGCCCCACATGGTGCGTATCCTTGACCCTTGTCTCTCCTCCTCCCATTACCACATTGAGCTGACCATCCGCAGTCGACGGGACGTCCTCGCTCAACCTACGCGACACACCAACCGGCGCCCCAACCGGAATTGGAACAATCCCCCTCCCGCCGCGCCTGTCCCTGTCCCCGCGCCCCATGCAGCAGTGGCTGCGGCAGCGGCTGCCGCAGCCGCTATTCCCGAAGCTGGGGCCGGTGCGGGTGGTCGCGGCCTCCAGCAATTCCAGATTGACGCGATCGAACAGATGCAGCGCGATATGGAGGAGTACTTCCCTCGTGAGCCTCGCCGGGCTGGGCCCACTGGCGCTGGGGGGGCGACGCCTACGGCTACGGCCGCGCCAACTGGGAATGGGGCGGGCGTAGGAGCTGAAGGGGTGGAGCACCGAATGCAGAGGGGGATATGGGGTGGACCCATCATCCCTGGTCGGTTCACCCCCGCCCCTCTTGGTGCTGCCCCGCGATTCCCCTCCGTCCCCTCTGGCATCGCCCGTTCTGCCCCTGCTGGCCCTCCCGCCCGGCCCGGCCCTTCATCTTTGAAGCAAGGGAACTCGTCAGACTGGCCAGACGAGGGAGGGCAGAACACGCCGAGAGGGGGGCCACCGCACCAGGATTCACTGACGATGAACTCACCGCAAGTGGGGTCGGGGAATGTTACCCCGTTTTCGAGCCAGCCGCCGGAGGTGTTTACATCGACGGGGTTAGTGAGGAAAGCTGGGCCCGGGGATAGGACAGACGTGGGAGTTGAAGCTGGGGTGGAGGCGGCAGGTGAGACGGAGGAGATGCCAGAGGGAGAGGGGCGTGGAGGGGAGGTGCAGGACAACGAGCCGGATGTGCGGAGACAGGTGGCTGCGGCGGCTATGCGGCGGATGCAAGGTCTTGGGATTGGGGCTGTCGCTGGCTCCGCGGGCAGGGCGAGCGGGAGTGGGGGCGGGAGCAGCTCAAACGAAAAGGGCAAAGGCAAGGAGACCGCGACTGAAGCACTCGACGAGTGGGACGCCATCCCCCGGTCCCGCGCCTACCTCTCCTCTCCCAACTCGCACCCCACCCTTTCAAATCTCCCCGCGCGCTCGCGCCCTCTGCCCACAGGCGGAGCACCCGAAACATGGGCCAGGACGGCTAATGGTGACCATTACCAGACGGCGGAGAGGACAAGAGAGGCGTTGCAAGAGAGGGTGAGGGTGTTGAGTGAGATGGATGAGCGGATCTGGGGGTTGGTGGGCGATTTGATGGAGCTGAAGAGTCAGTGGGAGGCGGAGGATGGGGTGGGCGTAGCGGGGGAAGGGGAGGAAGCGGTGCCGGGGGGTAGGGGATGAGTGCCCGGTGTCTAGGGTGCCCAAGCGAGAGTGGTAGTTGTCTGTAGTATAGGGTGTAAGCCAGCATTGTGACATGCATGCAATAGTATCTGTTCACGCAGTGTGTCTCTCGGCTGTCTCTCGGCTGTTTGGAGGGTGCTGATTGCAGAAGCGGAGGTGCCTGGCTGTTGAGCACGCGGAGCGCGGAGACGGCGGGCGGGACACGGCGATAGATCCTTAACGTACTCCTTCGACCCTCAGCCGCCCATGCACCCAGCCACGCACCCTGCTGGCTACTCGTGTTCGGTCTGCAAGAGCACCCCGGGATGGGTCCATCGAACGTGGAAACAGCAGTCGTCTGCTCTACCCGAGAGCCCTGAGAACGATTCGGGATCAGCAATATGGCCTCTTCGGACAAGCGCGACGATGTGGGAGAGGGATCGTCGAGGGCTACACTTCGCACCGACAGCCCTGAGGATCAGGAAGCCGCAAGAACTGAAGGTGAGGGAGAGGATGCGCGGAGCGGAAGTGCCGCTGGGGAGGGTACTGCCCGGGGGGAGAGCGATGTGGACCGCAAGTCAGCGAGGGGCGCCTGCCCCCCCACCCCACCCCTCTCCAACCCCGACGACGTCGAGCTCCAAACCTTCGATGTCCCCCCACCCATTTCCCCCCCAGTCCTCCACTCCACAGCCACCTCCCATTCCAAGCGCGAGCTCGTCCAAAACCAAGCATGCCCAGAGCAGCGGAAGAATGCGATTCTCAACCTCCCGCCGCCGCTACCGTTCGATATGGTCGTGGAGGGACTGACTATTGGTGTGCCCGAGAACAAGGCGACTTCGTACGCCTCTCTTCTCACATTATTGAGGTAGGGTCAAAGCTGACTGTCGGAGACAGTTGGATAGCGGGATTCGGGAAGAAGAAGCAGAGTGACGAGCAAGGCAAGCAAAAGAAGAAGCAGATCCTCAAGGACGTATCGTGCGAATGCCGGAGCGGCGAGGCCCTCGCCATGTACGTCCCCTTCCACGTGTCTGTGCTACATACCCTCTCCACCAAGGTACTCGTTGACACCCAGCGCAGCCTTGGAGGCTCAGGCTCAGGCAAGACCACCCTCCTCAATGCCATCGCGAACCGTCTCACAGGTCTACCCACAGAGAGCGGCGAGGTCGCATTCTACTCGGCGTCTCAGGCTGCGGCAGGGCGTGCGAGCGGGGACCGCGCTGTGCCGGAACTGGGCGAAATGAGCAGGGGGGAAAAGATTGGAAGGGGGCAGGTGAAGAAGAGGATTGGATTCGTGAGGCAGCAGGATTTCTTAGTGGAGTGTTTGACTGGTGAGCTCCGCGGTTGCAACGATAGCAGGTGGCGGGGCTGACGTGGGACAGTACGAGAGACTCTGACATATGTGAGCTGCTTCGGACTGTTGATGTAGCTTGACATAGCTGACATCGATCGGACAGACTGCCCGCCTTCGACTACCGACGTCCCTGTCAAGCCAGACGATCGCCTTGATCGTGGAGCAGACGATAGACGAGTTGGGACTTAAAGATGCGGCAGATACGGTGGTCGGTGGGCCTTTGCGAAAGGGCATATCGGGTGGAGAGAAGAGGCGACTGTCCATTGGATGTGTGCTTGTGACGCTGCCAAGCGTCTTGATCCTTGATGTAAATGCGTGGAATGCCCGTTGAAGATGGTCTAGGCTGACATGGAGATCACACAGGAGCCGACCTCAGGACTAGGTACGTAGGACTTGGGCACCACCTCGCCAAAGCTAACCCCCCATCTCCAGATGCCTTCACCTCTTACCTCCTCCTTCTCACCCTCTCAGAACTCGCGCGCCGCGGCCGTACCATCATCCTCTCCATCCACGCGCCCCGCTCTGACGCCTTCGACATATTTGACCGCATCGCCCTTCTCTCCAAGGGCGAGATTGTCTACTCAGGTCTACGCAGTGACTGCCTCGGGTGGTTCTCCGCTTTGGGGCATGTGGTCGAGAAGGGTGTTAACCCGCTTGGTGCGCCCCATCCTCCCCTTCGAGACTTCTTAACAGCAACGCAACAAACGCTGACTGGCCGACGGCAGACTTCCTGATCGATACCTGCTCGGTCGATAACCGCACCACTGAAAAGGAAGAACTGACCACCGCGCGAGTCCACGTCCTCGTACAGGCGTGGAAAACCCGTTCCCCTACCCACTGGGTCGATCTCGCCAAAGACTCTGAGCGGTCGTCCTCCAACTTATCGATGGACCAAATCACCCCCGGCCCTTTAGAGCGGGTGATCACCCGTGAGCACCGCAGACGGGAGGGCGGGGCTGGAGCAGATGGCGTAGGCCATGACGCAGGGTTGGGGGCAAGCGACGAGCAGCGCCCTGGAATGTGGAAGCAGACCGTCGTCCTGACGGCTCGCGCGCACCGAAACGTGTATAGGAATGTACCGCAGCTGGTGGGGTTCATGGTGCAGGCAGTATTGCTGGGTGTTATTATTGGGATCACATATTACAGACTGCCTGATGTGAGTTGCCTGAGTTGACTGATTGCGTAGGAGAAATCCGGTGGGGAGGCGGCAAGACCGGCTGGCTGATGCTGGGCGTAGACTCCGACGGGGGTGCAGAGTCTCAAGAATCTGTCTTTCCAGCTAGTTCCTGGGGTATTTTATCTACAACAGGTGTTTTGTAAGTAGGCCGTGGGGTGGGCAACAGACGGAGCTGACTCAGTGGGTGTCTAGGGATTTACAAGTTTTGTACCGACCTTGTCATTTTTGATCGTGAACGCGAGGTGGGCGCTACGTCCAATCATGGTGCTTTACTGAGATGATGGCTGATTGTAAGACATTCAGGACCGACTTTACGTATGCCCTCCGCCTCTTCGCACTCCCACCACCCTCCCACTCTGCGATACAAGCTGACCAGCGCCACCGTAGGACGTCGTCCCCTGGGTCATCTCCGACTTTACCTCCTTCCTCATCCCATCCATCCTCTCCCCCTCCATCTATGTTGTGCTAGTGTACTTTATCTCAAAGATGAGGACGGAGGATCTGGCTGCGAACCTATTTACGATCATGGCATCGGTAAGTCTGGGTCCTCGGTCTTCGGGACCTGGTTGTGCGATGCGGAGGGGGGGAGGGGGGGGGGGAGAGAGAGAGAGAGAGAGTAGCTGATGGCTTGAGGGTGGGATGGTAGACGATGTTGGTGCAATTCACGACGCAGGGATTGGCACTCTTGTCTGTGAGTACAAAGCCTCGCCGTCAGTTGATGCGAGTGTTGGTGGTGACCAGCCCCCACAGGCTTCTATATTGCGCTCGTTCTCGGCAGCATCCATGCTCGGCAACTCTTTGAACCTCTTCCAGATGTGAGTGCCCAGTCTGCTATCCGACAAGTGTGCCTTCAGGGCATAGCTCGTAGCTGACGTTGATGACTCGATCTACTCCAGCATGAGCTCCGGTTTCATCCTGTGTGTTTAGAGGTTCTCGGAACCTCGGATGGTTACTGACGATGCCGGGAACAGGACTAACGTTCCAGTCTACGTCTCATGGATCCGGTGGATCAGCCCATACTTTTACTCGTTCCGTAGGGCTCAGCTATCTTTCGAGACCAGGCAAAAGGCCATCTGAGCTGATCACGGTCATGCGTGCAGGTATCGTTGCGACCACGCAATTCAAGGATCGGGTATTTGACTGTCCCTCCGATTCCAGCGCGAACCTCAACCAAGTGAGCTAGTATAGTGACGATCAAGCTTTACAGCCGAGCTGACCCTCTGTCACAGTGCCTCGGCAACAACGTTCTCAACGGTCTCAAATTCAACTACAGCACCAATCTGGGCGTCTGGTTCGCAGGCTTGATTGGTTTGGGCATCGTACAGTACGCCCTGGCATGTCTAGTTCTCTGGGGCTTACCGGCGGGAGGAGTGAAGCATGGGTCCGAGATTGAGAGTCAACAGCGCGGGAAAGGAACAGATGTGGAGGAGAGTCATGTGACGAGGGAGAGCATTGATGTGGCTGTAAGCTCCTAGGACCGGGCCGGGCCGTACGGGGTGAGGTGCTGATGTGGGAATGGGTAGGTGAAACACTTGGGCATGAAGTGGAAGAGGAGAGGGAGGGGGGCGATGAAAGATCGGTCAAAGACGATCTTGGACGACGTGACGATGAACTTCCCGGGTGAGCGTGGCCGGTCCAAATACCTTTAGTGTAGTGGAGGGTCGAGCCGCTGATTGTCATGGGTTATGCAGCTGGAGAGATCTCGGCGATCCTCGGTCCATCGGGTGCTGGCAAGGTGAATTTTCAAGCCAAGTTGAATGCTAGATGCACCAGCTAACCTTCTCTTCCCTAGTCCACCCTTCTCCAGCTCATCTCGGGCCGGTCCCTCAACCCTGGCCCCCTATCCCACTTCACCATCACCGGCTCCATCCTCTTCTCCAACCTCCCCGCCTCCCCGCTCTCCCAATACAACGTCGCCTTCGTTGAGCAGGACGACGACTGGCACCTCCCCTCCCTGACGGTACGCGAGACGCTCACATACGCGGCGATGCTGCGCTTGCCGGATAAGATGCCGAGGAGGCAGAAGGTGGCGAGGGCGGAGACGGTGCTGAAGATGCTGGGGTTGAAGGATTGTGCAGATTTGCCTGTGGGCGGGGCGTTGCTGAAGGGGATTAGTGGAGGTGAGAAGAGGAGGCTGAGCTTGGCTGTGCAGAGTGGGTCTATTCCGAGGAGATGATGATGGGACACGCTGACGAGATGTGGTTAGTGATAAATGACCCAGCTGTGCTGGTTGTCGACGAACCGTGAATTTGCTTTGATGTTTTGATCTGAAGGGGAGACACAAGCTGATCTCAAACATGTATGCAGAACATCTGGGCTGGATGCGAGTATCGCTCTCAGCGTGATGCAAGTGCTTCGAGACATCGCGGCTACGGGGAGGACTGTCATCGGTGGGTCTCTTCTGTCAAAGATTTGCTATCCGGTGAAGCTGACCCATGCTTTGCAGCGACAATCCACCAGCCTCGGAGCGACATATGGAAGCTCACTGACAACGTCACACTCTTAGCCAAGGGTGGTGTCGTAGCTGTGAGCTTTCTTCAGAGCACCCAATCGCCCATACCCTTCGTGAGCTGACCGCACGTTTCATAGTTTACGGGCAAACGCTCTGAAGCCCTCGAATTCTTCACATCAATCGGTTACCCTATGCCCTCTGAATTCTTCAACCCCGCAGACCACCTGCTCGACCTCGTCTCTATCGACCCCCGCATGGCGAACCACGCGGAGTCGCTCGCGCGGGTTAATAACCTAACTGCGATATGGCGCCAGCGCACCTCGTCCGAGGAGGGGGAGGAGGTGGAGAAAAGCCAGGGCCGGAATGATGGGAAAGGGCAGGGAATATGGGGTCGGGCAGAGGTGGGGCTATCTAGCCGTGCAGCAGGGACGACGAGTATGCGTGTCGCGCTGCCCGTCGTTCTTGAGCGGCATTGGAAAAACCTCTGGCGGCGGAAGGACGTCTTCTTCAACAGGTTGGCCCAGACGCCTCTCCTGGGTGGTCTGTTTATCTTATTCTTCCAGAGGCTTACGCATGGCCCGTCAGGTGAGTCTCACATCTGCTGGTGTATGTAAGGCAAGCAGCAAAAGCTAAGACATGGCGGTTAGGTGCCCAAGATCGGATCGGCATAACGATCGAATCAACATCGGCGATCGCATTCGTCGGGTTGCTCAACGCGATGGCGATATTCCCCGCCGATCGAAATCTGTACCTCCACGAAGCCAAGTCGTCCGCGCGATACTCGCCAGCGACGTTCGTGATCACGTATACGCTGGTGGAGATCGGGTTCGAGCTGCTGGGCGGGTTCGGATACGCTGCTATCGTGAGCTCACTTCACTTGCCGCGAAACGGTCCTACGCTGACGCACATGGCACATGGCACGACCAGATGAACGTCGGGGTGGGTATGCAGACCTCCGCGCGGATCTACTTTGAGTTTGCAATCGCCATCTGGGCGATGGTCAACATGGGCGAGAGCTTCGCCATGATCCTGGGAAGCTGGATCCAGACCGAAGGGCTGACTGTGACGTGAGTGGTTGCTATGTTATGGTGGTGAAGGACTTTGGGGTAGGCTTCCATGCTGATACTGGTGTATGATGTGTGCAGGGTGGTATCGACGATCTTGTCTATCGTGGGGCAGGTTAGCGGGGTGATTTCGTTGTCGGTGCCGTCATGGCTCGCTGGTGTGAGCACCTGTCCCATGTCTATGGATCTGCAATCTGACAGGTTGACTTCCGATACTCAGCTGGCTTGGGCGACCTGCGTCAAAGGTGAGGCCAGTTGAGGGCCGTAGTCAAAAGAGTTATACGTAGCTGATGTGTACTTGTAGCCGCGGTCCGCGTGTTGATCATCAACGAATCTGTTGGCCTCCAGTTCCAGTGCACAGACTCGCAGATCTCCTCCGGAGCTTGCGTAGCGCGTAGCGGCGAACAACTGTATGTCTCCCTCCCACAGCACACGCCCCTCATCCCCGAGCCATACCTAACGGCACCTTCACCAGACTCGCCCTCTTCGGGTGGAGGGACCTCAATACAGCGCGCTACATGGGTATCATGGTTGCGATCTGCGTGGCGTGGAGGGTAATGGCGTGGGTGTCGATAGCGCTGCGTGTCGGGGGGTTCAGGTGAGGTAGGTGTTGTACGATAGTCGATGTTCCTGGTATTATGAAGGTTTTTTTTGGTCAACAGAAATGCTCGCGGACTTGGGCACCAACTCAGGTGACTGTGGGATACTGTGGACTTCAAGACTGTTCAGGTATTCAGGCTAAGATATGGGAGGGGGCGGGGGGTTCAGAAAGCGCTATTTCCGCCTATGCCTTCACGGCATTTTGTAAGAAATGAAGAGAACAGTCAACAGAGTATGTGAAGTTGTCCTCTGAACTAGCCCAAACACGACACATATTTCAATCTCTAACCAGCAGGCATAGATCTCAGGACCAAGACCACAGCAACAAGCATCGGTGTGCAGTTATATGTGCACATATTAACCCCTCTCGATGCATCATGAAGATCGCCGTCGTTCTTTGCCATTGTATACACCCCACGCATGCGCATGCATTTCCCCTCTCTCCATTCCTTGCCCCCACAGCCCTTCCTTATCGCTCTCTGCACCGCGATGTCGACTCCATGTTCTCCTTTGAACAGTACTGCGGTGCTGCCGGATGAAAAGAGTTTTTAAGCTGCAGTAGGAGTAGTTGCGGGAGCCTGAGCAGGACCGTTAAGTGGGGAACGAGGTCGGCCTCCAGGCCTGGCTCCACCGCGACCACCTTGAACATCACGCCTTATCAGTACCACACCTCTCCAAACCCTACGAGAGATCAAACAACTCACCAGACCCGCCCCTGCCACGGCCCATACCCCTCGCTCGCCCTGCACCACGTCCTCGCCCCGCGCCCGCCCCAGCACCATCCCCAGCCTGTTGGTCAGCCCCCGTCACACCCTTCCCGACCACCTGGAACCCATCATCATCCACCTTCTTCCCCTGCCCCTGCTTCCCTTGCCCCTGCTTCCCCTGCCCCTGCTTCACCTGCCCAGGCTTCACCTGCCCCTGGGGACCTTGCGGCTTGGGTCCCCTCTGCTGCCCCTGCCCCTGCTGCCCGCCCCTGAGCCCCCTCCCCCTCTTCCCGCCCCTCCCCCTCCCGTTTCCTGCCCCTCCAGACACCTGTGCAGGGGTCTCCGCCCTCTCCCCAGCACTCCCAACACCCGACTCACCCCCCGAGACGTTCTTGACAGGCTCAGGAGCGGCCAGAGACGCGATCACTGCAGGGGGTTGGGAGACATGGGCATTGGCGAGCTGGTTCTCTTCGATCAGCGCTGCAGCTGGCTCTGCCTCTTCAATATCTGGCTTGTCCTCAGCCGCAAAGGCAGAGGTGGTATGGAGGTCGAGGGTGTGTGTGGTCTCTTCGTCGAGATCGTCCTCTGCTGCCCAGTCAAAGACTGGGGGCACCACCGGCGCATGCTCAGTCCCGTCAGCAGTCTCTGGCGCTGGGGTGAGGGCGAAGGCTGCCGATGCAACAGGGGCGGGCGAGGGGGCAGGCTCAGCGACAGCAGGAGTTGAAGGAGCTGTTGCGAGTGCTACTGGTGGTGAAGTCTGGCTCTGTCCAGCCTGCATCCAACCACATAAAAACAATCTCATCAGTTGAGCTCCCGTTCATCAAACAAGTTCCATGTCAGAACTGACCTCCGCAGGTGCCTCAATCTCATCTGCTTGCAAGAAGTTGAACTTCTTCTCACCAGCTGCTCCACTATCCGCAACCACCGCCTGATCCTCCACCCTTTCAGCCTTCCCAAATCCATTCGGCAGCTCATGCTCCGATGGAGCCGCTGTCGACGGCTGCGTCGTCTCGAGCGAGTCCTCGACGGTCTCCACCGCCTCGACGTCCTCCTCCTCAGGAGCGTCTTCTTGGGGGAGGGAGTCCGACTCCGTGAGGAGCTTGAGGAGGTGGTGTACATGTTCGTCTGTTGAGTTGCGTAGTCCACCTATCAGCTTGCCGCTGACGGCTTGGACATGGTGGTAGCTGGACTTCGCGAAACGCTAGACTTACCTTCCTCATCGTCCGCGGGCCCCTCCACCAACCCCTTGACCACGGCCGCCCCTCTCTCCCCGCCCGCGATGATATCCTCGTACATCCGCCCGACGCGGAGAACGTCTGTCGCCTGAACCTCATCTGTGAGATTGCGCGGGAGGGAGAGGCGCGCAAAGATGAGGTGCTCGTGGTCTGTTGAGCGGGCGGGGTGGAGGAGAGAGTGCAGGCGGAGGAAGAGGGAGAGGGGAGTTGAGAGGAATGTCTAAGAGGTGCAGGGGTGGATGGGTGGGGGGGTGAGGGCGTGAATTAGTCAGTAACTGACAGCCTCTAACCACTGCAATGATGAACACCCGACCTACCTGGAACTCTGCAACCTTGTTCACGCCATACTCCTGTTGGTCCTTCTTCGCCTTCTCCCTCAGCTCTCTCACTTTCCCTGCCTGCTCCAGCTCCACGTTCTATCCCATTCCGCCCGTTTCAGCTCTACTACTCCCCCGATCTCCAAGCCAAGCCCCGGTCCCAATCCCAGGCCAGTATAAGATAGTAAGCAGACACACCTCGATGATCTTTGTGAGCTCCTCCAACTCATGATGCACCCCCTCCAACACCGGGAGGCTCGCGACAGCCTTTAGTTGGTCGGCGTTGAGACTCTCGGGCTTAGCGTTCACGTAGGACTTGACGCGTTGCTGTGCGTGGGTCAGTTCCAGTGGGGCAGTGGTAGAAGGGAGGACGAGAGGGAGAGAGGGGAGAGAAGGGGGGATATCAGCACGTTCTTGAAAGGATAGAGTCTAAATATACACAAAGCACGCTATACGGGCATAGCTACATAGTATATAGCCCACATCCTCAGCAGTAAAGAACTACACACGTACAATCTTTTTGCCCAACGCCTTCATGCGCTTCGCAACAATATCCTCCACCGGTCCACGATGGTTATGGGCCTTGGCGCCCTCGAGCTGGGGCGATTCCGACATGCTTGCTCCGTTTTTGTTGATATATCTCTCTCTAGTGGGGTATGGTGGGGGACGTTATTGAGGAGTGTGGTCATATATCAAGAAGGTGTATAGCGAAAAAAAGCGTTGTTCAAGGAAATGACGGACGAGCGAGAAACGAGTGGAAAGCGATCGTCATCCACTCCCTTCCTCCACCACGTGATCTCATCCTTCATCTTCTCTTTCACCTTCACGCACCCTTGTTCACGCCCCTTACCCCCGCCCCCTCTACCAACACCTCACCACCAACCCTTCGACCAACAATGTCAATGCAGCTCCCCCCAGGGTTTCGTCCCTCTTCCGGCCCCTCTGGCGGTGGCGGCCAAGGCGGACAGGGGCCTTCTCCCGAAGAGCGCCAGGCGGCCGAGCAAAGGGCGATGCAGCAGGAGGAGATGAAGCGGACAATGATTGCTGCGATGCTGGAGCCTGCTGCTCGGGAACGATGTGCGTTGAGTCTGTCCTCTCATTGCTTCTTGTTCTGCACCTCGGGGTGTCTCCGCCTTCTCACTTTTTTCCCTCATGATGCCACCCCCTCACCCATCGCTCGTGTGACTAACAAGACCACCCCCCCGGCAGTATCCCGGATTTCCCTCACCCGCCCGCAGCTCGCCTCCCAAGTTGAGAGCCTGCTCGTCAACATGGGTCAGCAGGGAAGAATCAAGGGGCAGGTGTCGGATGAGGCGCTCAAGGGGCTTCTGGAGCAGGTGCATATTTCGTTCTTCTTTCTCTTTTTGTTCGTGGGCTGGCTGGGTTGTGGGGTTGGGGGTGGTATCAATGGCTTGAGCTTCTCTGTGAAGGCTGAAGCCATAACCAACGGAAACCCCACCTTCACGACCCGGACCCTCATCCGCGAAAGATACCCCCCCATGTCTCACCGCCATCACCTCTTCAATCTCACACACGCTGACTCCCCCTATAACGCTTTCCATGCGGCGACCTACAGGTGTCCAACCCCGCACCAACAAAGAGCACGACCCCCGCAGTCTCCACCTCTGGGAGGACAAAAACCCTTGGTAATGGGATCACTGTGAGTGATGCATCCTACGCGTCTTCATCCTGATCAGCCGATGCAGCTCGGTAGGTCGGCGCTACGATGTCATAGCTGATAAGGGTTTGATGGGGGTGTAGATCCAGCGTAAGAGAGATGACTCTGATTCAGATGAGTATGATCTCTAGGGGGCATGGCCCCCTACCGATCATTTGAAGTAGGCGGGAGGAGAGAGGTGGCCCTAGGCCGAGAGGGAGTGTGATGTACACATTATCAATTGTTTTGAGACCGTGTCCGGATCTACTTCTGTTTTCTGATGTGCTGCCCAATTTGGCGGTACACTATCTTTGTTTCAAGTAGACGTATTGTCTGGGACGGTTTTATGGGGAGCGAAAGGTGGGGGGCCACATCATGTCACAATCCTGCTCTCCTGCCAGCTACGACTCTGTTTCGTCCCTTGCGAATACCACCGTCTCGTCTGCTGTCTGTGCTCCTTGCTGTCCCGTGCCCCGCGCTATCCACCCGCCAGGTCCAAGAGAAAGAAATGCAAGTGAAGAACATCAACGATGCCTGAGATAAGAGGAAAACATTTCAACCCCACAGAACACCACCCCGGCCCAACCCAGCCCGATCGACCAAAAATCCAGTGACCGTCTGCATCCAAGCTACATCTACCCCTCCCGTCTCCCTCCTCCGCCTACGCCCTGCCACCCAGCAGAGTCCCACTCTAAGCCACAACGACCCACACTCGGACAATGTTGTCCGAGTAACCGGCGAAAAGGGTCTGGCCGTCGGCGGACCAGGCGAGCGAAGTGCATTCGGGCTTGCGGGCCTTGTCGCTGAGGCCGTCGAAGTCGGGTTGGAGGTCGTCCACGAGGGACCTGCACATGGGTGTCAGCGGCGGTCATGTCATTTGTGAGGTGGAAAAAGGCGCACTTGGACTCAAGGTCGAAGATCTTGATGGAAGAAGCAGTAGCCGCACACAGCCAGTACCTGTTGGGCGAGAAGACGAGGGAGTTGATGACGTCCCCGGCGTCGAGAGAGTAGAGGTGCTTGCCCTCGTTGAGGTCCCAGAGCATGGTGATGCCGTCCTTGCCACCGGAGGCAGCGAGGGACCCGTCGGGGGACACGGCGAGGGTGTTGAGGTACCCGGTGTGGCCGTGGTGGGTGGTCTTCAGCTTGCACTTGGAGAGCTCCCAAACCTGATCAGGGGGTTAACAATGATCAGCTTCTCTTCTTTTCAGTTTCGCTTTGCAGGACGAAGGGTAAAAGAGGGCGGAGAATGAGTGGTGATCAGAGATCTTGGTGGAAAAAGTTGTCTCATCGGGTCTGTTTCACCCCTCTGAAGTAGCAAATATATAGATCGCATCATGTCGATGGCTCTTGCCCTCTTGTGCCTTGGTGGTAGCTGGTGGGCGGGGTATAAGAAAATGCTCACCTTGACGGTCTTGTCCCAGCCGGCGGAGATGATAACGGGAAGAGCGGGGTTGGGGGAGAATCGCACGCAGGAGACCCTTAAAAGAGAGAGAGGTCAGCAAAATTTGGCATGTTGTAGAGGGAAGAAAAAGACACTCACCACTCGGTGTGGCCGTCCTCAACAATGTCAAACTTGCACTCGCCGAGGGTGTTCCAGAGCTTGATGGAGCGGTCTCGGGAAGCAGACACGATTTGACGGTTGTCGGCGGAGAAAGAGACGCTGTGATGGACTCGTTAGCTCCTCTCCCCTCCCATTTCCCCCCCCCCCCCTCACTACCCGGATCCCTCCCAACCAAGCTGCACCAGCAGAACTCACGAGAGGACGTCGCCAGTGTGGCCCACAAACTTCTTGGTGGTCAAACCAGTGTTGAGGTCCCAAAGACGAAGGGTGTGGTCCCACGAGGAGGAGAGGGCGAACTGGCCGTCCGAGGAGATGGCCACGTCGGACACAAAGTGGTTGTGGCCGTGGAGGATCTTCTTGGGGAAACCGTAGAGGTTGTCCTCACGGGTGAGCTGCCAAGAGATGACAGTCTTGTCTACAGTTCCAAACCCGCTCTGTCAGCCCTTGCCACACATCACTCTAATCCCCGTCTTCTTTTCCCCCTCCCCCTCTCCGAAGATAGTTTGAAGCTGACGCACCCCTGGACGCGGTGAGGATCATGTCGGGGTTCTCGGAAGAGGTGGCAATGGCGGTAATGGCGCCGGAGTGGCCCGCGAGGTTGCCCTTGAACATGAGGTGCTCTCCCATTTTGAATAGAGGATATAGGGTGGGTAGGTGAGGGTAGTTTTAGGGAGGTATATGGAGAAGAGAGAGCGAAGCGCAGGAGATTTCAATGAGCACTGGCGACGGGTTCGGACCGCCACAGTCACTCGGAGTTTCGACGCAAAACGCCGATTGCGTGCCTGCCTCATCGGACATTGCCTTTCAGTCCGCGTCGCGTGTCCGACTGACATGGATATCGTGGTTGGCTATTAGTGTAGAGACGTATCTATGCAGCATTTTACTCGTAGACATGCTTCTTTCCTGTTTACCCTCTTCCTTCACGGCCTCCTGCTCGACAACATACCCGGCGAAAATTGTGGTGGCGGTAGGGAGAATGGCGGAAATAGGGGCCTGGGAGCCCAAGCGATTGGCTCGATCTTCTCCTTCTCCCCTCTACCGCCCTCGGGTCCTGCCTCAGTGTCCCCTGCAGATATCGCTCTGAGTCGAATCGGTTACCGGAGGAGGAAAGGTCTGACAGCAATGTCAATAGCTATGTTGTGTGGAGCCGCCGTCATCTACATGGACCCACATTCCACCCCTGACGAACTTGCCGTGACCATGGAAAGGTAAACACGTGATAGGCATTGTTTTAGGTGCCATTTCGTAAGCCGTAGAAAAGTCAGTGGAGATACACCCCCACACTCAACATCTACCCTCTACACCCCAAAACCTTTCCCCGTACGCAGTCACTCCTCGTCCTCGCTCTCCTTCTCCTTATTTCCCTTCTGCCCCCTCGCCTTCGGTGCCTTCGTCTTCTTCTCCTTAGGCGGGCTCAACCGATTCCTCTCCGCTCTCCACTTCTTCTCAATTTCGTCCTTTCGCAACTCCCACTCGTCGTCCTCAATCGCCTGGATCTCGTATAGCAAGGCGATCTCGCGCGTCCATATGGCGAGGTGCTCGCTGGCGATGGGGGATTCGGCGCCGGGGGTCTCGAGGACGAGTGGGATGCCGGACATGAGGGGATCACGCATGAGGGCACGGAAGGCGGTGAGGCCGATCTTGCCGCTGTGTTCCAGGAGAGCAGTCAGCGCCGCACCCGTGCAAAAGAGTGGCTCCAACACAACCATTGGGAAAACACGCACAGCCCGATATTCTCATGCAGGTCCTTGTTCGCCCCCAACTCTGCCTTTGAGTCATTCAAATGCACGCCTGCCAGATAGCCGTTCCCCACTTCCTGGTCAAATTTGTTCATTACTGAGCGGTAACCCTCAGGGGTGCGGATATCATACCCTGCTGCGAAGGTGTGGCAGGTGTCGATACAGACCCGGACCCGCTCCTTGTCAGTTACAAGCTCGATGATGGAGGCGATGTCGGAGAAGGCTGTGCCGACGATGTTGGAGCCCGCGTTGGCCTAGGAATCGGCTTTTGCATCAGGCGGGGAGAGACTCGCATACGATAAGCTAGGAGACACTTACCATGTTCTCTATAACAGTGATGACCTCGGGCACCTCCTCGTGAACCTTATTGATGGCTTTCGCGATGAGCGCAAAGCTCTCCTCCTTCGAGCACGCCCCTACGGTAGACCCGGGGCTGGTCACAATGTGGTCAGTTGACTCATGTGACCTGAGACCAGACCACTATAACTTACTGCCAGTTGTAAAGCTTGATGCCGAGCTGGTGACACCGGTAGATGTCATCCTTGAAACACTCGTACGAGGTGGCCCACTTTGCTCTGTTCAATGGCGTTAGCTCTGGCTAGATGGTTTGGTGTGCGTGGCATCAACATACGGGTCAGGGTTCCTGCAAAGGAAGACAGGTCAGCGTCTTGGCGATAGAAGAATGCCAGAGGAAAGGCGACATACCCCAGGTTGATGAGATAGCTGCCGTGCACTAGGATGCTCTCAGGCCCATAGCCCATGCCTATCACTCGTGTCAGCAGTTGACACCTTCAATCCCATCGAAGAGGACATACCGCCATCCTCCTTGCTCTTCATCAGGTCCTTGAACTTCTGAATGACATCAAGCTCAAACGGCTTGCTTTTCCACTGCCTCTGGCTCTTCATAAACAGTGCCAGGCCATTGGCCCCCGCGAGACCCGCTCTCAACAACGCTGTCGCCGGCCCACCGGCCATCGACACGTGCGCCCCGATAAGCATCGGCCGAGCCCCCTCGCCTTGTTTTTTCCAAGACGGAGGGAGCGCACCATTAGGCGCAGCAGACGCTTCGGGGAAGATGAAGGCGGGATTGCCCTGGCGAGCAGGGTGGAGTGAGGGGTCGAGTTCCGCTGGCGGCCACTGGTTGGCTTTGGATACACGTGGCTTCTTGGCCGGCGCACGCTTCTCGTCGTCATCCGCCTCCACTTTTGGAGCTTTGACAGCGGTTTTCTTGGCTTCATTCACTGCGACCGCTGGGGCTTTCTTTCTGGTGACGGCCTTCTTTTGAGCAGCTTTGGCCTCGACGTACGCATCTGACGCGGCGTCAGAGACGGACGAAGCTGAGTTGGACCGTTCGCGTTTGATAACGCCGGAAGCGGCTCGTCGAGGGGGCATAGTTTGGAGAGTTAGAGGTGGGGTTATGATGAATGGGGTGAGGCGGGTTCTTGTGAGCTGTAAAGGTCGGAAATACTTCCAGAGCATGGGTTGGCTGTGAAGATGAAGAAAGATGTGGTTGACGCGTAAAGTCCGATTTCTGGTTGACGCGTCCATTGCGTGTCCGGACACATGCTCTCGGCTGTCCGGTGTGGTCATATCCAAATTGGACATGATATAGTATGATGGAACCCGACACTGGCAACGAAGTCGTCATTCAAGTCCGCGGCCCATTCCATTATCTACACTTCATCTGTACTCATCCAAAATGGCTGCTACCTCTCGCTTCCTCAGCTCCGCCAAGCTCGCTCGCCCCGCGCTGGTCGTAAGTACTGCCCGTGCTTGTTCTGCGACAGCGTGGATGTAGATAAAGAAGTCTGGCTGATATATATATTGCGCTATCGCTCGACAGTCTTCGACGCATCCTGTCATGGCTCGTCGTGGCTATACCACCCCCGCGCCTGCCGCTGGTGGATTCAGTGAGCTCAAATCTCCTCAATTCGGTCCATACTTGAACGGCTCGCTGATGGGCCCCTTCTAGACTGGCTGCTTTTAGGCTCTGCTACCGTCTCCGTACGTGGATCGACCTTGGATGTGATTGGTTCCATCTGATGAATGACTCTCCTCTGTAGGTGGCTGGGCTCGTCTGGGGCACCTTCTACACCAACCCTCGTACGTATCTATATGTCAGATTACATATGGTGCACTTTGATCTGATCGTCTTACTCCTGTTAGAGATCAAGGATGCTGTATTCGCCAAACTCGGGTTGTTGGAGAAGAACGCCGAGGCCAAGCTCAAGTCTATCGAGGCTGAGAAGGATGCCGTCGAGCGCGCTTCCGGATCAATCAGCGCTCTCATCAAGTACGTGGTATGGTCACTTGGAACAAGCAGACACCTCGAGCTGACTCTATTTTGTAGGGATTCTTGGGTCCCCTTTACCCTCGAGAAGGTCGAGAAATATAACCACAACACCAACATCTACCACTTCAACTTCGGGGAGGAGAACAAGGACAAGATCTCTGGTGGGGCGGTCGCCAGTGTTGTGCTTATCAAGTCCCCTGAGGGCGAGGATGAGATCAAGGATGACAAGGGCAAGCCCGTCATCAGGTGAGACAGCTTCATTTGGCCTGATAGAGGCACGAGCTGACACCCTGTAGGCCCTACACCGCCATCTCTCCTCCTGACCAGAAAGGTTCTATCGATCTTATGATCAAGGAGTACCCGGTGTGTCTTTGTTCCATATCTCATTTGCGATGGCAGGCCTCTGACACTCGCCGTCTATGTAGGGCGGCAAGATCACCCCGTGGCTCGCTTCCCTCTCTCCTGGCGCCAAGGTCCTCTTCAAGGGCCCTCTCCAGAAGTTCAAATACGAGCCCAACTCCTTCGACCGCGGTCTTTGTGTCGCTGGTGGCTCAGGTATCACTCCCATGTGGCAGCTCATCACCTACTCGCTCTCCCTCCCCGAGGACAAGACCAAGTGGACTTTGGTGTTTGCCAACGTGACCGAGAAAGATATCTGTGAGCTGTACCCCCTGCATCCCACATATGAGCGTATCTGATTTCGTGTGAACAGTGTTGAGGAAGGAATGGGACGCCCTTGCCGCTGCCCACCCCGACCGCCTCCAGGTCAAGTATGTCCTCGACAAGGCCCCTTGGGGCTGGTCCGGCGAGACTGGCTACGTGACCTCGGCCTTGATCAACAAAGTATTCCCCCGCAAGCCTGAGGAGAAGGTCCGTGCGTTTGTGTGCGGCCCCCCTGGCCAGGTGAAGGCTATCTCGGGCCCCAAGGACGGGATGAAGCAGGGCGAGGTGTCAGGCGCGCTCAAGGAGCTGGGCTATACTTCTGACGAGGTGTTCAAGTACTAGACCATAAAGAAGATAGAAGTGAGAAATATCATGAACCGGTCTGTCGTGTGGCATTTCAGCGAGATACATTGAAGTTCATGGCGAGGCTGGTATATATATCCGGACGGAAGGGGTGCAAGCAAGGCCCAAGAATGTGAAGAGGAAGTCAACGGAAGTCAACCCTAGGTGTCGTGGTCCTCGTGGATCCTTGCGTAAGTTGTTTGGTTCCGTGCGACGACCGTCGTGGGAGAGCCGTTGTGGCCGGGCCAGCGTCGAGCCGGTGAAAGGCCTCGTAATGTCATTCAGCAGCTGCATCTGCTATGCATTCGTCATTCTTCATTCTTCACTTCCACAAACTGTGCACCTGTCGCATTCACACCTTCGACACAAATAGGACACTCCGATCAAGATGGCCGACAGTATTGAGTATGCAGACACTTCCGTCGCAGAGATCGACAAGGTTTGCTCTCCGTCTCTGGCAGGGTTGCGTCCTGACTGCTGACACTAGTGTGTCTTCCCCGCCGACAGATATACGCAACTCTCAATGAACGATTCGATTCTCGTGCCACTCTACCCCTTGAATACCGTCTTTTTAACCTCAAACAGCTGGCGTACCTCATCACAGACAACACGCAGCGCATCCAGGATGCTGTTGACAAGGATTTGGGCAAGGGCGGTTTCGATGTTCTCTACTCCGATGTGGGTGTCTTCTGATCGATAATTTTTTTGTCTGAGCTGACCAAATGCACGGCTATAGCTGTGGCCGGTCTTGAATGAGATTGACCTCGCGGTGAAGAAGGTCCAGACCTGGATGAAGGACGATTGGAGAATCACGGATGCCTTACTTTCCATGAAGACCATGCGTGAGCACGAGGCCATATCCATACTGCATACCCTGTATTCTGACTATGTGCACCACACAGGACCAAGAGTGAAGAAACAGCCCAAGGGGGTCGCACTTGTGGGTTGATGCTCTGGGCGCCCGCTGTGAGAGGACGCAAGCTGACTAGGTCATACCATCACACAGATCATCAGCCCATGGGTGAGTCACTGACGTGCCACTGCTTGTTGAGCCGCCCACTAATACAATCCTACTATTACTTTCAGAATTTCCCATGGCAGTTGGCTCTCTCCCCTTTGGTCGGTGCCATCGCTGCGGGGTGCCCCGCCGTCATCAAGGTACCTACACTGCCTACCGCTAAGCGATGTGTGCCAGTCAAGGCTGTGGAAGCGGTGGCTGACTATATCGCTGACCTGTAGGGTTCGGAACACTCCCCGATGTCGTCGGCTTTGCTTGCAGAGATTCTGCCCAAGTACCTCGATCCCGACGGCTACGTGGCCGTTTGCGGGGGTGTCGAGCAGGCTACTGCATTGCTGGATAAACAGTGGGGACACAGTGAGTGCAATAGCGTATCGTCAGCTAGGAAGAGCTAGCTAACCATGCGGAAAGTCGTGTACACTGGCGGTCCTGCAGTGGGCAAGATTGTAGCACAGGCAGGCGCCAAGACGCTCACGCCGACCACGCTGGAGGTGAAGCCATTGTCTGTTCGTCCAACCAACTGTCTCTGACTGGTGCTTTATAGCTTGGAGGCAAGAGTCCTGTAATTGTGGCATCCTCTGCGGATCTGAAGATTGCCGCTAGAAGGATGCTTAGTATCAAGGCCCTGAATAGTGGACAGATCTGCGGTGGGTCCAGGGAGCCAAGGTGTAGTCGGCATGGTCGCTGATGGGTCCCGCAGTTGCTCCTGACTATGTACTCTGTGTAAAAGATAAGGTCGACGAGTTTGTTGAGGTCTGCAAAGCAACGTGAGTCATTAGGCCCATGAGTCCATGGCATATAGAGACAGAGAGCGTTCATTGACGACAATTTGTCTACGTGCAGCCTCACCGAGTTCTACCCCCCTTCTCCATCTCCGCGATCAATCCTTCAACCCCCCCAATCATGCCAGCTCCGCAACCAAGCCGACGTATCCCGCCAGCTGGCCTTCATCACGTCCGCCGAGACCAAGGGTCAGCTTGTGTACCGCGGGGAGATTGACGAGACCCAGCGCAAGGTTGGGACCACGCTGGTAAGGCTTAAGGAGGGGGGCGTGGGGGAGACGGGCGGATTGATAGAGGAAGAGGTGTTTGGGCCGGTGTTGTCTATCATCCCCATTGAGGTAAATCTTCCCTGGCATGAGATACTCCTGCTTGACTGTAGGTAGATCTGACACGACGTCCGGGGTAGAACCTTGACGCAGCGATCAAGTACGTAAACCAGCGTCCCAAGCCTTTGGCTCTATACGTTTGTTCCGGGAAACGATCGGATTTCTTGAAAGGTGTGTCACCTTCTGATGAAAGACAAGCACCGCTAATAGATTATGCAGTGGTCAACGAGACGTGCAGTGGGTCAGCTATCTGGAATGACTTTGGGTTTACGCCTATGGGTGAGCTGGTGGTCGCTGTATGTTGGGAGGAGACAGACGCTGACCGCATATCCCATCGCAGCGAGGAACGTCCCGTTTGGGGGTGTAGGTGCTAGCGGATGTAGGTCGCAAACTGGGTTCATTGATGATCATGTTCGACCAGAAGCTGATTAGGCTGTTCTTAGGGGGCGCGTACCACGGCCAGGACGGGTTTGACACGTTCACCCACCACAGGGGTGAGTGTCTGGCAGCTTCAGTACATGTAGTATTACTGATTCTGACATTTGCGCCCCCTTGCAGCTGTTATGGAGATCCCATACCTGTGAGCTCTTGCATAAGGGGGCACCAAATGGCTACGCTTCTTGCTGACCTCTATCCGCGCAGCTTCGAACCTCTCATGTCCCTCCGCTACCCGCCCACCTCTGCCCTCAGGCAAAAGCTTCTCTCGTACCTCATCTTTTCCGGCATTAGCTTCTCTCGTCCTACCTCGGTTGAGGACGAGGCGAAGAAGCTGAAGCGGAAGAAGGTGGTGTGGCGCATCGCGGTGTCTGTGACGCTGTTGGGGTTGTATCTCGGGGGTAAACATTTGGCTGCGACGAGACGATAGGTTTAGGATCTTCGAAGATGGCGGGCATGGGGGATTGTGGCTGAAATTGTTAGCAACAGGGGACGGGTAGCCGGGTAGAGACAATATGCAACGAACCTGAGTGGTGAAGTAGCAATGAACGACGTAAATGTAGCTGGAGAGTTACGTGATGGAAAATGCATCTGGGACGTCTATAGGAATATGAAGTAGTACAACACTGCACGATCGCCTATAAGAGCGACAACATGGCCTGTCCGGGTTTCGGCATCCTCACGAATAGCAGGAAGATGAAAGCGACAATGGCGATGGACTGAGAGAGACTGGTCAGCAGGGCATATGTCAATGTCAGTAAACGACGACCAGTGGCTTACTCCGTTGACAACGAAGACGAGCTTCGGTCTGCCTTCTTCGCTAAGGATGGCGAAGGCGTATCCAAATATCGAGATCGTTGACACTTGGGCTGCACAGGACCTATCCTCTCAGCCGATGCCTGCTACACTTTTCGACGTAGCTGCCAGACTCACCAATCTTCTCCACCAGCGCAATCGCACTCAGTGCATCCGACCTATGCTCCGGCTCCACAAAGTCCAGCGTCACACCCTTGCACGCCGACCCTGTCCCACTCGCAAACGGCAGTAACACCGCCGCCACATACAAGTGCCACCCCTTCTGGCTCAGCGCTGTCAGCGCCGTGAGCACCCCGTCCAGAAAGATCGACCACCGGAGGAAGTACAGATCAAACTGTGAGCCATGCACCGCGTCTGTCGGGGCGCGGGCTTGGTCTTGCCGGGGGGCGCCGACGTCGTCTGGTTCCTCGGCTTGAGAGGGGCTTTCAGGGCGCTCGAGAGCGGCAGTGGTGGGGACGTCATCGCGGTGGGAAAGGAGGCGTCGCCCGTGGGTGATGATGCGGGGGAAGCAAATGGAGAGGAAGAAGGCTTTGACCATGAGGTTCAAAGACTGGTGGAGTGTCAGCTGGTTTTCGGCTGAAGGTCATCGTGCCGCGACCTGGCTTACCAGCATGACACCGCTCTGTCCGGGCTGGAACCCATACACATCCGTGCCCACCAGCTGCAGCCCCATATGGACATACCCGGTCGCCAACACGCTGAAGAACGCACCCGCCGCCAGCAGCAGCAGATTGTAGTCGCGCTTGACCTTGCCATCGACCTCGACCTTGGCGGGAATGAAGATCTTGAGCGGCGCAAGGAAGGATTCGCTCTTCTTCTTGCCGTCAGTGAGCCGATGATCCTCTGCAGGTGGAAAGTAGGGGAGGAAGAGAGAGCCAAAGAGCGTGCAGAAGCAGAGAAGGGCGAAGGCGCACTGGAACGGTGCGAGGAGGCCGTAGTAGTTGAACGCGAGACCGCCGACTATGGGGCACAGTGTTAGGCCATGTCCGACAGAGACTCGGCAGAGTTTAGCATGGACTCACAAGTATAGCCACTCGACGACCCCAACATGATCACCCCAGTGAGCACGCCAAACATGCTCGTCCTCTCCTCCGCGGCGACCAGCATAGCAATAAACACATTGCTCGCAATCTGGTAACCCCCACCCGAGCCCATGATGTTGAACAGCTGGGTGGTCTGTATGATCTTCATGCCGGTGGCACCTCCAATGGAAAGGGCATACATCTGCGTGAGGTTGCGCAGTGCGGCCCAGATGGTTTGTTGGAACATTGCGGCTTTGCAACCGTACTTTTTGATGAACCAGCCGGTGACGAAGAGATTGCCGATTGCTGGGAGGACGGTTCCATTAGCTTCGCCGTGGTTTCTCATGCGAGCAGTGTAGACTCACTGCAGCCCACTGTAACAGTGCTCATAATGGCGATCTGGGAAGCGCTATCTGCTTCGATCCGAGGGACCGCACACCGATCTCCCGAACCCGTCCACTCGTGCGTCTTGTAATACTCCTCGCACGTCATCACGCGGAACGCGTAGATCAGAGACGTCTGCGTGAAAGCGAATGTCATGGCGAGGAGGAAGGAGGTGAAGAATACCCGGTTGACTGGCGAAAACCATGAGCGCGGGGGTGTGGAAGAGGGGGAGGAGGCAAGGAGAGGGGTGGATTCGGACGGGGCTGATTTGGGAGGGGTGAGAGTGGAGGGGTCAGACGACATGTTGGGCTGTGTCGATACCGTGTACGATGGCGGTGGATTTGTCGACTGCTTTGCTGGCATGTTGTTGATCCTGCCTCCTAAGGTTAAGAGAGACAGGTGTAAGCGACGAAGAGGAGATGGGCATACTTTGTGTGCCCATGCTTATCCGTCTTCGATGTCGGGCTTAGCCGACGGAGGGCGACGATGGTGGAGGTGACCGAAATGCAATCTGGATGCCGAGATTTCCAGGCAACAAGTTCGCCATAGCTCGCCACTAGAAGCCGGGCGCACTATGTCTGTCTGCCTTGGCCTACAACGGGCAGAATATGTCTCGATGACTCACACTTGAATACGTGCGCATCGAAGCAGTGAAATCACTACTTGACAGCCTGGTGGTGAGCCCACGGCCCGGCGGGTTAGTCACACGACTGACCCAACCGCCGTGCTTTACGCTCCAGTAGCAAGCAGACAACCAACAGCGATACTGTCTGAAGAAACATGGAATGTATAGATCAATCCAGTACCACAGACAGGCAGCCTGTGGTTCGGCTACCCAACCCTCTTCTCGATGTCCTCGTTGGCCTCCGAGGTGAGACTGAGGGGTTTGCCGATGGACTGGAGGATGGTCCTTGCGCCCCACAGATGGCCGTCGGCGGGCTGGTGTTTGCCGACTTGGTGGTAACACCTGACGAACTCGCTGTCGACAACGTCGATATAAAGCTTGTAGATGAAGAAGCCCTTGTCGGTGCACTGCAGCACATCCGGCTTCATGTAGTCTCAGCGCTCAGCACGGGTTGTCGGACAATCACCGGTGTGCAATGTAATAAGTACGATTAGCTGGGCTGCAATGCCGCCCAGGCGCGACTTAGCTTGCGTGCTTGCTTGTTCACAAGCCCGACTCGATAATTACTCTCCAGCTGGACTCGCGACTCCAGGTCTCCGACTCGAGCACTAAACTGAAGAGTGCATATATGTAACTGTGAAGCCAGCTTTCTGATCTTATCATTGGTACTCTTTTCTTTTCTTCGTAACACAATGGCTTCCTCTCGTCCTGCCGCCGACGTTCGCCTTTACAAACAGCGAGCATCTTATTCGCTTCGAGCTGCCATCGACATCTTGAACGAGTCTCTGATCGCTCATGTCGCGTTCGTTCACCCGGGAGATGTCGCGGCAGATGGCAAGCAGCAGCGCAAAGAGACTCTGATGAACTTGCCGCTTATCGTCGCTGTCGTTTGCGGCGGTGAGGACGAGGACGACCCAGAGTCGTACGCTGTGTATCTTCACTCGTGAGCTTTTGGTGTCGAACGCCTGTCAAAGGAGATACCGACTGACTGGTTGATCGATCACGATGATGCACCGCTGCAGACACAAGCACTCTGGGCTCGTGGAAGCGGTACAAAAAGGAAGCGGTATCTTGACTGCTACGGCTACCAAGAGTGAGTTCGTCTGTCCTCTGATTAATCATATCAGGCTAATCACTGTAAGCAGTCGACGGCATGGTCTTATCGCCTACTCCTCAAGACCACTCACTCAACTATCGCTCCGCCACTTTCCACCTCCACCAGTCTGTCATCCTCGACGACGAGAAGGACCATGAGGAGAAGCGTGCGGCTCTCGTCGCGATCACCGATATCGTGACGGGCTATGACCGCGGGACGTACGTCGGACTCCCACCAGACTCGAACGTGAAGGGGCTGGCTATCATTCGGTGCCGGATCTCCGCCGTGAGCTGCAAGCAGCGGCATGGTGCGTTCAGCTCGGCGCAGGAGCCCGTAACCGAGGTCATCCCCGGAGAGGAGGGAAACGCGTTCAAGGGGGTCATCCCATGCTGGACGCAGTGGGGTAGCTTGGAGGGGTTCGGGCACGATAGGGAGGTCGTTGAGAAGGTGTTTGAGGAGCGGAGCATTGAAGGCAAGGCCTTTGCGGAGAAGTCGGCGTGGGCGCACGAGGATGCAGCTATCCAGGGTTTGGGGAAGAGGAGGAAGCCCGTCACTCGCTTACCATAACATGAAAGGATACATCAGATGTATTATCAATGGCAATATGTGGTAGTGGGCTATATCAACAAAATCCCTGCCTCCCAACCCAACGCCGCCATCGTCTCGTGCATGTCAACTCTGACATCAGTATCTCCCGCCGCTGCCCTTCGCTTCCAAATCTCCACCATCAACTCCAGCGCTGGTCCCGTGTTGCCGAACGCCAGCGCTTCGGTACCCAGGTTCTCGAAGCAACCCCGGAAGAAGTTCTGCTGAGACGGTGTCTCACAGTGACAGCCCGCAATTGTGATGGGAAGCACAAGCGCACGGTGGATCCCGCTATGGGGTTGCTCGATATCGAGCCTCTGGAGTGCCTCGAGCGTGTCTTGCACAGCCTCCGCAACGTCGGGAACTATTACCCTTCTGTCAGCAGGCGGCCTACAGGATGTGGGAGGTGACAGAAAACGCACCACGAGGATACGGTCCGTTGACGACTGTCGCCAGCAGCACTTTGGCCGCACCAAAAAACACATCGCTCATTGCCCTCCTCAGATCGTCATTGGGCGCCTGCCTGGCCGCCGACGCGTGTGTCGGCCGAGGCTGCTCCAGGTGAGGAACCACGTTGGGGAGATTCAGGTGCGCCTCCCTCCACGCCCGCTCACCCAACAGCGTCTCGATGGACTGTGCCCGTCTCATGAGCTCTCGGAACGAGAGACAGCCATTCTTCTCGGCATGTCCACGCCATTCCGAGAGTGCGATAATCTCGGCCAGAGCAAGGAGCTACGTAATTCGTCAACTCAGCCCAGAAATAGGATCAACGCGGACACTCACAGTCGTACTATCACACCCCATCACCTTGTCCATCAAGAGAAGAGGCGGCGGGTCCCCAGGCACAGCGGGAAGGTGCGTGAGTATGCGGCGGTAGGTAGTAAGAAAGCGCGACGCCTTGTTTTGACACACGGAGGCGATGATGTCGATCCAGATCATGTGCTCGACGAGATGTCTGTAGCGGACCCACGGGCTACCGGTAGATGAGCTAGCTCTTCAAACGGTCTGTCAGCACACTCTCGCTACCTTGATCACCTTCCGAGCTCACCTTGTTGCCCCCGGCTCCTGAAGCTCAGGTGACGCCGCCAACGCCGCCGACAAACACCTCTGGCAAATCGAGAGCATTTCTCGGATATGCTTCGACGTACCGCCTGAAAAGAGGTGATACGATATCGCAAACAGCACTGACAAGATCACCTCCTCCGTGGTCAGATCCTGCGGCGACAGGAACTGCAGCCGCTCGATGGACCTCTGGTGCGCCGTCGTCGCCACGAGCGCCTCATCGTCTCCAATCTCCGAGATGCTCGCTGAGCCCACCCGGAAAGACCCACTAGCAGTGGTGATGATGGATTGGTTGGTGGAGGGACCAGGGGAGTGGAGGCGATTGCGGTTCTTGGTCCGTTGGGAGACAAGGTGTAGGGCGGCGAGCGAGGAGACGCTCGCGAGCACCGCGGGACGGGAGACAGCGAGGGGGGCGACAGACTCGGCCATGCGGACAGATATGCCCATGACACGGTATTGGAGGGGGAGTACAACTTTGAGATAATGGTGGACGTAGTTGAGGTCGCTGGTGGCGGCGGGCATGGTTGGCGCGAGGGAGATGGGGATGGATGGGGAATTCATGGCGGCGAAGGAGGCGAGGGACTGGCCGGATGAGGAGGCGATGGGGAGGGGCGGGGAGGGGATAACCCCCCACGATGCTGGGTACGTCTGCCCGAATAACGAAGTCCACAGGTCGTCCAGCTCGCCCTCGCTCTCAGCCGTGTTGGCAAACGCGTTGCAGATGAGGCTCGCGCTCGGGGGTAACGCGGGCAAGGGTAATGGCCCCGCCACGGTCCCAGCAACGTAGGATGGGGCGGACAGGGCACCAGTAGAGAAGGGGTCCACGGGTTGGAACCCCGACGGCTTTTGGAACCCAACCGTGCTGACATCGGGTATCCCCCACTCCGGCAAGCCCGATCCGCCCCCCGGGCCCGCCGCCGCCCCGGCCCCAACCCCGACACCAAAGTCCCACAAGCCGTCCTCGTCCATCATGACATCCCCACTTCTGCTGCCACCGCCAGACTTTGGGTCGCTGGAGCCCAGCTCTGGTCCACCATCGACGCTGCCATAAGAGCCCGTGCTGTCCTCATTGTCGTCGTCCGTCTTCGCACGAGTAGTACGCTTGGAAAGTACTGTCTGTTTGCTGTTTCCGGATATGCATCAGCACCACCAGATCCACAATGAACGTCTAGAACTCACATATGCGCCTTCGCCTTCCGTGCGTTTTCTTTATCCCGCAGCCACTTCGGCCGCTTCACCCCGTAACCCATGCACTCAATCCCCAGCCGCGAGCATGTCGCGCAGACGGGCTTTGTCTCGTCGCACCGCTTCTTCCGTAACCGGCATGTGATGCAACCGGTCTTGGCTCGCCGGGGAGCAGGCAGTTCCTTGGATTCTTTGGAGGGGGTGGAGGTGGACGGTCCAGCGGCGGTGTTGTAGGTAGACGAGGAGGATGCGTGATGGGCTTCGGGCGCGCAGTCACTAGTGGGGGGCCTGGCGGCAGCGGTGTTGAACGGGCCGTCGAGGCCTGAGGGGAACATGGCCGAGGGACTGAGGCCGCTCATATCGGCTGGGGCCTACAAGGGGAAAGTGTGGTGTATGGGCAAGGTGGTGTGATGATAGTCGAGAAGATGTTGTACAATGCGAGGGTGGAGTGCGTAATATAGACATAGTGAGAACCACGGGGAATGCAGAGACGCGAACGGGCATTTCGGCCCAATTTGAGGCGAGGGCATAATTAAGCAGCACCCAATCTCGCCGCCCGTGGTGGCCGGACAACGCCGAACGCCCATTTTTATTCTGCCAACAATCGCTATGAGGAAAAATATATATATATGCATATCTGCAGGACTCCTAACCTTCACTTTCCTTTCCTTCTGGGACCTATGTCATACACCACTATCACGACTCTCACGACGCGCAAAATTCAGGAAAACTCAGTCAATCAGAAGCTATGAATTACCTGCCCTTCCCCCTCACGTCGGCCATGATGCCTCGGAACACCTGTAATGAGGTCGTGTGAGCTTTAGAACGGGCCGGTTGGCACATAGAACTCACCTTCGTCAGACCCTTCCTCGCCTCCCACATAGGGTAGATGCCGACCAAGAACAGACCCAAGAACAACCAAATCAGAGTGACAACGACCCAGACGGTGAAGCCCTTCTGCGGGTAGACTACGGGAGGGAACATGTCAGCAAGATAAGAGAGCATGGGATAGATAGACAGTAGAGTCTCACCATGTTGACTGAAGAAGAGGGGGAAGGGGATGATCTGCAAAGAAACATACATAAGCGTTGACCTTAAAGACGAATTCGACCGCAGGACTCACAATGATAAGGACAGCCGTGAGCGAGATGGCAGCGTACGAGGCGAACCGGTACGCTTTCTCGAGCTGACGATCATTCTCCAACATGTCGTTCTTCTGCTCCTCCATGTCGATCGGCATCTCCTCAGGCACCGAAGTATGCTCGTCCTTCCCCTGGAACTCCCCGTCCATCCCGTCCTTCTCCCCCTCGTGGGTAGGGGGCGCAGGCACGGTGGAGGACTCAGTCGTAAGGGTAGACTCTACCTGACAGTTGATTTGGCGGGTGATGTCCCAGTCAAAGTTGCAAGGGCGGACGAGCGACCAGACGACGGTGATGATCCCGCCGACACCGATGGAGAGCAGGTTACCCGTGAGCATCTCGTAGTCACCAAAGGTGGTGTCAACGTTGATCACGCCGTCGTTGAGGGACGAGGTGATTCCGAGCCAGCCCGAGATGCCCGCGATGAACCCCAGGATGGCGCCGACCACCGCGCCCGTGCCGTTGCACTTCTTCCAGGTTATGCTCATTGCGATGGGCACGACGGCGCAGCCAATGATGGTGCCCATGACCTCGTAGAGGTAGCCCATGCTAATGCCGACGTAGTTGAACGCAGTGGCAATGGCGCCCATGAAGAGGGCGTAAGAGACAATGCACAGGTGTGACACCCAGAGAATCTGCTTCTCGGTGGGCTTGGGGTTGATGTAGGTGCCGTAGACGTCGTAGGTGAGCAAGCTGCTGACCTTCGGGTGGGTCAGTGGTGTTCTGTTTAATGCACTGCCCGGCTTGACTTACAGCTATCTGCTCGGCACTGGCAGCAGAGGTGACGGCCAGGAAAAGGAGAATGAGCATCGCAGTAGCGCCCGAAGTGCCCATTAACGCGCCGGCAGCTGCACCAGTTGTCAGTCAGTGCTGTCGCCCTCCCATACAAACATCGCGAGCCAAGACTTACCCTTCACCGCAGGAAGTCCGGCACCAACCTCATCCGAGGTGAGGGTGATGAGAGGAGTGTCGGTGCCGTGAGCAAGAGCGACGGCCGAAAGACCCATGCTAGTCGCAATACCGAGGGGGATACCTATCCAGGCGATACCACCCCAGAGGAACGCCTTGACACTGGTCTTGGGGTCAGAGGCAATAGCCCTCTGCCAGTAAGCCTGGTCGTTGAACACGGTGCCGAAGTTGCCTGGGTGGTGTGTCAGATGACTTGGGCGAAAATAAGAAAAGGCAAAATGTGACTGACCGACAAGATTGAGCACACCGAAAATCAAGCCACTCTTGGACCTCATGGTGAGGTAAGAGCCCTGGGCGTTTCCAGAGATAGGGTTTTTGATCGAGGCGACCTTCAGCAACTCCCACATCTTCTTGGGGGAGCCGATGATGGGGGAAGTGGCGTAGGCGACGAGAGCAAAGCTGATGAGAATGCAGTAGCTGTTGATAGAGAGTCAGCCTGTATGTAGCCGGGGTAAAAGTTATGTGTGATGCTTACAGGACAAGGGTGTGGGAGTAGTCGGCGATGAGGGTAGCACGCATACCACCAGTCAAGACGTAGATGCAAACGCCCATGGGGATCAGAAAGCACGCCGCGACAGTGCTCATACCAGTAAGCGCATTCACAGTGGCGGAGCCACCGAGGATAAGCATGGCTAAGTGGAGTGTCAGCTTCGTTCCCCTTTCGAGGAAAGCTACGTATGTACTCACTAGAGACGATGATGTTGGTGGCCATCCCAAAGAAGAGGAACGTAAGGTGAGCCACTTTGCCCCATCGCACCATGATGATCTCAAGGTAGCTGTTGGGGGACCGGTCAGCTGGAAATTGCCCGCAGCATCTGATCGGAGCCGATTTACGTGTGACAGTAAGGAGCGTGTTGCTTGAGCTTGCTCGCAATCATGGCGAAGAGTAAAACCTGCACACCAGCACCGGACGCGTACCACCAAGGACCACTGATACCGAACTTGTAGCTGTGGGCATATGGTGTCAGCACACCAAGGGGATAAATTTACTGTGATAGCACTCACGCGGTGGCACTCGATTGCAGAAGAGTAGCAGCCCATGTCCAGGCGCTCACAATACCCGCAGCGATCAGACCGGGAGGGACACTGGGAGAAAGCCATCAGCTGGACCCAATTCGCCTGAGCTTGAGGGAGTCCGTGGACACACCTTCTGCTGGCCGAGTTGAACTCTTCGGCCGAAGAGGTCTTGTGAGACGTATACCGGGTTTGTAGCCAGGTGATACTAAGCTCGTCGTCAGCCTGTACGTTCCCACGATAGAAAGGAAGTGGTGAGAGAGAAGGGTGGCCTTGTCCAGAACCACTCACCCGACCATGAAAGCACTGAAGAATAGCCCCATACCAATCTACCACCGTTATCGCAGTCGGTCAGTACCCAGCTAAATTGGCCTCCGGGTGACCTTGCATTTGAGGTGACTCACCACCACCCCATAGCCTGCTCCTTGAGGAAGAATTGGTCCGCTCTCTGCCATTTTGAAGGTCTCTTGCAGCTCGACAGTGTTGACCAGTGGTTGTCGTCCGACGTTGTGCAATAATAGTAGCTCGAATGGGGACGACCCAGACAGGCTCAGGCTAACTTATATTGCTGCGCTGCGGACTGGCCGTTGATCTCTTCGTCTTTTCCCCGGTGCCCATCGACGAGATAAGAAGCTCCATTTGCGCCTGATTCGTTCACCTCGCAACGATGCCATACCGAAGAGGGGCCGCAGTACGTATCCTCGGTTCATTCTTTTTTCTGCGAATGGGAATGTGGCGTAGACACATTGTTACGTGGCGCCGATCGTCCTTGGGGTAGAACGTTATCTGTGGGCGAAGCGAAGGCGAACAAGCAGGGGACGGCAGGCGGGGCAGGAATCTAGTTGCTGAGATTTGGAATAGCCCCATCCGAGATGGTGGAGGGCCTGTGGGGTGGTGCGAAACGCCACGAGGTCGTAAGCTCCACCTGAGCTAGTGCGCAAGAGTGACATGATGTGATGATACCCAAAAAAAGATGATACGCAGCGAAGAGGCGCACGCCAACGCGTGCCTTTTTTCTTAGCAGCCGCAGTTCACGGGAGTCGCACCTGTAGATAAGGACGCGCACGGACTGCCATTGGCTGGTACGTAACCTTCGCGCTCGGTTATGGCTGACGCCGCCAAGCATATTTTTATCGCGTCGGCGCCACGTGGCATTCGCGTGGGAACCTCCACCGCCCGCCATCGCTTCCGTCGCTCCGCTTACCTCACTTACTGTTCCCCCATTTCTCCCTCTGCAGGGGTTCCAAACCTTCACAGGCTACCCCGGCTCCTCGGCATCGCCCGTGGCACGTGGCTTTTGGGGAGAGTACGCAGAAGTTCATGGGTGGCATAGCACACTTCACTGCGGTTCCATAAGATACACTTCATAGTTGTCAAGCTTACGCAACGCTCCCCCTGTATATGTGATGCTATGCAGTGCACCGGCACATGAGAGCGCTTGCCTTAATGACCGGAATCCGGAAGTTTCCGAAAAGTAAGAGCGGAAGATGCTCTCGTCATCCTCCCTTCCCGCCGGCGAGTCTGGCCGAACTTGTGTTTCTTGGCAGCACCCGACCCCAGCCGCTGAATGATCCCAATATGACATGACGAACCCAGCACCCCCCCCTGAATATCCTGCACACACTCCTCCAGAACAGAACCTCGGCCGTGTTAATCTCCCCCTCAAGGATGTAGCCCGTCCCTCACCCTGAACACGTCCCCGTCGCGCACACCCTCCTTGTCCTTCATCGCCTTCACCACCGTTTCCACCTCATCCTTGGCTACCTGCTTCAATTCCACGTCGATGCTCTCTGTCGTAACGGCACCATGCCACCCTATCCTGAGGGGCAGCTTCACCGCCCGCTTGCCGCCCTCGTCTGCACGGGACTCTCGGCGCCGTTACTCGGCGGCTTACTCGGCTGCACCGAATCCCTGTGCGCCGGGCTCTGCACCTGCTTGAACCTATCCCCTTCCTCCTTCTCCTCTTGGTGTCGTCCCATCGTTCTGTCTCGCCCTCATCCTCCGCCCAGAGATACCCACACCCGCCCCCAGCGACGCTGGGCTTCTTGGCGACTTGACCCTGCTCCTCTTCCTCGGCTTCCTCCGCCTCCACACCATCCGCAGCAGCGCAAGTTTGCTTACATCACCTTGGCATCGCCCAGCTACTTGTTGGTCTCCACGCGAGGGTGGCCGCCGTCGCCGCCGCGGCCTTATGGCCCTTCTGCGTGGCCGAGGTCTCGCGGCACTCGGACGCGAGCAGAGACAGGTCCAAGATCAGAGCGCGGAGGTCATCCTCGTCGAGCTCGACGCCGAGAGTGAAAGTGCGGCGCAATCGCTTCAGACTCGACTTGCCAGAGACCTATTGCACGCGCGCGACGAGGCTGGCGGATCCCGTGGAGCTCTTGACGGGTGAGGTGGTAGCAATAGTCGCCTTCTTGGACGTCTGGTCGAGGGCCTGCTCCGCGAGCTCGATGTGGAGGTCTACCATGGCGTGTAGCGTGTCCGACAGGAGAGAGCAGGACTGCGAGAGGGTCTCCAGGGCGGCCATGGACGAGGGCGCTAGGGCGACAAGCTGGCGGAGGGGATGGGTGGACTCGCGTAGGCTCACGGTGACACCTGCGGGGGCTGGTAGTTCATGGCAAGCTGTATGAGCGTTTTGGAAAGTCCGAGCACGGCCTTCTTGCCCTTGGGGCGGAGGGAGAGGGCGAGCTGGGAGCTCGTTGGTGCGGTTGAGATTGTGTTACGCATTATAAGTGCCGACCTCGTAGGAAGCTGACTTGGCGTCATGGCCGATTGCACATGTGGGTGTCCAGTCAGTTGGGGTCCAAGCACATACCACGAGCCCAGCTCGACTCACCCTCCATGCAAGACGCGGGTGAGCTGTATATCTTCGACTTGCTCCGCAGAGATGAAGAAAGAAGACGTCACGGCGATCACTCGGACCCTGACTGCATCGGAACGACCCTGACACCACATGACCCGCCTCGATGATGGTATCCTCTCCTCCCATGCCCATGTCTCACGCACAGACCGGCCCCTGGCGGTTATTCCCCGCGCAGCTTCAGGGGTGCATGTCCCCAGAGACAGGGCCGTCTTGCACGGGAACCAGCCTGCCTACCAGAGATAGGCAAGCACAGGAGGCCGGGAGTAGCCGGGCTGCCGGTGGCGTGATAGCGGGACCGGGACCGTGCGATCAGCGGCAAGACACTAGAGTCATCAGCGATCATCGGCTGTGGCAGTACAGAGAGCTCGCTCAACAATGCTATCCCCGGAACAACAGTCAGTACAGTGCTAGTCAATCGGGCAACAGCACAGCAGCGAGGGGGGGCACACCCGCTTCCTACACACTCACGTTCTCCCAGGGCACATTGTAGTGTGCAAGACTTGCCCAATCCGCCATCCGCCCGCCCCCTTCCTCCATCGCCAGTCCTCTACATCAGTCGTGACTTTGTCCGTTCTTCAATTTCATCCATCCCGGGACCATGCCGCCTCACACAGCACCCTTGCTCTTGGGCGTTGGCGCTGGGCCCGTCATCATTGGGACAATCACCCTCTTCGGCTGCGGGTATGCGTTCAAGAAGGTGCGCGTCATGGCCGTTCCAGCACATCCCGCTTTGGCAGAAGCTGACCCGCATGCCGTCCTGCACCTCGCAGTTCGTCTATGACCCGCACCTCTCGTACCTCGTTGAAGCCGCATGGGCAGACCGACATGGCCACGGCACCCGCGTGCCCATCGCCGTAGAAGTCCCTCTCCCGCCAACATCTGTCGGGACGTCCACTGCCATTCCCAACGAAAGTGAGATCCATGCGAACGACCTGCGGGAACGGACGATGGCGCAACGCTCCAACGACTCGTTCGAGCTAGAGGAAATGCCGCTACTCCCGCGCGGGCTGGGCCTGGAGAACGGCGCGTCCGTTGCGATGCCCAAGCCCACAATGCCAGAGAGCACCGACGGGGATGACGCTGCGCCACTCGTTCGCCTGGACTCACGCAGCACGGCGACCCCCGACGACGCACAAAGCACCGCTACCCTCGAAGAGGACATTGTCTCCCTCCCCGAGACCACTCTCCCCGGCGAGTCGGACTATGAGGACGCCGAGGCGTACTCACCGCCCCCGCTGTTCCGTGCGCCCACCCTGACTGCGGTGGCCCGGCCTACGTCTGGTGCGCTCTCGCCGTCTGGATCTGCGTTCGTGGCAGGGCCCAGGTCTCAGGCATCAGGCTCGCTCGGGTTGCCCGACGGGAATACGGGGGACGAAGCCGCGGCGGTAGGGGAGCTGGGCATGAGCTATGTGTTCCCGCCCACGATAGCGGGGTCTGTGATGGGCCGGGGGCCGTTGAGCGTGGTCAGCTTGAGCGACTCGGATCCCGAGAATGGGTGGAGGACGGACAGTGAGTGGGACGTTGAGAGCGAGGCGGGGTGGGGCGGAAGTGAGTGACGGTCTGGGGCTTGACGCATGGTCCCAGGGAGCTTAGGGAGAGCGGGTGTTTGGCTTTGGAATGATACCGCCCTCCCACCCATACAGCTTGCTAAACGGCCCGATGCAAGCTCCTGTAGATCAGGATAGCGATGAATCTCGGCCAACACATGTACTGCCCCACTTTCGTACACCTGACAGGGGCAAGCCCATAGACCCAAAATGACATGTGGGGAGGAACACAACTTAGAGATACTATTACACAAGCGCGGTGTCGTTTTTGAACACACCACAGTATACCCCAGAGCACACCTCACGCCTCCCCACTTCGCCCCGCCCCGCACGCCCCTCATCCGTCACGCCTGTGATGACAGGTGCAGCGCCTCCACCGGTATGGGCATGAACTGCCCGATGACGACAGACGGGAGATCAAACACCTTTGAGATACATATGGTCAGCGCCAAGCTACACCGGTCATGCTTGCCAGCGTAGTGTTCAAATGCACTCACATCGCGTCGGATGGTGAAGCAGCCCGTGCACGCCGTAAAACCAGTCGCGCCAATGAGCGAGATCGGCTGAAAAAAGTTCTGCGTCGTGTTCTCAAACGCGTGCACGGAAAAGTTCTCCCAGTACATCACGACACTGTGCTCGGTGTGTCAGCCATGGGCGCACTAGCGGGCTTGCGATGCGGTAACTCACGATGACCGGGAGAAAAGCTCGTAGATGTAAGTCCCTCTTCCCAGCAGGTCGGCGTCAGTGCGCTTCACGAGCTTACAGAACTCGGGGTTGGCGTAGCAGACCTCGCCGGTTCGTCGCCAGACCGCAGTAGGTGTTGCCGAGTAGGAGATGAGCTTCTCGAGTTCCTGTGACGTGGCGAATTAGCAAGCTACATAACAGACATTGCCCGGTGATACTCACGATGAGGGTGCGCTGGAAGGATCGCTCGAGGAAGACCTCGTCCTCTTCAGACATATGCATCCTGAACAGTGATCGTAAGCTTGGCGCTTAACCACCAACCCAGCACAAAACAAACTTACTGCAGCGCTATGAGACTAGGCCTGAACGACGCCAGTGCGCGCACGACACGCAAGATATCGGAAGATTCAAAGCTGGGGAAATGTTAGCTCTTGCACATGGGGCCGACGAGTTGCGGATCTCACTTTTTCGTCAGGTAGTCCATCAGGATATGGTACCCCTGCGTGTAGTCACTGTATCGCACGTCAGTCAACCTGAAAGTCTCAAGTGCCAAGCCGTAAACTCACTAGGGCTTCACTTTCGTCCGGTACACCTCTGCCGAGGTCAACCCCTTACCGACCCTCCTCAGCGCAGTCGGCATCAACCGCGTGTCCATCTGGTCCTGAGGCCCGCCTGTCCCATCCAGCATCAACTGCCCCTCTGGCGGTACATGCTGCTGCTGCTGTTGTTGTTGTTGTTGTTGTTGTTGCTGCTGCTGCTGCTGCTGCTGCTGTGGTTGTGGTGGCTGCTGCTGCTGGTTTTCCCTCAACCACCCGCCGGTGGCCCACGTCTGATTCTTTGGCGAGATATCGGTGTATGTCCCTGGGGAGATGGACGTGATGTCCTGTGCGGGTGTCGGCCCTCCGTACCCGCCCTGGTTCTGCGACGTGTTGGTGGCCGATGGCGATGGGTTGAGCCATGACTGGTCGAACTGCGGGGTGGGCAGAGGCGGGTTGCTGGACATGCTGTTGCCCATGCTGAGCTGGCGGCCAGCCTCGTCCAGGGGGTCGGAAATGCTGGGGTAGATGGGGGAGAGGGAAGCGAACATGGCATCGAGCATCTGGTACTCGTTGTTCGCGGCAGTACCGCCAAACGACGTCGCTGCGAGGGGAGTCAGGCCGGCAAACATCGAGGAAGCAGTTGGAGCTTACGATATGATGTCGATGTCGGGTCTGGCTGCTGGTTCGAGGTCCAGATTTGGTTCGGGTCCTGCAGCCCAGAGAGGTTCATGTCGGGTGGGCGATCATACCGCTGCGTGGCATTGGCGAGCCACATGTCGTCTGGGATGTGCACTGGTTCATTGTTGGGGTTATTGGGGAGTGTGGGCAGGCTGACACCGGGGACCGGTATGGCGTTCAAGGCGGGGGAGAGACTGCCCGTATCGTCCATCATTGACCCAGGCATAGCTGTAATGAAGGGTTAGCGCGAGTTCGTCAAGAGGTTTGGTGGGCCAAGGCTCCGACTCACCTCGCTCATCTCCCTCCATGAGATATTTTGCCTTCTTCCGCACCCCCTCGACGCACTGGTCTGGGATCCCCTTCTTCACGCATCGGGTACAGGGACGCTCTACACCAGCCAGCCATGTCGCCGTCAGCTGTGGGTGCGCACTGCACACCCTTTGCCCGCTTCCATCCATCCATTCCCTGCGCTCAGGCTGCCCGACTCACGTTCGTCACAAGTCAGATGAGACTTTTGGCACGCCAAGCACGCTTTGGCGACCTTCTTCCTCGACTTGTGCTCCGAGTCGGGCCCCTTGGACTTCGGTTTGATGCTGTTGCTCTTCGGTCTGCCGCGCCCACTGCCGCTCGCCGACGTAAGCCCGCCACTGGCACTCGCATTCGTGCTAGTACTCCCGCTCCCACTTCCCACCCCGCCGCCCCCACTCCCATTGCTGCCTACATGCCCCTGGTCATGGGGCGCGTGAGAGCTGGTGAGGTTGTGCAGCTGTGGGGTGCCGCTGTGCGAGTCGGTGGACACGGAGTCGAGGGAGTTGCTGCTGGGTGACGTTGAGCTGGTGGCGCGGCCCCACGAGGCCTGTCGTTCGTGCATGATGCGGATGGCGGCGTAGTTGGGGTCGTCGTGTGGGCAGCACATGTGTTGAAGAGGGGATGGATTCACAGCGGCTGGCGGGTGCCTTCGGTCGGTGTTATACATATCTACGTCGCCGCGGGATCATATCTCGAGCCAATCTCGGTGTGGCACTCTTCTCCTCCACCTACTAAGCGATCATCCCCCTCAGCTTCCTCACTCTTTCGTAATGCATAAAAAAGCCGCCGCACGTAAGCACTGCGGAATGCAGCTGCCCCCCCCCTCCCTCCCCCAGATGCCCCAGGATTGCCCCCTCGTACACGGGGGCATTCGTGATTCCAGCACTCGCGCCGCAGATTCCCTGTGAAACAGATCGGTAAAGTCTAAATCGGATCACCATCTGCCGTGAACGCGGTTCCCGAGCCAGGCGTTTTCCTGCTGTTTGTTTGTCCTAGAGGGGTTTTAGACGGATAAACGACCTCTTGATGCGAAGAGACTGCTTCTGGTGCTGCACCAGTCCTCCTTGTGTCACGGCGCGCTCGTCAGCAATCGGGAGCAACAGCCCCTAGCGGGATCTAGCATGAGGCCAGATAACAACGATCGCCATGTGTTATATGGGGAATACCGAGCAGGAACTCAGCAAGAGAGCTGCTTCGTCTCGTCTACAGCAAGAAGAACCACGGCAGCGCCAGTTCTTGGTCCTATGTACACTTCACCCATCCACGTCCACCCGTTCTTTCCTGTTGCTCTGGTATCCCAGCTGTACACCGAAGTATTTAAGATTTAAGATTTCGGTGTGTATTACATAAGACCACGAGAGAGAAGAAGACGCCGATCCCCTTGCTGTTTCTGTATTTAAAATTTCAGATCTGATTGTAGCTTGGTAGATTTGCTTTAGCTAAGAGCGCTTGTCTTACTGTCAGCCATTTTCGGTGGTTTTTAACCTTAGAGTCTATTCTACGGAAGTTAGTAGGCCCTCCCCGCATTCGGCACATGGGTGGGCTAGGCTTACGCTTGCCTTAGTAACCTTACTAACTGGGTATCAAGGTTAGTTTCTTACCCCCATGCCAGAAATGGCCAGTGCCACATGAGAGTACGGTGCAGGAGTGATGCAGAGGGAGGAGTGGCAGAATTGTGTGTGCAGCCAAGCATGAACAATCAACCATGGCCATGGCACCAAAACTCTCGATCAACAATCCACAATGGTCTCAGCTGCCTACTAGCTTAACGTATATATGAGATGATCACCCCCCATTTTCTCTCCCCCTTCCCCCGCCACCCCTTCCTCTTTCCCGTCCCGCTCTCCGACGACAGATCTCTTCTTGCCCGCAGATATTGGTACACATGGATGAGATAATGGAAACAGGCGATTTTGATAACTCTCGGATACGGGACATGGCGGAAAAAATGGATGGATACAGTGGTGGTCATGAGAGATGAGCGGAGACGGTGAAGTAGAGCAGAGAGGGTGGGTTGTGTGTGGGAAGTGGAGGTGAAGATGGCCGTAGCAGTGTTGGCGGTGGCACGCCGAGAGAGCGACAGCAAGGCTAGTAGTGCCCTCCGCTGTAATCACTCTCGCTCACAAACGTGATTGCGCCTACCCCTCACTTGTCAGCGCCCAGCCAAAGCCGCACCGCCTCCCACGGGACCCGGGCCCTAGCCCCGCCGCCGCTGCCAGAGGAAAACGAGCCGACTCACTCTCGCTCAACCCGGTGCCACTCGGCTTCCTCATCAGCCCTGCCCTGCCCTGGAACGTCCTGAACTCGTCCTGCACCTGGGGGGGCCGCCCGCCGCCCCCCGCGCCACTGGCGCGTCTCCCCAAATTCGGCTGCACGCTCAAGCTCGAAAAGCTGCTGGGGAACATTGGGCTGCCCGGGCCGCGCTCATACACCGGTAGAGCCGCGGGGGCCCCGCCGCCGCCGGCGCTGTCGGCAGCGCCGGCGGAGCGGGTGAACGACCCGGAGTGATCGGCGAGGGAGGGGAGGGAAGGGGACGTGCATATCTGGAGACCGACAAAGGACTTTGCGCGGGCTTCGCGCAGGCCCGTGGCCGGGGGTGATAAGCGTCGTGCGGCTGAGACGGATGTGCGGTGTGTGTGTGTCGCGATGCGGGGAGGGGAGGACTCTGCGGATGGGTCGAGGAGCCCGAGAATGGGGTCGATATTGTTGCGGTTGCCTGCGCGCTGTGCGGTGGTCTGGCGCGGCATGCTCATCGGGAGAGTCTTGCCTGATGCGCCCGGGGCAACGGCATGCGGGGCGGAGGGCTCCTCACCCTCGCCGATGGTGAGCAACGCCGACATGCCCGCGGCAGCCTGCTCCCCCTCGTCCTCGACGATCTCGCCAAACTCATCCATGAACTGGTTCTCGGCCCTCGCGAGCTCGTCCGGGTCGACGGCCTCGAGCCCCGCGATCCACACCTGGGGCTTCATCGGCTCGTACCCTGCGCCGTCGTCGTTGTCGTCGTCCTCTACGAGACCGAGCCCGCCCCACGAGGGCGGCGAGTCGTCCTCGCTCCCAGCGTTCAGCAAGCCCTCGTCGCAGCCGAGGCACACCCCGAGCTTCTCCCACAGCGCGACGCTGCGCTGGCGCACGGCCCTGCGCGCAGCAAACACCCACTCATAGTCTGGGCACTCTGTCCGCGGGACCTTTGTGAGATGCTGGACGAGCTCCTCCCAGCGCCACTGTTCGGGCGGGAGGTCGCGCCACACGTCGTCGCGCGCGGGTTCCTTTGGGAACGCTGCGCGGAGGAGCTTGAAGAGCTTTGCGTTGGCGGGGTGGGCCATGAGCTCGAGGACCTCGTCGCACCTGTCGACAAAGGGGAGGAGGATATCGTCATCCATCTGGACGTATTCGACGGGTTCGAGGGCGACGGGCGGGCGCTCGGGGGAGCGGTCTATGCTCCCCGACAGGCCGAGGGACTCGCCACCGCCTCCGCCGAAACTGCTGCCGAAGGACGCAGCGCCGACGGAGCGTGAGAACACCGAGCCCGCGCTCTTGCGGCGCTTGAGCTCGGCACCGTTGAACCCGCCGTGGGGCATCAACACGGGGGTGTTGAGCTCGCGGGCGATCTGGACGACCTCGTCCGGGGAGAGGACCTTGCGCTGGATGCCGACGGCGCTGTCGTCGTGGTGTGAGTGGACGCGGTGGAGCGAGGGCGGCTGGTCGGCGGCGGTTGGCGACTTGATGGCCTGAAGCGGGGAGAAGCCGCCAAACGACGAGGCGGCAAAGGAGCGACGTGGGCCTCGGGCAGAAGTGGCGGGCGTGTCGGTGGCGGACGCAAAGGAGCTGAAGGGGGCGAGGGAGGAGGACGACTTTGAGCGGCTGTGTCTGTGTCTCGTTGGCCGTCAGCGGTGCTACCCCCCCCCCCCCCCCCGGCCACCAGCCTGGGACTGACCTCCCGATCCCCGGCTTCTCTGCCGGCGCCTTGACGAGTGTCAGCCTGGAAAAGAGTTCTCTCGGGCTCGCCTGGTCGTCGTCGTAGAACCCGTCGCCGGTGCCCCATTTCGCCGCCTGCACAAGCACGCTGTCCCGCCTGCTGAGGCTGCGGGTGACGGATCCGGCCCTGCTGCGTCCTCCGCCCGACGCCGCGCTGCCTGTGCCAGAGGGGGGCGAGTCGAGTGCGGACGGGGCGGTCCTGACGGGCTGGAGCGGGGAAAATGTCTGGAGCGGGGAGAGTGCGGACAGCTTCGGGGGGCGGGAGGGGCTGGGGGAGGTGCGGGAGCTGTTGCGGCCGATGCTCTGCGGGGACGAGAGGTAGGTGCCGTCTGGCATCTTGGGTGGGTGTGGGTGTGGGGGGTAGCGGTGGCGGGGAGAGATGTGTGTGAGAGTGGACGGAGGATGACGGACGATGACGGACGAGAGAGAGAGAGAGATTCCAGCTGAGCGTCAAGTGACCGGCGGCGGCCCGGGCCTGGGCGATCGCGGGGCCGAGAGACGTCATTGGTCCCCACACGTGCAAGCCACGTGCACACCACGTGGCACACTCCATGCATGGCTCTAGTCATACAGCCCCCCCGCCCCGCCAGCGTCACTCGCAGGCAGCCAGTCCACCGCACTATGCTCCTCCGCCGGCACACTCGGGACCGCGGTGTGCATCGCCTCGTAGCACCCCTTCAGCGCAGACTGCACCGCTCGTCAGCCGCCAGCAGCCACCATGCACCAAGCACCAGCACCCACCTCCATCCGCCGCGACCGGCACACCACCTCCACCCGCGCCATCGTGTGCGCGAAATCACCCTTCGGGAACATCCCGTGCGCCCACATCTGGTACATGTTGAGCACGTTCCGGAGGTCTTCTTTCTGTGATTCGTCGGGAGCGCGCGCGGGCATGCAATGCAATGCTGTCAGTGTCTTCGTACCCGCGTCGGCGCACGTCTGGAGCATGACAGGACGGACCTCGCGACCTTTCCCGTGCACTTTAAACTTTTTAGCAGCACGACACAGCGCCGGGAGACCCCTCGGGCCCAGCAACCTGCTCCTCCCCATCAGCCTTGCCCTCGCCCTCGCCCTCGCCCTGCCCACCCCGCTTACCGATCCGCGTCCACCTTGGCCATAACCCTCTTCCTCTTCCCCCCCTCCTCCTCCTCCTCTTCCCCCCCTGCCCCCCCCGCCCTCTCCCCCCCTACGCCCCCCCCACCCCCCTCCCCGTACCCCCCGTACCCCACGTACCCGCCAAGCCCCCCCCCTCCCGCGAACCCGTTCCCGCCCGCAGAGGCACCGCCGTCCAGGTTCGAATGCCGGATACGCACCAGACCCGACGCGCCTGTCTTTGGCTGTGCGTGCTGTGAGGGCGGGGAGGGCAGGGCAGGTGGGGGCCGCGGGGAGGGGGACCCGCCGAGCGACGATGACGCACCGGGGGAGAAGAACAGCGGGTCCGCCGCGTGGTCCGCGCGCCCCGGGGGCGGGGGTGTCGCGTGCGGAGGGCGCCAAGGGGGCGAGTTGAAGAGATCGTCCAAAGCGGACATTGTGCGTGTTGTGTTAGTGTCCCGACGTGCCGGCGAGGTGGCGAGGTGGCGAGGTAGAGAGTATGTTGAGAGACGGACGGACGGACAGACAAACAGACATGCATCGACGCGTCGAGAGTCAGAGGCGCGCGCGGGTTTGATCCCGTCCAGCCACGGGCGATCCGCAGAAGCAGCAGCCGGATGGTTACAAAGCCATGCATGCAGACTCTGTATCCCGCACGCACAGCACACAGCCCGTCCTAGCTACACAACAGATACGACGGGACCATCCATCGTCGATCCCGACCCCCCCCCGCCCCCACGCGCGCGAGAACTACCCCATGTACCCATGTATAAAACTCTTGTGAAGCTAAACCAAAGATGAGTGAACGGGATAACCCGAATACGATAGAGGAAGGAGAAGGATGAGCAGCAAGATAAAAGTAGAAAGATCACAAAGACCACAACAGGGATCCCAACATTGATTGAATGCGTGTATGACAATGTCTGTCCCCGCTCTCACAGAGCCTGTGCCCCCCCCCCCCCCCCACCCCCCACCCAACACGCTATACAAGCACGTTAACCGCATCGGTACTATGCCGCCCAAAAACACTCAGAAACGCAAAGTCCTCCTTCCCCCCGGACTCCCCACCCCCCTCCTCCTCCTCCTCCCCCGAGCTGTTGTCCTGCGCCCCGCCAGTTTCGACGGGGTACACCCCGGTCCCGTGGGCGTGGTTGGCGTGAATCGCGCCCGTCGGCATTCCGCCCATGGGGCCCATAGACATGCCCATGGTCATGGGCATCGGCATCGACATCGACATCGACATCGACATCGACAAGTCGTCGGCGGGGCTCATCTGCATGGATTGGCTGGACGAGTAGCTGACCGATTGGTGCAGGTGGGGGTGCGTGGGCGTGGGCGGGAGCCCTTGCGATTGCGTGAGGGACAGCTCCCCCACCGGCTGGCCAAAGTTGTACACCCCTTCATACCCCGCTCCGCCGCTGCCGCCGCCGCCTACGCCCGGGTACCCAACAAACATGTTGCCGGGCGCCGACGCTTGCGGCGTGTATGGCGAGGCGCTTTGGCGGGCGCCGCTGGAGGAGGAAGGGGCGGGGGTGGGGCCCGCCCCGGCGCTGCTGGAGACGGAGCCGGAGGCGCCCGGCGTGGCGTGTAGGGGCTGGGTGCGGACGACGGCGGGGGCAGGAGCGGCGTTGGAGCTCGTCGACGAAGGGTCCCCAGAGCCGAGCTGCTGCTGCTGCTGCTGCTGCTGCTGCTGCTGGCCAAAGCTGTGTGCGCCAGTCGGCGACGGATCCTCGCTCGCGCTCGATGAGCCCCCCTCGGCTTCCGACGAGTGCTGGTGCCCCGTATGTGCGTGGCCCATGAACGATGACGCGTCGTAGCTCGGCGTGCTCGAATGGTGACTCCCTGGGTGCACGAGGGGCGGAGGCCGGGTGCGCTGCTGCGAACGGCTGTACGCCGAGTCGGGCGTGGTGAAGTGCGAGCCTAGGGGGGAAGGACGGATGCCGCCGACGCCACTGCCGACACTGCCGACACTGCCGCAGCTGCCACCGCTGCCACCGCCACCGCCGCCACCACCGCTCGTGCTGGCGCTGAGGCCCATCATCCCGATCTGGTGCAGCAGGTCGGGCGGTCTGCCGCACGCGAGGGTGCCAGTCAGCGTAAGCTGTGAAGGGGGGGAGGGGGGGAGAGGACTTACGCGCTTGCTCTCCGCATATCTGGGACGAACCCCTGCGGCAGGTCGTTCAGCCAGTCCACGCTCTCGTCGCCCTCCGTGCCCGCCTCGGTCGTCAACGTCCCGATACTCGCCAGACTGCCCATCCGCCCGCGTTGCTGGATCGCCATGAATACCTGCTGTTGGCGCGCCGCCTCGTCGTCCTGCTGCTGTTGAGACTGCGGCGGGTTCTGCAGGTGCAACGGGGGCGGCGGCGGCGCCTGCCCTGTCTGGCCCGCCTGCCCCTGCCCCGGGTTATGTGAACCCGGCTGCGCCTGCGCGAGTGACTGCTGCTGCAGCTGATGCGTAAACATGTAACCGCCCGTAGCGCCGCCGTCGCCAAACGAGAATGTCGGGTTCGGCAACGGAGAGTCGGGCGAGAACGGCAGGGACGCGTCGAACGTGCCCTCGGCCGGCGGCAGGTACGACAGGGGTAAGATGTCGTGCACACCGCCGCTGCCGGTGCCGTACAGCGCTGCAGAAAAACGACTGTCCCCATAGACGTCCACATCCGCGTACGTCTCCTGGTCGGTGATCGGGCTGAGCTCGCGCGCGCCGCCCGCGCCGTCACCGCCGTTTCCGCTGCCGCCGTCGCCGACAGAGACAACCCGGCTCCCGACCTGGTGCTTGTTGGTGACCACCCGCGGGGGTGTGAACGGCCCGCTCGAGATCAACTGAGATGCTCCCAGCCCGCCCACGCCGGGCATGCTCGCCCGCCGCGTGTTATTCCGGATCGCGGCGATGTGGAGCGCGCTCGGCCCGACGCGCGTCGACGCGGGGGAAAACTTGGGCGACATGCTGCCCGCGGCCGTGCCCACCGCCGCGGGGGGCAGGAAGGATATCGGCATAGGGTAAGGTATGCTGCTCCGCCGTGCCAGGTTGGCCTGCCCGCCAATGTGGGGTGATCGGACGGGGGAGGCGTAGCCGCTCCCGCCGCCCGCCTCGCCCTGCTTTTGCGCGGCCGCCGCGCGCTTCGCGACAAACATTTCAATCTTTGCGACTTCGTCGCCCGCAAGCGAGACCCGGCGGTTCGCGCTGTAGGCGGCGTTGGGGGGTTGGAGAATGGACACGAGATGACTGGAGGCGGTGCTGGTAGCCGAGATGGGGGTGGGGGCGGAGGGGTTGCCGGCTTCGCCGGGGGTAGTAGAGCTCTCCCCAGAGGTCTCGTCCTCTGGCTTCCGCTTCTTTCCTTCCTCTGCCTCCTTCTTCGCGAGCCCTTTCATCTTTGCTCGCCTGCTTTGGGTCAGCACGGATGGCGTTCAAAGGGAAAGGATGAGACTCACCGATTCTGGAACCACACCTGGACGTTCCGCTTCGTCATCCCCAGCTGGCCCGCGAGCTGCTCTCTCAGCGCGTTGTCGGGTTTCGGGTTAATGTCGTACCAAAACTCGAGCACCTTCAGCTGATCGGGTGTGGTACGCCGACGGTGCTTCACCTGCTCGGGACCGTGTCAGCTCAACCTCCACTTTGCACCCTAACCCCACCCCACCCCCACTCGGAACGCGAACCCGAACCCGAACCCACCTCAATATTCTCAATAGTATGTAAACTGTCCGCGTGCTCATCCGCCCAGTCCTCCCGCCACACCTCCCCCGGGTGCTGCAGCGCGATCCCGGGAAAGTTGAACCCGGGCATCGTCCCGTATGCCGACACAAACTGCTGGTGCTGGTGCTGTTGCTGCTGCAGGTGCTGGTGCTGGTGCGTGGGCACCGCATGCCCCTGCGCATGCGCCGCGTGCATGTGCACCTGGGCTTGAGCTTGCGCCTGCGCATCGACCTGGCCTTGGGCTCGCACCTGCGCGTGGTGCAGCATCTCCGGGGTTGGGTACGTCTGCTGCCCGTACACCTGTTGCTGGTGCTGGTGGTGCTGGTGGGGGTGCGAGTGCTGGTGCTGGTGGGGGTGGGGGTGGTGCTGGTGGGCAGGGAGCGATATCGGCGCGGGGGGGTACACGTCGTACCCGTTCAGCTCCACGAAGCCCGTGTCGGCGCGGGCGTAGGTGCTCGGCCCAGCGCGCGGCAGCTGCTGCTGCGATGGCTGGTGTGTGTGGGCGTGGTGCTGGTGCTGTTGCTGGTCCCCCGCGTTCGGCAGCCCAACGCTGTACACATCCCCGCCCTCCAGACCGTACCCGTGAGACACGGGCATCGACATTGGCAACGTTTCTCCTGCTTCTCCTGCTTCTCCTGCTTCTCCTGCTTCTCCTGCTTCTCCTGCTTCTCCTGCTTCTCCCGCTTCTCCTGCTTTTGCCGCGTCTGCTGCTTCTGCCGCTTCTGCCGCGTCTGCCGCTCCTGCTAGCCCCGCTGCTGCCGTTGCTGGCTTCCTGCCCGCACTGGAGCCGATGGTCGACGCGCTATGAGTGCGGCGAGGACCTGCTGGTGAGCCCATATGGCGATAGTCAGTGATCGTGCTCAGAGTCCCTGTTTTGTGAGTCTGGACCGGACAAGAGATGGAGGGGGGGATTCACGGGGGCGGGGGATGGGGTCGGGGACGAGGGGGGGACCAGGGGGAAGACGCTCATGGGGGGAGGGGAGAAATCAAGTGGTGTCGTACGGCGAGACGATTATTATGCTCCGCTCGACAAAGGACGGTTGCTCCAGCGGAGCAGGTAGAGACCGTAAACGTAGGCGTGGGAGCAAAAGTAATAGATACGGCAAGGAGGGTAGACGACGAACGTATTCACTTACCCGTCTGTCAAGCGTACCACTTTGCGCGGTACAATTTCGAAGCGGCAAGCGAGCGCTCGTCCTACGACCGCGGCCGGCCGATAGGCGAAATCCAATGTCCGCTCGGCCAGTGAGCTAGCTAGCTGGCTCGGGGGCGGGGGGGGGGGGGGTGTAATCGTGACGAATGTGGACGAATGGAGGAATGACGAGGTGGGAGGAGGAGGCGGCCGGGGGGGGGGGGGGGCCGGGGCGGGAGGGGGGGCCGCGCGGGGAGCGCGGCGCGCTGTCGTTGGTGAGGGTGAGGATGAGGGTGAGGATGAGGGTGAGGATGAGGGAGCGGGTGCGGGTGGAGCTGAGGCAGGTGGAGGAGGCGGCGGCGGGCGGAGAGAAAAGATGCAAGGAAGAGGTTGGCGACGAAAGAGTATGTAATGGCGAGGGGGCGTGACCGGGATTGTTGTCGAGAGACGAGAGTATATGGCGAGAGGATGTGGTAAGGATGAGGGGAGGATGGTGTAAGATGAGGAGAGGATAACGAGAGGGGCCAGGGCGGGGGGGGATTGGATGGGCGAGGGGGGCGGCGGGGTGGTGGGTGGTGGTGGGTGGTGGGCTGTGGGGTGTGGGTGGGGTAGGAGAGAGATGGAGTGGAAGGAAGAAGGATGGAGGGGAGTGCGGGGTCGGAGGAAGGGAGGGAAGGGAAGGGGAGCGGCGTGGGCGGGACTGAAAAGGTGGGTGGGTGGGAGTGGGTGGCTGGCGGGGGCTGCTGGCGGGGGCTGGGTGAGACGGAGGGAGGCTGGCGGCGCTGCTGCTGCTGCTGGCTGGGGGCCGGGTGGCTGCGAGCGGCCGGCTGCAGCCCGGTGACTGGCCTGGCGCGGGAGCGAGGAGGCGAGGGGCGAGGGGCGAGGGCAGAGGCGCGGGCGGGGCGGGCGGGGTGAGCCCGCGTATCCGTGCACTCGCTGCCTCGGCGGCTCGCTCTGCCGGCGGAGGATAAGCCGCAGCGCCGCCAGGGACTCCGCCCACGAGACCCAGGGCCGCGCACAGAGGCCCAGGGCATACGCCGCGGCGCGGGCGCCTCGAACCGCGGCACAGGGGCTCAGGGCCGCAACCGCTCGATGCTCAGGCACAGACACTCCGGCGCGGGCGGGGGCCGGGGTCAGCGCACAGCGTCCGGGGGCAGGCCTGGACACGGGACCCTGGGTGCCCTGGGTGCAGCAGGGTCGACTCAGGGTGAAGCCAGGCACGCGCCGTGCCAGCCACAAACCATCCTGCAGCAACCATCGCACCCAGCGCCGTTTCCGGTCTGCGTTTTGCCACAGCCGGCCAGCCACCAGCCAGCCACCCAGCCACCCCGCCCGCCCCGCCAGAGGCCCGCCGCGCCGCACAGTCCCCGTCTCGGGACAACGCACACGTGGCCTTCCCACCCGAACCATCCCGCCCCCCCGCGCCTAAGGCACGCCCGCGCGCCTATATCGCCGCCCGGGGCCCCGCCCCCCTCGTGGACGCGTAGCCTCCCGCCCCGCGAGTTGAGTAAGTCACACACACTCTCTCTCCTCCTGTCCCGTCACACGCATCGACACCACCCCCTTGCTGCCTCCGCCCACACCACGACCATGGCAGCCTCAGACAGGGATCAAGCACGTGCAGCCGCACTTCGAGCCGCAGAAGCACGTCTCCACCCCCCTCCATCTTACGACACCGCCTCTCAACCCGCCTCCGCCTCCGCCGCCGCCGCCTCTCAGCCCGCCCCTGCCTCCGCCCCCGCCTCGCTGCCCGCTGCGAGCTTTCGCCCAACAGAAAAGGACGACCGCGAAGCCAGAATTAAGTTCAGCAGACTGCTCGATCGCGGGATCGTGAGGGACAACGGGTACAGGCAGACCGCCGAGGCCGTCGAGGTAAGCTCCCACTCTCCCTTCCCCAGGCTACACCGCGCACGCGGCCACACCGCCACACCCACACCACCAGCGGGCGCTTACCCTTCGCCGCCCTCGTCTGGACCCAGACGCTGTACAAGATTGCTAGCAACATCCTCACCAGCGACGACCCCAAGTTTCGCTCGCTCAAAGCGACAAACACCATGCTCAAGAACAAGGTCCTGAGCGTCAAGGGCGGCCACGAGTATCTCATCGCGGTGAGTCGTCCCGAGTCTTGCTGCTGTTCCCTCCGGACGCTTCGTGCGGCCTCGCGAAGTTCGAGGCATACGAAGAGCACAGCTGACGCCGGTGTTTCGGCGATAGCTGGGATTCAGGACGCAGACGGTGGACTTCACCACCCACTATGTATTTACGAAGACGCTGCGCGGTGTGCACGAGATGGAGATTGGAGCACAAGTGCTGCATGAACGCGTACGTCCCAACCTCCCTCCGGCTAACTCCCTCCCGACTAACCCTCCTCCCCCCCCCCCCCCCCCGCAGATCAAGTCCCTCCAAAACCGCGTCGACCTCTCCTCCCTCGCGACCACCGCCCACAGAACCGAAGAGGCCGAGCGCCGCGCCCGTGCCCTGCGCGAGATCGAGGCCGACCGGGACCTCGTGCGCGATCGCGCCGAGCGGGAACGTATCGGAAGGGCAGAGCGCGAGAGGAAGGAGCGCGAGCAAAAGGAGGCGCAGGAGGCAGAGGATGCCGAGGCGGTCGTGCAGGCGGACGAGGAGGAGAGGCGCGAGTTGGAGGGTGGGGTCTGGCGCACGGGGGGGAGGGGCAGTCGGCGTACAGGCGCGGGTCAGGCGGGTCAGGCGGGTCAGGCGGGCGAGGAGGGCGAGGAGGGTGAGGGGGGTGAGGAGGGTGAGGACGATGAGGATCACGAGGATGATGGGCTGCCGAGCTACGGCGAGAGTAGGTGGAATGGCGGGAGGAGGCTTGGGGGCTAGGCACGTCCGTAGGCTCGCTCCCATCTCCTTGTTCAGTGTGCATCGGCCTCTACAGCCTCGCGTACCATTAGGCTCACATTTGTACATATCTGCCATCCCTCATGATAACTATGCACTGTGTATTGTTCTGCATCGGCATCCCCTCACCCCTTCCCATTCGTTGCGATGTCCGAGTACAGCCTTGATAATCAATCAGAGTCAGGCCAATGCATGAGTGCTGGTGTCACACCATTTCAGCCTCGAGCAGGTGACATACAGCCGCCCTGCCCCCCCCCCCCCATCAAGCCGGCCTCGCTCCCAACCCCAACACCACACCGTCCCTCTCAAGACTTCACCCTGAAGAACGCCATCCCCTCTCTAGCCTCCTCCACCCTCGTCTCCAACTCCCTCTCGTCTTCGGTCGACCACTTGTCCTCCTTTGGCAGATCGTCCGTCCCGCCCAGCGCCTTGACAAGCCTCTCCCACTTTTGACGCCGCCTCATGAGGCGCACCATGGGCATGGGGTCCGACTGGCCTGTGAGCAGGATAAGCGCCGTGTTGGACGGAAGCGAAGCGTGGAGGGCGGCGATGCGGTCGTTGAACTGCCGTAGAGCTGTGTCCAGCTCGTCGGGGTCCGTCGCCGCCCCGTGGGGCCCGGGCGCGCTGTCTCGATCTTCCCCTACGTGATGCAGTGTGGTGTCAGCCCTCCCCACACGCATACCGACCGCACTGGATCAACTGCCTATGATCGGCATGTACCCACATCCTTGCACCACCGACAGCTCCTTCAACCGGCCAAACACGAAATCGTGTGTCTCCACTGCCTCCCCGACCGCCTTCACCACGTCGTCGTCCGACTCGCACCGTACCACCGTCGTCGCCTTGCTGCCGTGGAGCAGCCGCGGGTTCCCGTAATCACAAAACGCCGAGGTCCGCCCCGGTCGCGCAGAACCAGACATGAACCTCGCGAGGCGGTCCGAGATGGGCTCCATGTTGTCGGGCGAGTTGCCATAGTCAGGACCTGGCAGCGTGCGCGTAAGCGAGGCGTGTGCGTATGCCAGGGAGGTGGTGGTTCATCGGACGATGTGTCATCCGGTAAGAGACAGCGCTCACCATGGGCAAGCTTCAGCCTCAGCAACTCCACGCATGTCCTTGCGTCCTCCTCTGAATCGTGTCCCTCATGCCCCTGCTGAATATCCTTCCCCAACCATTTCGACGCCAAGTACTTGAGTGCGGGCTTGAACGGCGGCCCCCGAGCGTGCTTGTAGATCGTCGCCGTGTCGATACACAGGGGGTGCCGTATGCGGAGAGCGGTCAGGTCAAACTCCAGCGAGTGGCCCATGAGGATGGTGTGGGGGGTGATCAGAGGGGAGTCGCCAGTGACGAGCAGTTGCTGTATGGACGCTACCGTGTGCGCAGCAGGGGCCAGGCGCTCAGCCGTTATCCCGGACCATCTGCATGGGTATGCTTTAGTTTGTGCCCAAAGTGGTAGTGGAGCACGGTTGAGCTCACTGAGTGCGATAGTCGACGACGGGCACTGGCGGCTTGACTAGCTCGTCAAAGACGTTCTTTCCCGAGTCGAAATCAATGATCGAAATCCTCGCCAGCTCGTTCCCGTCCTCCGATAAGACCTGGAACCACCAGCGTCAGCATAGCAAAGTCAGAAAGCCTCAACCGCGGCCCAAATGGCATTCACCATCTCGCAGTCGATCGCCAACACCGGGTACTTTCCATCCTCCGGCGGCCCCATCGCCCGGGGCGTCTCCACCCACGCGTCCACACGCTTATTCCCCTTCCCTTGCCTAAAGTTCTCGCCTCCCCCACCTCGCATCGTCGCCTCCGCTGCCAGCTCCCCATCGGCCGTCCCGGGGTCCAGCGCCGACAAGATGTGCTCCGGGAGGAGAGTGCGGTCTACTCCGGGCACGACAATCTTGTCCGAGTGGGGGAGGTAGGAGGGAAGTCGATAGTCGTTGTCCAGCATCTGGTTGGGAGTCAGGAGGTAGAGGAAAGGTGGAGACTCGTCTGTAATGGAGAGCGCTGCAACGGGGGGCGTCAGTATCGCCAGTAAGGGTTCTTCACGAGGGGACATCACCCGGCTTCCGCTCCTGAGCTGATGACAACAAACGACTCACCAGCCAGCTTCCTCCCGTCTTCTTCCTTTTTCTTCTTGGCAGACTCCGGGACCGGGTTCATCAGCAGCGTGTTCAACACCGAGTGCATCCGTCTCGCGTCACCTGGCGCCTTGGTCGGGCACGCATACGTGAACAGCTTCGGAATGATGGGTACCCGCGCAGCAGGTGGCCGGGAGTTCCCGGCAGAAGACGACGGGATGGGCGACAAGGCGACAGTCGGGGGGGAAGTGGAGAAGGGCATCGCTGCCGGGGTCGGGATGGGGGCGAGGCCGAGGTGGGCGGGAAGGAGACCGGGTGCGTAGATCATGACGGTGTGTGTGATGTGAGACTTGTTCTGTAATTCTTTTGGGTAAGCAAGCGGATGGGTCATTGGAGGCGAGGGCCACTCACATCGACCTGCATCCACTGAGGCTTCTGGCCATCTGCCACAATGTACAACATGAGATCACGGATATGCTGTACCGTCCGTATCAGCGCCTCGTCACAGCCATCCCCGGGGCAGGCCCTCAAACACGGCTCACAGCAATGGTTATCTTTTTCCCGTATCGAAAGTCCTGGGTGTTGTACTGGAACTCTGGCCTGTTCTTAGTGACCTTCTTCTGCTTGCGCCTCTCGTCTCTGGTGGGCACGCGAGTGAAGCCTTCGCCGTCGGCGGCGGCAGTAGCGTCGGGCGTGCTGGAAGCTTTCCGCTTGGAAGTAGGCGGGGAGGACATGGTGCGGGAGCGGTTTCGTTATCGAGTGGTGCCCGATGCTTTGCTTGTCCGTTGAACCAGCTGAGGACTATTATATGCAAAAGTCACTGTGTTGCGTGGACGCACCGAGCCGGCACGAAATGCACGAGGCAAAAACAATATATCAATGTGGAGGCGTAGATAAGAGTATATAGTGATAATAACCCTTTACTTACCTCCACTGCCTGTGTGGTCACCAGCCGACAGGATACACTCACTTCCTTGGCGCACAGTTGTCTTGGACCGCCAGGTCGAGGCGTGGGGAATGCGATGTCAGTATACTCTAACAGGCATGCTGCTATACGACAAATATGTACAGTATGACATGTTGATATGCGGACCTACAAGAATCATCATGAACAGATATAATACGGCTGCGGCCCCTTGCTCTCACTCCCCGAATAGAGCTCTCCCTCTGCGTCTCCCTCCGCCAAGTACTCGTCAAGTAACATCACCCTCTCCTTCTCCTTCCCCGCGACGACGTTCTTCTCACTCCCTGCACCCACACCTTCGCCCTCGTCCCACCTCTCGAACAGCTTCAAGCCCTTGCGCATCCCCACAAGGAACAGATCCGTCTTGACCGCGGTTGTGATCTCATGGCCCCTAGAGTGCAGGTCGATCTGCAACCACTTTGGCCTGAAGCATGCCACGTTAACCCACGTAAACCGTGCCCGAGGGAACCTCTGCCTCGCCGCTACCATCGTGTCCACCATATCCTCCACCGTCGTTACCCAGGGGTGTACCTGGATCGCGCCGAGCCTCAGGCCCCTCCCCCCCGGCCAGAAGATCACCACGATCTCCTCAAGCCCCTCTGCTGCGAGCATACCGAGCGTCTTGCGCACAAAGCTTGCCGGGCGAAAATGCACAGAGTGCTTTGACCCCCCCTCGAGTAGCAGCACGACCTTGCGCGGCGAGCGCTCCCGCAGGTCGGTCTGCCCCGCGCGATACGGGCGGTCCCATTTCGCTATCCACTGGTCACAGTACGGCAGGAAGCATGGCCCGATGAAGACGACCTTGCCGCAGGCCGGGAGGCGCGGTGCGTAGTTCTCGAGGCAGTAGTCCTCGTGACGGTACTTGATCGGGCGGCCCGAGGCCGACATGTAGCCGCGCAGGCTGTCGAGGTGGATGCGGAGGACAGCGACGTTGGGGAAGCTGTCGCGGTAGCGGTGTTCGCGGCGGTAGAGCGAAAGAGCCCACTGGAAGTCGTAAAAGTAAAAATCAATCACGCGCGTCATGGATCGGAGATCGGCGGCGAGCTTGGGGAAGGGCGGGGGTTTTATCAGACCGAGGGTGATGATCTTGGTGGTGGAGGGGCCAAAGTAGCTCGTGCTGAGGGGGGACTTGTGGTGCAGGCCGACAGGGACGGCGCGCCAGATGTATTGGAGGGCAAGGGGAGATATGGCCCGGGAGACGAGAGCAATGGAGCGAAGGGTGTAGGGGTCGTCTCGGAGCTCATAAACGATGTGCTCGATAAGCTCGATGGGAAAGGGATAGAGGGTCGGGGGGGAAGGGGATGCACATCGTGTAGGCGGCGTAGCAGTGCCCTGAGGTCAAAGTCAGATCGAGATCCGTCTGCTTATCAAGATAGTTCGGAGGCAGTGGGCGAGCTTACCTGGGATGAGGATGAGTGCAAGCTCATAGGCCTGAACGCATGGAGCGTCTTCCGCAACAACGTCTGTGGCGGCGCCGTAGACATGATGTCTTGCCAATCTCCTTTATCTCGTGTCCGCTGAGAGGGTGCTGGTGGCGAGTGCGGCGCTGACGGCAGTGGCAAGGTGGTTGTTATATGGGCGGCCTAAGCCATGGGGCTTCTGGCTTCTCCGTTGGTGATGACATGCAGCGGGTGTTCCGGCTTCTCCCTTGGTGATGACAAGCAGCGGGTGCTCGACTCGAAACCGATACGATTCGGCGAATGGCAGCGGGCAAGGGGCGCATGGCCGAAAGGTGGAGGAGATGCAATATTCATAAGCGTAGTGCGACGCCAGGGGTCATTTTTTTCAATGATTTCACAGTGTAAACCGTAATAATGACATGTGATGCGGCGATACGTCGATAGCCCCCGTAAGAGTGGGCGTCGCGGGGCCGCGGGGCGAGGCTCGCTGCCGAGTCCAGGCACGTGGCTTGACGCTCGACCTCGACCAGAATACACACACAGACGTCGCTTCATGCCTCCACCTCCACTGCTCTCTATAAGCGAACAGGCAAGCAGGTCACAGGTCTAAGCCATCGACATGCATAGCCAGATCAGATCCCTAATCCCCCCAAGATATGGGCCCTCGCCCACGTCACCCATGTATGTCACTCCTCAACCCACACGCCACACACCTGCCACCTGCCGACTCGCCTCGCTACTCGCCCCGCGCGCGCTTGTTCTTCCAGTGGAGGTACGCGTCGCGCTCCTCACCGCCTTCACCGCCCGCTGCTCTCCTGCTCGGCCGTGTGCGCTTGTTGTTGCCCTCCTCGCCTTGAGCCCCGGCATCCTGTAGCGAACCGTCACCGGTTAGCACTTACCCGGTGGATATTCCGGAGGGACTGCGACTCACGATACCGAGGGCGGCGCGTCGACGGACCATGCCAGCGGTCATTTCGGGCCTCCATGACCGCAAAGACTTGATGAGGTGCGTTTCCCGCACACCCTTGGGGTTCAGCCACGAGACGAATTTCTGAAGCTGTAGACTCGCCATTGTCAACTGTGCCCAGGTATGCTCTCACATGCATAGGAAGGAAGTGCTTACCTGTTCGGGGTCATCATAGAAACCCCACTCGCCCGGTGCCAGCCTCGTCTCGCCCTCCTCCTTTACCCGCTTCCCCAAGACAGCATCCCGCGTCACCTCCTCCTCCACCACGGCGCTCGCCGCCTGCCTCAAGTAATCCTCCTCCCCCTCCTCCACGCCCTGGAGGTACAGCCTCCCCGTCCCCCACTGCACCTTGCCGTCCACCATCATCGGCGCGCTCCCCACCGCGTCCATCCACCACACCTTGTTCCCGAACCGGTCGTACCCGAGCGGGCGCGACCGCAGCGTCCATATCCTCGAGCGGAAATCATAGTCGAGCACCTTGAGCCGCGCGCTGAGCACATCCGCCTGCTCCGTCAACCGCTTCTTCTCTGCCGCGACATGCTTGCTCTCCGCCTTCTTCACGCGCGACTCCTCGCGCTCCTTGGCCGCACGCTCAGAGCGCAGCGCCTCCTCCGCCTCGCGCTCTTGCGCCTTCTCCTTCATCGCCCGCCGGCGCGTCGCCGCAGACTGCCCGACGTGGCTATCCGCCTCGGACAGCTCGTCATCATCGCCCTCCTCATCCACCTCATCCACCTCTATCTCCCCCCCGGCGTCGGCATCAGCGTCTTCGGCGCGGGTGGGCACAGGAGAGTCCTCGAGCTCGTCACGGTCCGCGACGGACGGAGCGAGCGCGACACTGCTGCCACCGCCGTTGGTTGGGAGGTGGCCGTTGATCGAGGCCATGGGTGAGCCGGGGGCGGAGGGAGCGGGGGCGTCCATTGATGTGTCGCCATCGGCGTCGACCGCGGGCTTCTCCTCTTCCTCCTTGGGCTTCTCCTTGGGATCGAGGGCTTCCCTCTCCGCGATACTAAGTCGGTCATGTTTGTCAGCGCTCAAGCGCTCAGCAGATGAAGATACAAAAAAAAAAAAAAAAAAAAAAAAAAAAAAAAAAAAAAAAAAAAAAAAAACAGAAATGCACTCACACCCTCTTCCACTCTCGCTTCACCTCCACCTGGTCCTTCCTGACCTCTGTCAACTGAGCAACGCTGTCCTCCATGTACTCCTTCACCACCTCTGTCTGCCCGACCAGCTCGATCAAGAATGCGATAATGTCAAGTTTATGAGAGTGATGCAATGTTGGGTATCTCTTTTCCGGCTTGGCCAACACCAGCCCGCTCGCCCCGCCCGCCCCGCTCGACGGGCCAGTCGACCAAGTCGGCCGCGTCGGCGCCGGCTTGTCCTCAAACGTGAGATGTAGTATGTTGTCGAGGTAGTGCGGGAGGGTCTCCAGGCTCGCGCGCTCCCAGAGGCACCCGACGAGGGCGGCTTCCCACCCTTTTCGCTCGCGTCCGCCGAGCTCGCGTGCCACCCAGCTCTTGCTGAGGGGCTCGGCGACGGGTGCGAGGGTCTCGGTGGTAGCGTGCTTGCGGCCCTCCCAGTAGTCGGTGTCGTTCTCGGGCTGGCGGCCGCATGCCGAGAGGGGCTTGACGGCGGCGTGGCCGGTGGAAAGGTCGTGTATGAGGGCGTTGAGAAGGGTGGCGTGGATCTCGCTGACGAGCGACGGGGAGGGCGTGTCGGCGTGGTATAGGGAGCGCTCGAATTCGTCCAGCGTGAAGGGGGAGAGACCAAGCGGGGTTCTGGTGCTGTGTCAGCTGTGTTTCACATCTGTTGTGTGCTCGTGCATTCAGCTCACCCCATGACATTGAGGAAGGTCCAAGACATGAGGAACCTCTCGAATTGGTCCGTGAACGGCAGAGTCTTGATCAATGGCGGTCGGACCTCGATCCTGCCTGCGGCCGAGTCCTTCTCCTCGTTCCATTCCACCAGCAGGTCTGCGGGCAGCAATTAGCTTGGCCCCGGCCGTTGAACGACGAACGTGACCCGACTCACCCTCAGCGGGATACTTGAGCGTCTTCTTCTTCTTCTTCTCCTCCTCCTCATCCTTTGCCTTCTTCTCTTCCTCCTTCTTCTCCTTTGCCCTCTGCTTCTCCTCCTCGCGCATCTTCTTCTCCTCCTCCTTCTTCTCCTTCTTCGTCTTTGGCTTCTCCTCCTCGGGCACCATTTCCTCCTCCGGCACCGGTTGGTTCAGCCCGAGCCTCTCCTCGCGCTCGCGCTTCCGCTTCCCGAGCTGCGCCTCCTTGTATGCCGTGTGCCCCGCGCGTATCTCGTCCGTCATCTCGGTGACGATACCGTACCGCGCGGCCACGGTGGGCTTGACGACCCAGGGGGAGTAGATGGGTGAGTCGCGGTCGACGCAGTCGCGGATGAAGCGCTTGAGCATCGCGCGGGAAAAGTTGATTCTGTCTCGACTGCACCCCCCGCACTCTGTCATCAGCGCAGGTCCCACCCAAGCCGGTCGCGGGTACGACAGACACATACCTGATCTTGTCCGCCTGGACCTCCATCGTGCTCCCTTCAAACGCCTCGGCCCCCGCAACAGGCGCGTCCCCATCCGCCGACGCCGCCGCCGCGCCCTCCTCTCCGCCCTCCTGGATCAACCGGACGTTGTAAAAGTACTTCATCGGGTCGTCCCGCTCGATCACCTCGTCCATCGACAGACTGAGGTCTGTAGCGAAATGGTGCGCGTTCAGCGGGTGCAGGGAAGTGGTGGAGGCGGCGAGCAGGGCGCGCGGGGGGAATGTCTTGACGATGCGGGCGAGATACTTGTCGCCGTCGACATCGACGAATACCTCTGTGGTTGGGGGGGTGGGGGGGAGGGTCAGCAGGGAACGTGTGCAAGTCAGGGCGGGGGAGGGGGGCGTACTCTCGTCGTTAAAGAACCGGTTATGGAACCTGTCAAAGATCTTGTCGGCGAGAGAATCGAGCTTGCCCTCGATTTCTGCATCTTGTAATCAGCTGGGCCGTTGCGTTCACTGGGGGGGAACATCACAGCTCACGGAACTGGATGGTGCTCAACACAGCCTTTTTGAGCGGCCTGGGGAAGCGCGTGTGCAGCTGGTGGACCTCCTTCTGCTCGGACTGGAGGGCCTCGACGTAGCCCATGGATGATTTGCTCGAGACTGGGGAACACGTCAGCTGGTCGTTCGTTTCCAAGCCGGTGGGTGATGCGATCGATAGAAAAAGAGCCAAGCTTACCTTCGCACTGGAAAAGCGGCTGGGCGTAAAAGGCCTTGCGCGAGCAGTACGACCTGCACATATGTGTCAGCTAGCTACCACACCCAAGTTGACTTGGACGTAAGGTAGAGAGACCCACTCATAGTCCATGAAAATCTCGCCCGTCTCGGGGATGTACCAGCACTCGCGATCATGGATCCTCCACGCAACAAGCGGGACGTCGTCCTCCTTGGACGGCGGCTCGCCGTTCGAGTTGTGGTTCTCGGCAGAGTATGCTGCGCCGCTGCCGTTCGTTTCTACGCCGGCCGGGTAGCGTTGCTGCAAAGGCTGCGCACTCGGCCCAGCGAGGGGGTTGGAGGCCGAGACCGCATCAGCGCCTTCCGCCGGCTCGGCTCCGTCCGCACCGGGGGCGGGAGCGCCCTGGGGTTGCTTGGGCGGCCACTGGACGCCTCCGCGCCTCCTGCCTGTGATGGCGACCGCCTGGTCCTTGGCGAACTCGCCGTTGAAGACCGAGAGGAGCTTGGCGAGCTGTTCGTCGTCGTCCTTGCCGTCTGGGGGCACGAACGCCTGGAGCTCCTCGGGCGAGAGGTTGGGGTAGGCGTGCGAGTTGAGCGAGGGGTCGACGTTGGGGGGCGGGACGATGTTGGGGATGGGCTGGAGGACGGCGGAGAGGGAGGGCAGGGGGGTGAGGAGGACGGGTTTGCGTTTGAGCAGCGGCATCGCGGGGGTGAGATTGGGGGGGGGGGAGGGAGGGGATGGGGAGGGGACGGCGAGGAGGGGAGGGGAGGGGATGGCGAGGAGGGGAGCGGGAAGGTGTTTATTCGCGAATGGCTATTTTCAGCGGGATCGTGGCAACAACAATCTGGCTCCCTCTATGCTTCGTGATCGGCGGACCGCGAGGCCTGCTGTGGTGTTGTTCAGACTTGAACACTGGGGGACGATGCAGCAACACGGCTGTGGCTGTCGTGAACTGGCGGCAGCTGCAGCACGGACTGCGGGTATGTTTCTGACGGCGGTGGGGCGGATAGCGGAGCGGAGAGGGGTGGGATTAGTGCGCGTTCAAGACGGGCTGGCGGAGGGGACTATCGGGGGGGGGGAGGGGGGAGGGGGGAGGGGCGGGGGGGTGGGGGAGAGAGGGGAGGGATGGATGGATGGATGGACGACT